>FN649737.1:1307760-1345344 GCA_000310025.1 Ectocarpus siliculosus
GCTTGGCAACGACGTTGTAAAACAAGCCGCCCCCCCCGGTGTTTGCCATCGGGGTTTGGGTTTTCGTCGCTTGGCAACGACGTTGTAAAACAAGCCAATTCACCTCGTGAACTCGGCAACCAGGTTACCGTTTTTTTTTTTTACCTCGTTTTTTTTTTTTTGGCGGTAACCATAATGGTGGTCGAGTAGATCATGTTGTGCGGGGTCGAGAACCCTCACTCCGCGCAACGGGGGATGATCGCACCTCGTTGTGTTAAAATGGTCAAGCTTCCTCGAGGCAGTTACACAGTGCTTACAACTGTCTCTGGAAGTGAAAGCACCAGAAAATAAATTAAGTCATACGTAGCTGTCATCCGTACGCAAGGAAGTAAGCACAAGATGCCGAACACCCTTAGCAGGATGCAGCTCACCCTTCATGCGACTCGCCAAATACCTCACGGCGCTTCGCGCTTGGTGATGTGAGAGCCTGGTCCGGTGAGAACCCGGCGTGCTCCGTCCCGGCTTTGTAGGGATGCGAGGTCAATGGTCAAAGGATTACGGCATGCACGACTATGAGTACACCCCCCCCCCCCATCACTGTACTATTGCACCAACCCCCCACGAGCGATGACGTGCCTTTGCTGTCTCGGTGGCTCTTTTTTGTTTTCTTGCAATCTGTTTTGTTTGTCGCTACGGTGGTGGTTTTGGCATGGGTCTTTCTGTATTTTTTCCTCTGTTTTCTTTTTCTTTTGTGTTTTTCTTTTTTTATTGTTTTCCTTTTGAAATATGACCGCCTCTTTTTTCTTCTGTGAAGCCAAGATTGAACCAGGGAATATACCTACCCGCTGGCCCGTGATGTTGACCTCCAGTCTATGTTAGTAAATTAGCCTGTGGCCACGGGAATCGACCGCGTCAAGTGCTAAGACTGCGGACAGATGAAGATACTGGGTAGAGAGATCGGAACGGTTTTTGATGTGAAGACAACAACAACAAAACAACAGGGTGATGTGTGTGGCCTACAATTTCAACTCTTGAACAATAACAGGTAACCTAAACATGTAGGCAGAGACCGTCGCGGCCACGCGATAACTGACTCATTGTTTCCTCGATCACCTATCCCAGGGCGATCAACTTAAGGTTGACTAACGTGGCGATTGGTGCTGCCTCGTTCAGAGCGGCTGGAAACCACGCGTCGCTCTCCATTGCTTCCAATATCGTGCGCTTCCATAGAATCACCCGCACACAAGCCATGACATGCGAAATCTTATGGAGAAGCGAGCTTATTCGCCAAGCAGATGGCCATGTGCTTTTAACCCCCCCGCCCCCCCCGTCCTTATCTGAAAATCTGGATGCGTTGACTGTGTCACTCAGTTGATAGTACCTCACTGGCACGGCGCGTCAAAAAAGATTATCATCAGCCGATGATTGCTCCGCCCCGTAATCTGTTCTCTGGAAGCTTTCGCCCTCCATACGAATCACTCAACATCCCGTGGGGCTTCGCGCTTGGTGGTGCAACACAGTCCTTCTGGACGTTTCTCGTCTGAAGCATGATACCGAGTATATACATCCCTCAGCCCATAAACACAGCCGTAACGGTTTAACCAATCTACATATCTACACCACATGTGTTCCAGGTTACCTCGGGCCAAACATACTCCGCGTACGCACTGCTTACTTGTACAAGAACTAGACTAACACCCCCGCTGAGCTCCCTAGACGATCCCAACTCTCCGGTACAGGCTGAGGAATCCATGCCTCACAAAGCGCTCCGAGACGAAGGGGATGAAGAAGGCACGTAGCGCCGGATCAGAGAACTCTGGGTCCAGCAATTTATGTGACAGAACCTACAAGGTGATTAACAAAAGCGCGATGCACACGTGTGAAGACAGGGCAGCATTTCAACGTCGTCTGTCCCCAAGGCAGCAAATTCTCGACTGGAGTTTGGCTGGCTTCACTTGTTCTCGGTGAACGTTTGCGACAGCGCCCCAAGCGCGCCATTTCGATAGAAACACAAACCTTAAAACTCTAGCGCAGCACTTAATGGCGCTGACATTCCATCAGATACATGCAATGCTTAATGAGTAAGTGAACGGGTGCACGCTCACGTTTCTGCCAACAATATCCACAAATGTAGCGGGTAGCTATCCCCTGATATTCTGTCACCGATATGTTCGAGAGGAAATCTCTCGAAGTTACAAGAGAAATCTTACCGTATGCCACTGCTCCTTCGTCTTTAGTATGTCCTGCATTGCCTGGGACGCGCGGGTGGAGTACTGGTCGTAGTCTCTGAACCGTGCAGCTAGAACGTAGTCACACTCATCTAGTGTCACAAACCTTGCACAGGGGTGCACGCAGCGAAAGGACACAACGAGGGGTGGGGGGGGGGGCGTACTCATCTTGCCGAAAGATTTTCACCAATGATCACGCATTCGTCCAAGCGGAGGAGTACTTGCTCTGCAAATAGAGAGACCGCCAACATCCTCAAAGGTTTCTGCCATACTCCTGATAAGGTAATTCTTACTTTCCCATCTCCCTTCTTTTCCGGCGTTCTTTAGCATACTTTAGTACCGCTGCTTTCTCCTTTCGCCCAATGTACCAAACTTCTCAACACAACATCTACAATCGACAGCAATCTCTTCTGCCCTGTGTAAACTTCCACATTTCGATGTATATGCTGGATGGAAACTGGGGTAATAAGACGGAGTTCACGCGGAAGCTTAAATTTCCAGAATGCCCCATTGTCCTGCGGTGATTGCCCTAGTTGTTTTCGCGATAAGAGTTCAGTCGTCCCTTTTCCTCGTCGAGTCGAATACTCATAAATTAGTCGTTTTCCACCGCCGCAAACCGCAGGCAATCGAGCTCCAACCCACTGTTAATAATAGAAGGGTTCACCAGGTCAACCACTAGTTTAACAAGTTAGCCACCGCCGGGGCGACCATTACGTTTTGGTGTCTTAAAAAGAGAGATCTAGAGTAAAGGCATCTGAACTTGACACTATACAGGACAACCGTATACTAGCCTCATTGTTGTTGTTGCCCTCAATCGTAAATGCAACTTGTCACGATGATGTTGACAGGGGGGGGCTAAGAGACTGGGTCGTGCGAGACGAAAAAAAATAGATGGTCGAGCGCCCTTGAGCTATTGTCTACAAATTTACCAATGGTTGCTGCATTAATCGCTATTTTCGTCTAAACAAACCAGTCCATGGCAGAGTGGCGGCAAAGACGACTTTTGTCGAAGTCAACAGCGCCTAACCGGCATTGACCAAGCTGCATCCAACGAATAAACAAGTGCGTTCTCACCTCTCCTCTTCTTGTGCGTTGAGGTCGTTGAAGGACTGCAGAGGTTCCGCCTTGGTGCCGTTGGTGGGCTGCAGCAGCAGAAAGGTGACGGCTTCCACTTAAACTTATGACAGATAGCGACACTTGGATTCATTTGGCCACCGCACAACAAACATGGTTGTGGCGTACAGTAGTTGTCCCGATATCTCATGGTGTAGTGAAGACAAAATAAACCGCGTAACAAGGGCGGCGGACGCGGGGTGTTTCCGCTCCCCTCACCCCCGGGTTTAAGTGGATGTGTCCATACGAAACGATAAATGTGAGGTAGCACTTGTCGGAATAAAGCGCTGAAGTCCTGTCGCGTTGTACATTTAATAGCTCTTTGAAAGTTTTGCAAAGCGCTGAACACGAGCGTACACATTAACACGACATCGCGACGATGTGTGCCAGCCTGTCCGTCGTCCGTGGGTAACATTGGCTAACACCCATGGCTACGCTCTGTGGGGCTCGAACAGCAGCTGTAGCAGTATATTTCGCACACACATCACACGTTTCCCCCAGAATTATAGCACAATAACGTGGGTGTTTCGAGTTCCGAGAGGCACAGTGAATTCTCGGAACATCCGACAAATTGCTATTCTCTACATTGTTGGGAAAAGATGTTGGCCCACTTTTGGTCGCACGCACATTGCAAGGAAGCAGTGTTGCACAGTAGTCCCCAACAGACGATGGTGTAGTATGTACCATTTCGTAAGAGTACACAAGTAGACACGTTGTTGCTTGTTTAGCTAGACATATGTTCCGAGTTCCGTGATCACTTCAAGTTCCCAAAATACACAGAAAGTTCCGCCCAATCACCACAGCGTCAATAGATAGTCTCACCCCAAGAAGTCAGAGGTGCACATGCAGGTGCGAACACGTGGTTTGGAGCGGTTTCAACGGCGCGGAATATCGGGACCCGCACTATCAAGGGAAGGTCCTTGAAAGAAATCTGGTATCTAAAATAGTGGTAGGCGAGGTTGTTGTGCCAAGGAATTCTTACTGTGATTTATCGGGAACCGCGATATTCGGGACCGCGATATATCGGGATCATTACTGTATCCCAACCAATTCCAGAGTCGGACTCTGCAAGGGAGTGTAAATACAAAAAATACGACCCGACCTCGTCCACCTTTGGTCACGATCCATTGAACGATATCAAGCACTCGCGGATTAAGTCACGCGAGCTCTTGAGCCACTGCGCGGTAGGTCTGTCGTTTCTTTACCACAGACGGTAACACAGCAAGGAGCACGCGCAAGAACCTCACCGCGAATGGCTGGGGAAGTTGTCCGTGGAAGTCAGACCTTAGGAAGCTGACTTCAATTTTCTCGCTGGGGATATAGAAACTGCTGGGGTACCGATGCCACTCGCCCCCTACACAGAGACGAACGGGCTGCATCATCTCGATGGCCTGGAGATGTTGCGGGCCATCCCAGTAAGACCGAAACTCTCGGTAATAGACAAACCTGGAACAGCGGGACCGCACGGTCAGTGAATAGAAGCGGACCTCTGGGTGCCATCCGTTGGAGAAAAACAGCAAGTCCTTCACCAAACTGCAGCCAAGCACATGTGCTGTACTCAGTGGTAGCATTTGGTTGACGAGCTGAACACTTCACATCCGGAATGGTGTTAGGCAGCAGGGAGTGGCAGTCGCAGGGTCGACCTCTCGACAAGTTTCATGCTTGCCTCGAATGCTGCGAGGCAGCTGCGGTGCCCACTTCAAGATGAAAACCGCAACAAATATTGGACTCACTTGAAGACATTGCATGGAGTGTTGTGGAATCGAACGACGGCTGCAGTACGGCACATGCCGAGGCACGCCGCAAACAGCACACCTGCTCGATCAAAGGGAAACGCAGAGGTCGCACAGGTCACGACAAGACCATCAGCAGCGAGGTGAAGTGCACTTACCTTGGTTGCTTGTGTATCAAGCCAAGCACGAATAAACTCAACCGCACACGCGGGATTTGGATATCAGTGCCAGGTATCTCGCCAAAAGTTAATTAGAACATGGACTACGGACTATTTACGTCACAAAAACCAAAATCATCCCGACAGTTGCTCTGACACTCATGACACGGTCGATTTTGAGATATCCTAAACGCGTACATGCCATGGCCATCGCCTGCGGTAGGAGCTTCCTGTCCGCCCGTGCGTCGTCACGAAACTTCTCCACGAGCTCACTAGCAGCCTGTTCGAAGACAAAACAATACTCATGATGATTAGCGTGGCGCATCTCGTTGCCACGCGCTACGCAATTGGTGTGTTCTACGCCAAGCAGACACCCAACGATATTACAGCCCAAATCATTCTAACGTGAGACAGCACGAGCTAAAAACACCTTCCAAAGGGCCGAAGCCCGAACTGCCCGAGTGTTGTTGTAGTCTCACCTGCACGATGATGTCTAGCGTGCATGCTGCCGCAAGAAAAATGGAAGGGTAGACCGGATAGAGAAAACGTTCCTCCTGTAACGACGGTGGGTCCACGACGGATGCAACGGGCACCGCGGCTTGGCAAGGGAATCTCGCGACAGTGACAGCCAAGTGATTCGGACGAGTGACTGTGGTCAGACCATCCCTCGTATTGCATCAGTGTGGATGGACCCAGAAAATTACCCGTCAATATCTGTCCATTGGTGAGAGATACACTTGTGATAAAGTGTCAGACAACACGAATAGAGTCTTGTACACCAAGCCCCCCCAATACGTGAAGCACGTTGTACACCAAAGTGTAGAAATCCATCGCAACTATTAATCGAAACCGCCGAACGGGGGCACTTCCATTTACCTTGTGAGGCTTGGAGAACATAATTGCAAGCCACAGCAGCCCTGGGGAACACATGAGTAGCTTCTGCCTCAGTTCCGACTTCGCAACCTGAACAACGTACCAGGGGCAAAGTCCATCAAAAACCATCATGTGCTATGTAAATTGGGGCAGATGGTTGCAAAGCCATGGCAGATACAAGGCACCTACGCGTCAGGGGATTCATCCATCACAAAACGCCTCGAAAAACGTGCGCTTGTGTTAGGTTGTGTTCGACAATGACTTGCCATCAGGGCGGGGTGTACATGGTTCGGTATGCGAACATGTAAATCCAATCAGGGCGCGGTGTGGAAGGTTTGATACGCTAGTACGGAAATAATCCAATCAAACGATCGTTACAGCGACTAGACAACAGAAAACACTGCTGAGCTGCATGACGAATGCTCCAATGCCACACTAGCTCTGCCGTTCACAACAAGCTCATGATCCCTCTTCTCTGCTCACCTTGTCGGCCATGGGGTACAGAGGCAAGGCTAGGAGGGGAAGCACCACAGCGAGAGGGAAGGCTACGGAGGTGTTCAAGAAGAGGTTCTTCACGTAGTACGATGCTGGCTCTACGCCATAAAGCTCGTCACCTCGGCCCTCGCCGGCGTCCAGAACGTTGTACCGTCTGCCACGGGACCGGAACACAGCGAGAACAAAAAACTCTTCGAACGCAAGAGACGGCTGACCGGAGAGAGGGCATGTCACTCCATACCTTACACCGAAAAGAAAAAGCAAACGTAAACCGAGCCGGAACGATCAACAGAAAACCGCTGCAAATTGCATGCGGTCTCCAAAACAAAACAAACTTACAAGATATTGAACGTTGGGGAGGTGTTCCGACCGTACCAGCCACTATCAATCCATGTCGCCAAGCTTGCGACAGCGACTGCGCAAATCACGGCCCACGTAGCCGATGCGGTTGCCGCCCCAAGACCCTCGGCGAACGATGTCCCTCGCCTCAAACGTAGCCAAGCGCAGTTGAGCAGCATCGGAATGAAGATGACACCAACGAACGGCCAGCCCGTACCGAACACGCACAGCATGGCCACCAAAATCTGGGCATACAAATGACCGTTGCGAAAACACGGGGGATTTGTTGGGATTTGGCCGGGGGATTCACGTCACACGTCACATGAGAAGCAAGTTGCAACAACGAGCCAACGAGCCAACGATAGAACAAGCCACAACGCAATATACGTTATATTGTTCGTGGCAATGGTCATATACTGGACGAGATGCTCGGTGAACATCAACAAGCAGCACAGGTTGAGGCAGGGGCACTCCAGTTGACGGCTCGAACCTAGTCCGGGTAGGATTCGCGGCGAGCTACAAGAAAAATGGACGCCTACCGCACGGCTGAACTGCCCCTTGAGCCACATCGCCATGACAAGCATGAAGAGCGTCATGCTTGATGACGATGGGAGAAGTGCCGGGGCAGAGACGAACATGCCAGCAGACGTGGCGGACAAGAGGAGGAAGAAGCCTCCTGCACGCCTGAAGATAAATACGAGCACAAGTGGGTAAATGGAGCGCGCCACGTCAAATCGTGGGAGGACAGCCCGAGTAACAAACTTATCCAATGGATTTTCGACTCAACTGCTAGATTCGGCTAGGCACGAATAGGCAACACAAAGCTTGAAAGGCACATTCTTAAGGTTAAGGTACGCTACGGTACACGTTCGCCACAGCCGCCGCAAACACTCGGTGCTTACCTTCCGAACTTTTGCTTGACGGCCAGGTACATCAGCACCTCGCACAACGTGCAGCACAAAACATGAAACAGCCTCACTCCCAGCCAGATCTGCACGATGACAAGCAAGGAGACCACAGTTCGTATTTGTCGGTGACACGTGGCGGGTGTATTAACACGCCGGAGCACTAGGGATATCACCAACGAATGACCTATGATTCAGGCTGATTACCGCCAAAGACTATAACGCGAGATTGGAACAGTCTAAGAAAGCATGCAACGTACGGTTGTGAAGGTGAGAAGCATAAAAAAAAAACGCGGGAAAACCGAAGTCCTACCTACGTATCCTGCGCATCTACATACACGATACCCCGTAGGTACGCCTGCACGTTACGCGAAGCAACTTTACCTGCGGTTTGTCGTTCCCTTGGCCAAATAAGGACAAAAATATCTCCGACGCCCTCGCCGCAGTTACAGAAGGTAGCAGATAGAAATAACTCCTCAGGGCAAACTGAGGCGCGTACTCCCTGCCAGACAATACGGCATTCATCATTAGCCGTTGTACTAAACACGACACTGATGCGGGAAACTAAGAGTGGCGTATTATTGGGAACATGCTTCGACCGAGAGAGGACAGGCCATGTCTCGAGAACATGTTCCATTCCCTTCTTGGCTGGCTAATCTACTTCTAGGTGTACTTGCCTATACCGCAACCCGCCTCAGACGCCGACACCGGAAGGAAACAAGTTTCTCAACCAAGCTGCGTTGTCTTACTGCCCACAAGAAATGCTTAACCCAACACTACAAAAAGACGGGACCAGCTACCGAAAGATATTCGAGCTTGAAGCATGAGAGTAAGGACGGTGGATGCCTTCTGGTTCGCTTATGCGATGGTTCTGCTCCATTATGCGCACCATGTCTGAAACCCAAATCCGTAGAGAAGGTAGTGAAGCGGCTCCCAGTAGTTGTACGTTTCATCGCAATCGCCAACGCACGTGGTTCCGGCCGACAGCAAACGGATGAGAAGGACAAACGCCGACGCCATTGCTGCAGAGGGAGCCCTGCGGCAGCAGTACCGGCATCCATTTAATGAGGCGTGTGCGGAACCTTCTTGAGGTTGTGGATGAAGATGAAGGTCTGGTACATGTACGGGGTGAATGACACTTTGAGGTTGTTCTTGGGATGGAACCAGGGTATGAACTATTACTATTCCGCCGGCGCAAGCATCACACCTACTTTGTGCTGTTCGCTACACCCATAACTACCACAACCGTGTGCCGCTGGGATTTATCTCTGCTCCTTGTCGCTGATATTCCTTTTGTTTTGTTCGATCCTGCACCGATCGGTCGTCGTTGCCGCTGCTGGGGCGAAGCAAGACTGACGCAAGGTTTACGAAGGGACACATCAATGCCCCATTTAAGGCAAGCAAGCAAGAGTACCGCGAAGAGCCGTGATGCTAGAGGGGGTAAAGGGAGGTTGTGCACCTTCAACACTCACCATACCATGTCTCCCACGTTGGTTCCACGTTCAGACTCCACGATCGCCTCAGTTTCTGGGACAGGGTAAGGAGAGGCGGCATTGTCAACATCGTGTTGTCGAAGTTGATCGGTCATTCGTATTGGCAACTGATAGACGCCTATCACCACGGCAGCAGAAGCAACACAAAAGCTCCACGTGACCGTTTGGGCGTTGTTCACACGACCATTGGCCGCTGTTCAAGAGTATATATATATATTTTTTTCTTTGTCTTCACTTAAAATCGGCGCTCACAGCACTAGTGTTGTTTACTCCAACCCGTGGTCACACAGAAGAGCCCCTCTCTACCCTCCCCTCCCTCGGTACTTTGCCTTCGATTTTTAATGCGAGAAGAGTTCAGCACTCTCTTCCCTCTGTGTACACACGAACTAGCGCTATCCATTAGGCCAGAAGCGGAAGCGAGAGAAAAACTCACTTTGCAAGAAAAGCTCGCTTACGCCGGGATTCGAACCCCTGGCCTGATCTCTAGAAGGTTTCGAGGATACTAACTAGACCACCGGGGCGAGTATGTCAGGCACCCAATGTTTGAGGCACGGAGAAGTGAACTAATGTGGGTGTTGCGCGGACGGCGTCTTGGGTTCGCGAGACTCGCCATCTGTACAGCAGTACCATATGCACAGCGTGATCACTTCACGCGTAAAATACTATCATGTTCCGGTTGTGGCACACGCGTGAATGCACACTCGTTTGTCTTTTCCGAAACGAAGATACAGCTGCTGTACCTCACCAGCAACCGGATAACCTCGGAACCCAGCACATACATGTCGCCCCTGTGGTCTAGTGGGTACCCTCCCAGCCTACAAAGGGTCAGGTCAAGGGTTCGAGTCCCGACAAAGTGAGTTTTTTCTCACTGAATAATCCTGGTCTAAACTGGAAGCGACGCGCTGCGAAGCTCGATGTTAGTAAACTCGATCGACTTCGTAAGTCGCGAGGGAAGGGATTGCTGTACCCTTCTCGCGATAAAAACATCTCAGGCAGGAACCGCAGGAGGGGGTCGAACCCCCCCGACTATGTGACCCCGGTTGGGTCGTCTAGCTAAATAGAAGAAGGGAAGGGTAGGGCGCAGAGGGGCAGACGACAAAGTCCAATGATGGGAGAACAAAAAAAACACACACACACACACACACACACACACTAACTTTTCCCGATAATTGTCATTCGGGTTATCTTGGGGCATTGACTCACGAACCTACATGCACCAATGCAACTTGGCGTCGGAGTTATGACGTCAACAACGTCATTTCATTGTTAAGACAGTAGTGGTGGGTGGTGTGGAGCAGGGCACTATTCGTTTATGTATCGATGCGTGTACAATACTGCTGCTGTAGGTGTGTAGGTGCCTATAGCAGCACACGTTTTTCTTCGGAACGAAATCGGTTCAGTGTGGTTCTGTGCTATCTCGAACGGGTAGACGAGTGTAGCTTAGGATTCCCAGCACATTATCTGGTTGCCTCTGTCCTTTTTCCAATATCGATTTCTACACAGCAACATCGAGTGGTTTCATTGCGAACATTCGGAGATGAAGTGCGTGGTTCAAGCAACAGGACGGCGGTCAACACACGCGCCTGGGGCGGGTGGTTTGCTGCTGTAGTATCCGGAGCACCGCTCGTGTTCCGATTCACCCGAGTTGCGAGCTTTACGAAAACCATTGCAGCAGTTATACCTGCGTCATTTTCGTCACGACCGCCGCTATCACCGCCACCCTCTGTTCGGTCTCGAGGAGCTCTGCGCCTCGGTTTTCCCATGGTGTTTCCGTGTAGCTTGTACTGCTCTGCTCTGCTCTCCTGACTACCTGGTCTCCTGTCTCCCCAGCACAGCAGCATGCGCTGTCGGGGGCTCCGTGTATAAAACAGTGCGGGGACTCGGCGAGAAATCAGCCCTCTGTCTGGTGCGCATGGCTCCCCCCACAGGCGTGCAGTGCTGTCTTCTCGCAACACAGCTAACCTGCGTTCACCTTCTCTTCCAACATGGGGGACCAGTACTACGTCGATGAGTATGATGAGGAACCAGACATGGACGAGCTCAAGGACTACATGTCGCCGGATGAAGGAGATGGAGATCTTGCAGGCTTCGAAAGGCCGGAACTGAATGTCGACCTCTCTACGGCTGTCGTCGTTTCCAACCTTCCCCAGGTGCGCTTTCATGTATATAATCCCCGTGCACCCGTTCTCTTCCTACGCTGCTGCTACCAACAAATGTACGTGCTTGACCTCTTGTGAAGGATGCATGTCATGTTTCTGGTGTTAGTGCATTCGTTGATGTGAAACCTTGCGTCGCGTACACTTGCACAAGGTACATCGTCCACATATTTTGCGACGCTTTTTAAATTTTTGCTGCGGCCTGATGGTGCCCTCCGAGTTGATCGTGCGTTGGTGTGTAGTGTGCTGCTGTACTGCAGTAGCGCAAGAACTGATAAGAAGAACTTATCCCAGCCTGTTGCGCCGCTACTGCTGCTGGTATTCCATTGCAGGTGGTGGAAGCAAAGCACGAGAAACTTGGCGGCGTGGTTAGGAAGGTGTTCAGCAAAATGGGCACTATCGCGGACGATGGGCTGACACACCCGTTTGACAAAACGACAGGGCTAACGAAGGGCTTCGCCTTTGTCAACTTCCTCAACCCGCAAGATGCGAAGCAGGCTGCAGCCACGTTGAATGGGTGGCAACTGGATAAGAGCCACCTCATCAAGGTGCCCCCAATTATTTTTGATATTAAGTTTATTTACATGAAATTATTTAGCTGCTAATTTTTTTATGCATGGGTGTATGCTTCAATTTTTCAAGGCGGACAAACCAGTCACGCTCTCCGTACATGCTTACATGCGCATCCCTGAGGTACTGCAGCAGCATCGTGTTATCTCCCACGTTCGTTTGCGCACGAACTGGCCTGTGCCTCGGTTCTGCTTCATTTACACAACAACATCTACACAACTACCATTGATTACCGGATTGGACGCTGCTACAACCTTACAACATGCATATGTTCTTGGCCCAAAAAACCGTGGACCCATTGGTTCATTTTCCCTGAGAAGTGTCGATACTATTTTATTGCTGTGAGTAACCGGTACAGCGGTGACGGTGCCGAAAATGGCGGAGTTTGAACCGTCCCGTCGAGAGCTTTCCGAACACGTACAAGTATCGTTTGCCTCCGGCATCCTCGTGGTCGTGGAGTAATCGAGCTTTGAAAATCGTGGAGGTGCGGTAACTTACGCAATCTACGGTAGTCTACCCAGGTATTTTCGTATTTTCCAAGTAAACATTGGACAAAGTATGGGGTTTACGTACACCCCGTGCCTGGTCTTTTTTCGTAATATGCATACCCTTACTTGCTTTGCGTAGGGAATCCTATGTACTCCTTGGAGATTAATAATGATTTTAGCCATGTTCAAAACAGCAAGCGTGATGTATACGTGTGCTCGTTGACACGAGCTTCTCTCGCGGCCGCTCATGTTAACCGTAGGTCCTGATGTCTGGCAATACTCCAAATAGGAGAGAGCTGAGACTAGTCGACGAGCTCACATCACCATTAAGGGGGTGCAAAAGACGAACTTTGATGTTGACTTATTTTGAAATGAAGCGCAAGAGCACCAGAAATTGCACAACAGACACACCAGACCAGTAGGAAGGCACCGCGTAAAACAGCAATCGTTGATTCTCGCACAGGGCGGCAGTAGAGCCTGCTCAAAACATACATTTCACGCGTCTACCTCCACACGCCTCGTTTGAAATCAAGATAAAAAATTCGCACCATTCTAAATTCTAGTCGAAACAGCCAAAACAGAAGGCGCTCAATCAAGGGCAATTTTGAGGATTAGCTGTCGCATTCTATTGTCATCAGTAGAGGACATCATGAAGATGCGTTGTGTGTGCTGGCACGCGCAGGTTTGCTACTGGAGCTGAAATATCGAAGGTCGCAGCAGCCTCTGAAAACAGTCCGAAATCTGCGCCGGAACCAAGCGGCATCCAACTTTTGTCACAGCCGTGCTCGTCGCCACTGATCCCAATCTCCTGAACTGCGGGTTTACAGCAGTAGCTGATGCCACTAGCTACTGCTGACGACCCGTGGTTCAGGAGTTTACGGTCCGTGGCGGTGATCGCGGCTGTGACAAATGTTGGATGCCGCTTGGCTCCGCCCCAGATTTCGGACAGTTTTCAGAAGTTGCTGCGACCTTCG
Source organism: Ectocarpus siliculosus (assembly GCA_000310025.1). Taxonomy (NCBI): domain Eukaryota; class Phaeophyceae; order Ectocarpales; family Ectocarpaceae; genus Ectocarpus; species Ectocarpus siliculosus. Next base: position 1,321,265 of record FN649737.1, read on the forward strand.
ATATTTCAGCTCCAGTAGCAAACATGAATGTGCCAGCACGCACGACGCCTCTTCATGGCGTCCTCTACTGATGACAATAGGATCCGACACCTAACCCTTGCGGGAAGGTTGTTTTGTTCTTTCTTTGTATAGGATTAAAGTATGGGAAAAAGAGCCAGCGTCCCTACCCCTTTTCTGCACCCCCTTAACGACCATGGAAAGTATTGGGTAGATATGTTCTTCGACAGAGCAAGGAGCCCAACCACCGTTTAATACCAGACAACATGGATGGGTTTCTTCGCACTGTTGCTCCTTGCTGTTTCTGCCGTTACAGGTATACCCTTTCGAGCAGCTGGCACGTCTCAGGAGCTTGCCAGAGGAATACGAATCCCCCGAGCCAAAGCCATTCAAACCGAGGGTGGACCCATCTAGCTGGCTGGCGGACGAGCAGCACAGGGACCAATTCGTGCTGAGATATAGCGAGCCCCACCCGAGCGGGAAGCTGGTGAGAGCGCGTTCCACTTGAGCAACACGCCAAATCGTAATGTGGAGCAACGGTCCTGAGAAAGAAATGTACAAACGTCACTCGCTGGGCTGTCGTGGTCGAATCGAATAGTTCCACATTCCACACACATCTTCGTGGGCAAGCACTCAAATTGGTTTACATTGCTGATATTCCTTGCCCACGACGTGGTCGATAGGTACACGAGGCGGAGGTCATGTGGTCCGAGAAGCTGCAGACGCCCTCGCTGTGCTACGGTGGGGAGAGGGAAAAAGAGGCCGGCAAGGCATGGTAAGCGATGCCGTGGTGGTGCTATGCATACCATTTTCATTCAACTATTCGGCGATCGCCACATGTCGTTACGGAACATTGCTGTCTCATTGGGTGTCTCTATTGTGCGGCACGACCACAAATTCTGCAGTTGTCAGCGTTAACAGGCATACTTGTACTGGTATAAGTAGAGGCCCCAAGTAGAGTCCCGACCTACCTTAGGTAGGAGCGCAATTTTCAGGGCCAGATCACGATACAAGACTGGTACTATATTTGGTCAACAATGTCAGGTGTAAAAGGCTTCCTCATCGGTTTTGGCATGAATCGGTTGTTTATCATGATGTCGACGCTCACGGCCTTCCTCATTCTATGCATATGCGCGCCTGTAGGTGCGAGCTTTTCCTCATGTGGTCTCCGCAAGGCACATACCTCACCACATTCCACGTCCCCGGAATCGCACTGTGGGGTGGCGAGCGGTTCGAGAAACAAGGGCGTTTCCCCCACAAGGACGTGAAGGTGTGTGCGCTAATTAGATACGCCCGAAAAATTCTCAATCGCGATCAATCCTCAGCGAGTCGACCCCCAAGTATGGTGAACGTTGAATACACATGACTCGCAATTTTGGCCTCGAGATTGAATTTTTCAGGCCAAGAAATTGTCCATGGTCGTTAATCCAGATTGTTTTTTGCCAGTTAAAAATAGCCCATCGCTCCTACAGCAGATGATGGTATACGTTACCGACACTCTGCAAAACTCAGCTCCACTTCATGAACAACACCAAAGCCTAGCAAGTGCTCTGCAGTTTGACCCAAACCTGCTGGTTCCACAAGAACACGCTCAAGCACTCTTGGGACCAAGTCATTGAACATAAACAAAGTTGAGAGCTTTCGATATTGGTGTGAGCAGGGCTGTGCGCCGGATCGCCCGTGGCAGCTTGTGGACGACACGCGTGAAACAAAGCTCGAAGTATGTGTGATTTTTCGTCATCCTTTTTTTGTGGATTTTCAAGATGCATGTGACCCGTTTCGAAGCAACAGATGTCGATATTGCTTCGGTGAGACTGCCTCTTTCAGCCTCTAAGTGTGGGCTTTGCACTCTAGCTTCACCGCAGGCTAGTTGTTGTCCTCGAGAGCCTTCGTGTGCGTGTCCCATCTTGTCTCCGGTGCGCTCCAAAAAGGTACCAGGAACTCGTAAAGAAATACCCCCTCGTTTTTTTTCGACCATGGTTTTTTAGGGCGACATCTCTAGAATTTTTACCCATGAGAGCCTAAACGGGAGCAGCTGCCCCTCACCCCCAACGCCTTGGATTAGGGTGCCATTTTTGTGTTGTGTGCACAGAAACCGAGGTAAAATCACAAAGAGTAGATCTTCGAGTCCTAGGGAGAACAAAAACAATCGAGCAACAGGCCAAAACGTTCCAGGAAATCTATGTTCTCGGTCCGAGAATACGGAGAGATAATGTTTTCTTGGTGAATCCTAGATTACGTTCTATAACCAGGTACCGCGCAGTATGAAGGATAAACTCTGCACCTGGAGCCAAGTACTTGCTCCCAGTTTCTTGCCCTATTTTCAGTACAAAAACATTCGGCCACCGAGTCACAAAATCCCAAGAACAAAGTTCGGATGGTCGTTGGCCGTATTTTGCGGATCAGGAGCGGTGTACTCTCGAGGTCGAACTGTTTGTGCCTTGATGTGTAACGGTCTAACTCGTCGGCCAAACGCACGACAGGTGGTTGAATTTTCGCCTTGTGAGACATACGTCATGACGTGCAACTTCGAGCAAGGAGATAAGGCCATCATCGTGTGGGAGGTTCTCACCGGCCAGATGCTCCGCGCGTTCCCGATGGCAACGACTACGGCAGCAGGTGTGGAACGAAAATACGTGGATTTCGAGCAGGAACACCCCATTTCATGCGTGAACACACCAGAGAAACACATCATGGTAGGATCGAGTGCTAGCATCGCCGTTTGCTCGCTTTTGGATGATGACGCTAAGAACAAATGGGTCACACGAAGCATCCTTGGAGGGTGTGCTTGTGGAATGGGCGATGTATTTCTTTGCGAGTGCTGTGTGTGTTTTCATGCCATCTACTCTTGGCGCCAGTGTACAACTTTCGGTATTTGTTTGACGCGCCAGCCGGGCCACACTGGAAGCAGGTAAACACTGTTGTTTGTATTCTTTTATCACGGTCCCCCCTGCGGTGCTTGGGCTTTTGTTTCAATGCGAGAAGGGTTGCGCGTTTATTCCGTTTTGGGTGTTCAGCCAAAACTTGGTTGCGAATTTTGCATTCCATATACGTGAAGGTTCGAACGCGCAACTAGAGGTTACCATTTGAACCACCGGAGCGTCCAGCTGTTGGGGCACTTGATTCCGCTTGATTTGTACCGTCCGGGTGGGTTGTGACAACTGAAATTAGTTTCGTGACCTTGAAGTGTAAGGCAGGGAGGCACTGGATAGAGGTTTGCACGGTTTTTGACGTGTGGAGCAACAACTGTGCTTGTTTGTGTGCATATCAGGCTTGTAGGAGATAACACCCTTCTCGGTCTTGATGTCGGTGCACTCTCTCGACTCACTGTGTCCCCCAAATGATGCTGACCTTACCCGTATTTGTCCGTCGTAGATGGGGCTGCGTCTCTGTTCCGGTGGAGTGCCGATGGCAAGTACTTGGCGCGCAAGGGCAAGGACCTAATTTCCATCTACGAGCTCCCATCCATGCGCCTCCTCGACAAGAAGTCGTTGAAGGTACAGTACGAGGCTCTTGGTTGCCGCGTTTTCCTTCCGCAAGTTGCTCCAGCACGTTGCACCGAGCGCGTTGATCTGATCTGTGCATGAGCTGAATGCCCCGGACCCGCCTTACCGGCAACTGGTTCTAATTTCTATCTCTGGCAGGCAGAGGGTGTTTCGGACTTCGAATGGAGTCCTAAGGACAACGTGTTGGCGTACTGGGCACCGGAGCAGGCCAACGCCCCGGCGCGAGTTTCGGTGGTCGAAATACCTTCGCGGAAAGAGCTTCGCCAGAAGAATTTGGTGATGGTCAGCGAGTGCCGCCTGCACTGGCAGGTAACCACGCGGCTTGTTATCCCGTTGACTCAGTTCTCGTCGTATATCGTCATCGGTCGACAAGCTCAGGCTTGCGAAGGACAGCGGTAGAACAAACGATAGCAAGGGTACCGGCAAAGCTGCTCGTCCAGACTCCTGGCCTACCACTTGTCAGCGAGCAATCATAATTTTATTCCTGCGTCGTTCATAGGACAAGATAATGCCTCTTGAATATCCCGAGTTTGACCACAGGTTTTATGGGTAAGTTCCTCTTGTTTGGCAGGTACGCGTATCATGACTAGCATCTAACAGAGCAACAATTCCTCACAGTGCGTACGGTTGCCATGTGTACATCGGGCACATGAAACAGGTCTGATGCGCGTTTTGCTAACACGTCCTTGTGCATGGCGCATTGCTGCTCCTTCAGGATGAAGGAGACTACTTGTGCGTGAAAGTGCTTCGCCACTCGAAGTCGAAGAAGACGATGGTGAGACCGTGTCAACAACCTGGTTCCGTGTTGCCGTAGGTAGTATTTCGATGTTCCGCGGCTCTCGGAATTCGGTTTTGCTGATATTTCTGCATTTGCAGTATCATGGAACTCCCGCAACTATGCACATATAGGGACAGAGATTGGTATTAGCAACGTCTGTTTTGCTTTCTTTTGGAAAGTTGTGAGGTAAACGATGCCGAAAATGCCACCAACTGTTTGGTCTGTCTTTGATGCGTTGCCTCTACCGCTTTCCACGTGCGTAGTACAACAACTTCGAGATCTTCCGTGTGCGGGAGCCGCTCGTCCCGGTGGAAACCATGGAGAAGAAGCAACAGGTGGCGGCGTTCGCTTGGGAGCCGGCTGGTGATCGGTTTGCACTGGTTCTGGGAGATGTGCCCAAGCTGGAGGTCACCTTCTACACAATGAAGGTTCGGGCGTTCAATGTGTTGAGAAGCCAAGTGGCACCCCCTGGCATTTCCGTTTGTGTGATATATCAATGGTATACTTTTTACACACGCCCTTCTTTCATCCGTTTTGTTTATCAGGGGGGCGCGGGCAAGAACGAACTCCAAGAGCTCGAAACCCTTCAAGACAGGCCCTTCAACCACATCTACTGGTCGCCGATGGGAAATATCTGCCTTCTGGCGGCAATGGGGGACGACGTGGGGCCTCACAACGGTCGGCTGGAGGTAAGTTGTTTCTACTATTTTGTCGACTTGCCGTCAACAAAAACTGTAAGACAAACCTCTGCTCTCGAGCGTAGGTTTCATGTGAAATATTTGGCTACCAGACCGCGCATTGCTATCCCATCAACGAAGCCGTCGGACCAGGCCCGGTTTTAATGGTGTCCCTGATGCATTTGTTACTGTTTCCTGTCGTATCAAATGGTCTTGTCGCGAATCGGCAGTTCTACGACGTGGAGAACCAATCAACTCTGAAGCAGACCGAGCACTTCAGGTGTAACTACATAGAGTGGGATCCTTCAGGCAGATACGCATGCACCGCTGTATCACAGCCTGTGACGGGTAGCCACTGGAAAGCTCAAATGGACAACGGCTACCAGCTCTTCTCCTTCCAGGTATGCATAGACTCTGTGTAAGATCGGTCAGTTTCGTACATTTTGTCTGCGAAACGAGTTGCCTGTTCGTACATGACGGGTTTATTGTCCTCCCGGGCACAAACTGTTGCTTTGCATTACCAGGCGCTTGCCAGTCGGCGCGATTTTGTTTCGGACAATGCTCGATGGAATAGATCCTACAAATATCCAGGCGGTCCCAGATGCACAAACAACATTGCGATATTGGATGTTGTTTTCACGCAGGGAGAGAGGTTCCACGAGTTCAAGAAAGACAACTTCTACCAGATCCAGTGGCGCCCTCGGCCAGCCTCCCTGCTTACCTCAGCCGAGAAGAAGAAGGTCGTCAAGAATCTGCGGAAGGTAAGTTGTTTCGTCCATTTTCCCGCATGTATGAATGACCCCGTTATAGACTGCCAACTTAAATTATTGTCTTTCACGTTCCCAATCCAATGGAGTTCTATGGCCTTGAACGTTGGTTGAATGACGACACCCGTATGCTCCCTCCTCCTCGCTAATTGCTATGACAGTACGAGAAGCGCTTCGAAAAGGACGACAGGGAGAAGGACCGCCGGAAGGCCCGGGAGGCCATGTCAGACAAGATCCAGATGAAGCTCGAGTTCCGGCAACAGGCAAGCGGACTGTCACTCGTGACATATACAACTTTGTGCGTTCCGGAGACTTCAGTCATGCCTTCATGAACGACCCTACGGTAGTTTTTTGAACGGCAATTTCCCTTGGAAATGTGCATGTGCCTCACGCGTAATACCTGTCATTCGTTGGATGTCCCTTGACCTCTGCTTTGCAGGTAGCGGAGATGAATCTCCGGCTAGAGGGCCGCAGACAGGAGCTCGTGGACCTTCGAAACGGATACGACTCGGACGATGAGTCACACTACGTCGTGGACAGTCGGACGGGGGAAGTAGTATTGAGCGTGAAGGAAGTCATCCAGTAAGTGACGGAGGCTCAAGAGCGGGTGGCCTCGTTTGTGTGGACAAACTCATTCGTCCCAAAGAGAAGCTGGACGGACGTCGTACAGAATGATGCGTTCGACAAGTCGTGTTAACTACAGTAACTACAAAGTCCTTTTCAGTACGTGCTTGGCAGGTCGGCGAACTTGAAGTGGAGGTGTATGCATATACGTTAGATATGTCATGTCTCCCAGTGGTCCGACTAAATTGTTTTTCCCGCCGTGACGGAAATCACCTGTTTTCGTTGGATCTTGCAGTTGTTACTCTGGTAACGAGGTACATGGTGTAGCTCTTGGTTCCAGGACGTGTGTGAGGTTGATGTCGAAGTTGCACTTTAAGTTTCGGCGATATAGTTGCGCACGAATGTCTTACAACGGGCGCCTCGACTCTTGGAAGTTGCTGAGCGACTCGAAAAATTGGAGTATCATTGGAAGTCCAAATCCCAAGGATTCACAAATGGGAGAGCAAGTACCCCACATGTATGTGTACGGGGAAAAGTCGGGAAACGAACGGTCTTGCAGTGATACCGGAGACATCGTGACCTCTCCCGGAGAGTACCTCCCCACACACAATTAAATCATACTCTTCGCGCAATGGTAAAGGATGCCACGAGTGAGTTGTGTTTTCGTGCCACTGAGAAGTAATTCTTATTGTCTTACTTATCCTACTTGAATCCGCACGGAGGTCGTTTTGAATGCTGGGATGCGCTGATTCCAGGAGAACGGGTTGTGCTTTCACGAGTGAGTGCCTCGCGACAGTTTACGTAGGATATTGAGAGTGTTTGAAAGTACCTTGTTCGAAATGTGTAAACGGTAAACGGGGCGCCGAGTAATCTGTGTTTTCTTCCATATCGCACGAGGTGCCTGAAACAACAAATAATTAGTGACCGAGCGTTTGTTACCGCGTTTGGATATAACATGCTCTGAACGCCGAGTTGGCGCCAGGTGTGCGCGAGAAAACAAAATGGAACTTCGCGGGGTCCCCTACTTCTAATTTCTTTTCATATGGAACAAAAATAATTTCAAAATACACGGCAGCATGTGTTACGGTTAGGAAGGGGATGAAGAGGGCGGCCGATCGGTCTCTTGGCCTGGTCTTTTTTTCTTGTGCAGGAAGAATAGTTCACATTCAAAAGTCATGTTATTTGGTATTATGAAGTATACATTGTTACTCGCGTACACAAGAGATGGGGGGGGAGTAACAAACAAAAACAGGTTCTTTTTTAAAAGTCTTGGGGGCCACCCCGTCGATCCTCTTTCTTCCTCTATCTCTCTTGCTTCATGATCGGCGATACGTCATGCGTTCTTCTCTCCAGAAGAGTGTACCACGCGCGTGGCACTGAAAGTACATTGGATTTCCGGAGTCACTACTACTTCAGAATTCTACAATCATTAGGAAAACATAAATACACACACACACAAAGACAACCCATTCGAGATATACCCACCCACAGTCGAACGGACTGTGGAACGTACATGTTATTGAATGATACTCTAAATTCTGTGTGATGCATCGGACATACGTGCATGGTACAAGCAAGTACACGACATCGGGGGCTACTCAAATGGTACAACCGCCCGACCCCCCAACCAATTTTTAAAAAACATGTCCATCTGATCTGTCATCTTATGTCATATCGCCCCGCACCCTGCACCTTGCTTACCCAGAACCGGGAAGGGTATTACCGATAGCTCCCAAGTGACGAACAATCATCATGGGAGAGCAACACCTTCTACTCGACATTCTGCAAGAGGATGTCCCAGTTCAAGACGTCAAGAGTTGGTTGGACGACGCGTTCCAGGTATCTGTGTGGCGTTTCAGGTGGTGTCCTGTTCCCAATCATGAACAAGTTACCTCGTGATGAACTGCGGGTGATCGAACAATCTTTGGCACATGTGACGTATGCTTGACCCTGACCCTGGATACAACACGTCACAAATGGTGTATTGCTGCAGGGCGTTCATGAGGCTGCGAATGAGGCGAAGTCGTCAAAATTCAAACAGTACGATGCGCTGACGTTCGTGGTGACTGTCCTTAATTTCCTTCGTGAGGATGCCGCTCCGCTGCTCGCGCCGAGCGTTGAGCGTTCTCACCAGGTGGCTGACCACTCGTTACCAGCGTCTGCAGTGAAGGAAAGCGCACCAGGTTAGTGGGGAAACGATATTTCCAGCTATTGGTGGTGATGGATGTAGCAGTAGAATGTGTACCTCATCTGTTGGTGGGTCGATAGACACCACATGCAACTTGGATGTTGACAGAACACTGCCATAACGCGGAGACATGTCAACTCAGAGGTGTACCGCAGCGCTCGATCGCGTAAACCAGTTTGGCTTACCGGACCCCCCTGGGAAGAAGTAGCGAGTGGCGCGTGAACTCTCGATCCAATCTCTTATGTCGAATCTCGTTCGTGTCTGTTCTGTGTGAGCAGATGTGCCCAAGAATGAGAGGAATGAGAGTCAACCAAAGGGCCTTTTCCCGACAACGGCGTTCGACATCTCGTCTGCAGATGACTTCCCTGCCCTTCCAATGGGTGAAGTCCCTCGCGGTTTGCGTCCGGTGAGATTGCTTCGTGATGTGTATGCCACCGTGAGGGAACATATTATCACTGCACTTTGCTGGGTGTTTGTTTTGGTTCCGCCCCAACGCGGGCGGACCCCCTTCCGTCAACCGGGCGAGACTCGTAGAACCAACCGTTTGGCGGGCCGCAGCCACAGAGAATGAAACCCTACAATGGAGGACCGTTTTGACACATGAAGCAAAGCTGTGTCCTAAGAACTCTGTCTCGCTGTGTTCTGTACAGTAGATGCATATGGGGTGCGTGTGTTTGTCTTTTACTTTTTTGGTTATTTTCTATTTTCAGTATCGGGGACACCATAAATTACGCTGAGAGTTTCGGAGCTCATGCTATCCTTACCGCCACCGCCGTTACAATCGACGGCTAGCGATTGTGACCGCACCGCGCCCGAAGATGTAGTCGTAGATTCGGCGGCGGTGGCGGCTGCGGCGGGCGCGCTTGCCGGAGCACCGGCAGCCGCCGCCACCCCGGCGGTACTTGTATTTATTTTTGTCTTCAAATCAGCGCTCACAGCACTTGTGCCGTTTACTCCGACCCTGGTCACACTGAAGGGTTCCTCTCCCTGAGGTTCCCCGCCCACCCCTCCTGCGGAACTTTGCCTTCGATTTTTAATGCGAGAAGAATGCACCACTCTCTTTCCCGCTGTGTACACACGAACTACTGCAGCGCTTCCCACCCAGGCCACAGGAACGGAAGCGAGAGAGAACTCACCTTGCAAGAAAGCTCGCTTAGGCCGGGATTCGAACCTCTGACCCTGGCCACTTTTAGAAGATTTTACCAACTAGACTACTGGGGCGACCGGTATATGTTCAAGAATTGCAACTTTCAAAGTAAATCCACGGGTGGCCCGCATGCGTTTCTTTTTCTGGGGAGAAAAACACAGGCTAAGGCATGATTCTAACACAACAACCCCCGGCGAAATAAGGCACAGACCTACAGCAGATAGACTTTTACCTATAACGCGGTTATCTAGCGCTTGTAAGTGAGTCACAAAGGCCCGAGTGTTTCGTTTTTTCTTGCCCGATCAACACATCACCAGACCAACTGACACTGAAGGGAGAGAGCAGAAGCAGGTGTTCCCGAGACCGTCTTGGTTGCGCAGTAACCTTCTGTTTTTCTTGTCCGTTGAACGCGTACCAGTTGGCTCGGGCTGTTACGCACTTCTTTTTCCGTTTGTTTTTCCGCCACTCTGCCTTCGTGCAGGGGTTTTTCTGCCTGCGCGCAAGGGAACTTAGAGCCAAATCTTAATTCGAGCGAAGCGAGATTTCCAATCTGGCCTGAGGTCTCAGAGCAATATGGCGCTCCATCAAGAACAATATATATCTGCGCGTGTCTGTTCGCTTTGTCTAGGTTTTAGACCACATCACTTGGTTTTAAAGGGGGTTCAGCAGACCGCACTCGACCACACAGCAGATTGCAGCTATTGCATCTGCAGAACACACGCACAGCAGACAACACACACTCAGCGGGCACAGCGACACACGCACAGCGGGCAGAGCGAGTACAGCGAGCGACAACATACATCGGCCAGCGAAATAGAGGGAGTAGCAGTTGTGAGCTCATGGCAATTGAATGAATAGACGTCCGTAGCGGTCGATCGACCCGAACTCCCTCCGTGAAGTAGAGGCGCACACGGACTCCCGGCGCGGACAAAGCCGCGGGGAGAAGGAGTCCCTAGGCAGCCCACAGCTTGACGGGGCGAGAGCTGCTGCTCGTCAGAGGACTGCCGCCAGGCGTGCGAGGGAGACCGATGGAGCACGGACAGAAAGGTGCGTTGGTGCGTGTGGGCGATTGCCCGATTGCCTCAGAATTGAACTACATAACGGCCCCTTTTTTGTCTTCTTCCACACACACACAGCACACACAGAACAAGTCGTACGCACGGCAGGGTACAAACGGCATGAACCTGGACGGGCACGAGCGATCACACCGCATATGGCACGAGCGATCACATAGCATAGGGCAAAAACACAGTGAATTCTCTCTCTCTCTCTCTCTCTCTCTCTCTCTCTCTCTCTCTCTCTCTCTCTCTCTCACACACACACACATACAGGCTGCGGGCGGACCGGCAGAGAGCCGCCGCTAGGCGACAGCGTAGGCAGCCGCCGACACCAGAACAGCGGGCGGCTATCCGAGAGAGAGAGGCTCCGAGGCGCCAGCAGCAGACACCACAGCAGCTGGCGGCTAACCGGGAAAGAGACGCTGCGAGGCGCCGGCGGGAGACACAACAAGCGACAGAGGCCAGATTGCACGACAAAGTCAATTGCAAACAAAATGTCTCTTTTCTTGCAATCACACGCACTTCCTCTCGTGGACGCACACGTCTGACGACAGTTGCATGTATCAGCTATCGCCCGACTGCTGTAATCTTTCGTTCATACAAAGTCAAGTTGGGCGCTTGATATATGGACATGTCTGGTTTCCTCGGTTTTGTGCAAGCTTCGCGGACCCTGCGATGATTCTCGGGCTGCGCGATTGCTACAATTCGTGATTGCCTCGGGAGTAGTTTCTTGGGTGCCAAATACGAGGGGCGATGCAAGGTGCAAGGAGAAAAATGAAATATGAATTGCGTGCTATGCTCAGTTCCTTCTAACATCCGTACCAGGTCCAACGGACGCGGACGCCTTGGTCACAGACCAACTACCCCAAAACGGGCACACAATTATAGAAATCAAAGAACGGCAAAAGAGCTAGACTTAGAGAATCCTCTAACACGATAGCATCACAAAAGCTAACCGGGAGACAAGCGAACCGGGAAAAAGCGAGGAATAGAAACTGTGTAGACAGAGGATCAAGGTAGAGAGTAGATTCGATGTGTGTGCTAAGGTATCAATCATCCCGACCGGATGCTACACCAACGCCACGTCTTCCTGTGTCGACATATGTATGTTCTACTACCGGAGCATGTTTCTCTCGTGATCGCCAAGAACGACGTGGTGGCGAGGCCCGTTGGATTGTCGGCTCGGTAGATACAAGCAAGACGACACGTTACTCTTTTTTGGCAGGAGAGCCAAAAGCACCGAGTCTGGCCGCCGGCGTTGAGCGACGGCTCTCCGCACAAGGAAGGTTTCATCGTCGGGTTACGTTTGCTTCGGAGAAAAAGTACAAACAAATCAGTTTTAACTGTCAGGCGAATTGGTCAAAAGCTGCTCTAAACCGGCCGACAGCCGCCGGAATGCAGATGCTCTAATGTTTGTTTATCTCTACGTGTTCCGTATAGCAGCTACGATTTGTCCCGTGTGCTCTACATGACTCAATCACTTTCACTACCCCGCCTTGCGACACTTGGACAGACAAACAAGCAAAAAAGGCGCATTCGACCAACACCCTTGAGCAACGCGGACAAGCCCATGGAGGTGAGAGAGATATCAACATGAGAAACATGCAGAGATGGGTCTGAAACTTCTTCTTTGCGGAGTACCCAATATGGGATTAGTTGGCTTGAGGATGTTGTTCCGATCGGGCTGAGGTGTTTGGACCGGAAGTAATTCCTCCTGCACTGAAAATGGTTTACGATTGGTTATCGCAAACGAACGGCAACGGTACTTTCTTCGCCACTGCTTGATTTTCGTCATGTGCCGGATTTGGTGCGCAAAGTCGAAACTCTTTTCATGTCTGAGAATTAAAAGAAGTTCCGTTTCCAGTGCCTGCTTTAGTCCTGGTTGGGCTACAACTTGTCGTCGGGTGCAAGCGAGGTTACACTTGACTGCAGTCGCTTTTTCCGCAACGTGGTGAGACGAACTGGTGGCTGAAATGCAATATTTGTTCGTTGAACGTGTTGGTACAAGTATTTACTTTAAGCCATGTGTGCTCAAGTTGGCTCGTTGCCACGCCTGAGCCAAGCTCAACCACCCTCTCGCAATTTAGTCTGAGTCGAGTCGTTGGCGAATATGGCGTTTCTAACCCCTGCAGCAGTAGCGACCTTGGACTCAGCGGGTTGGTGTTAGCCAACTGCAACGAACGGTGTCGGAAAGCGAACTTCAGCACAGCGGTTGTCTTCTTACCAGCTCTCACTTTCGCTGGTGGCATGAATATACGGTGGTTCTGGCTCGTGCGTGCTGCAGGGAGACATCACCGCATTGGGTGCTATAAATACTGCAGCGCCTTCGTTCGTCAAGTCAGGCGAGGTTGCAAATGCCCGCCTAACATTTCGTGCGCAAGGCGTACCACCATCGGTTGAAACGGCGGAGTTTCGACCGAGCACGACCTTTAAAGAAGAGAGGGCGAAAGCAAAGATCGTGCATAAGTCAAGTGACATTCTACCGGGAGGTACGAAGCCGCGCGCTGATCTGGCGATCGAGCAACATGATGCTGAAGGTGAGACATTCGTGTGAAAGACCTATTGTGTCTTAAGGGTAGCGTGCACGAGGTTTCTCCCTTTGCTGGACTGGTCCAGGTACTAGTGCCCTTGGACCACCCAAGAGCGCAGCTTGCTTATAATGTTATTGCGTTCTTGCTTATGTCCTCGATAATTTTATGGAAATCCATGCCCCACGGATAAAGATTGAAATGTGACCTTCCTCCGCGCAAGGTTTCGGTGAAAATGAGGGAGGGATCACAAATCTTCGGGAGGCAACATCTGGTTCTTTACCGGAGCCGGCTCATCCGGAACAACGAAGGTTTCTGGAGCAAGGTGGTGCGGTTGGAGCACCCTCCAGAATGCCAATCGAGCCGATGACTGGTGAAACTGAAAGAGCGGGGAGACGTGCAGATGGAGCCCGTACCGAGCATAGCCTCTTCCCCGAAAGCACCGCCGCATCGAACCCCATGCTATCGCCTTCAAACGGTGCGGCGAAAACCAATTCTTTGTTGCAGACTCCGACAAGGTCAGCCAAGGCTGTTCCCATATCACCATCTGGTGGTGGAGTTGCTTCCCGGAGCGGTTGCGTTCCACCGATGCCACCAGTCAATACGCCGACATCATTCGCAACTCCTGTTGAAAAGGTGCGACACCCTGACATGAATGGGCACCAGTCTGCGAATTTTGATGTCACCATGGGGGGTGCCACTCGTGGTTGTGTTTTTCACTCCAAGCGTGTAAGGTGATTTGCCATGAACAGCTCGTCGGGCTTGGGCGACGTAGTCGTTTATCAGTGGATGCTGATCTGAAACTAAATTCTAACGTATTACTGTGGTCTTCATTGGTTTACGACGCAGGGGCGCCTGCCGGGAAGTGAGCAGTCCCTCGCCATCTTGGCATCGCTGTATGTGCACATCATGATCCGAAGATTTGTGCCAAGTCTGGCAACGGAGATGCACCTTACAATACGGCTACTGCACGTGCACTCGGAGGTTACACGTAGCGGGGGCGATAGGACCTTGAAATTCAAGCAGGACCGTCGGGAGGATAATTCACCAAGCGGCAGCTCCGCAATTAGCTCAAAGGAAATCAGAGATGGCCAACATGGAACGAGTGACAAGCCCGGGATGAAGATCATCTTCAAGACCGGCCTGGACTGTCGGTTGTTCGCTGCTGGTGTCCTCCTTGGGCTCAAGTCTCTGCTCCCTCACATTGGAACGGACACGATCGACCTCTTGGCTGAAAGTTTGGCCCTTGCTTCTCAGGTCAACATTACGTCTTTCGGGCAGTTGATGGAATATCGGGAGGTTTGAATTGCTGCACTCTATTAAGTACTATCAGCACCGCTTGGAATTGCGTTCGACTGGTGCTGTGGACCTCACACCCTTTTGGGTACTTGTTTACGAAGCGTTTACTCATGACATGTGCCCATTTGATGTGCTTGAACGCCTGTTCGATTGCACTGTTCTTGTCGTTTTGGCCAGTCGGAGGAGCTCATCGAAGACTTGCGCCATGTTCTCTGTGAAGCTAAAGGTGACGGTGTCCACTCTGACGGCAATGGCTCACGGAATGTTGGGCAGCAAAATGCCGATGATACGGCCATCGTGCAGAGTGTAGGGGCACCGTTTGCTGCTCTCCAATGGCGGGAGGAAGACTCGATAAAGAATTGGAGGTGTGGAGAATCCGAATGAGGGTTGTGGTGTACCCACTATTTACTTTTCGGTCCGACCTTGTTCTTCCAGTAGCCCCAATAGAGAGGTCACATTCCCACTTGAGCCCTTGGTTTTCTGAACCTGTGGATCGACCGCACTTTCCTTGAATCAACTAACCTAGGACAATATCTGACCGAAGCATGTTCCAGAATCGCCAGGAGAGTGTCGACCGGTTCGGAGCCTTGCTTCGCGACTACCAGGGTTCCAAGAAGGGGCTTCAGCAATACCCGGATCGTGCTCTGCAAGATCTAAGGTGCTGGGGTGGTTTCTCCATTTCTCACCAGCGATGAGGCGTTTGTCGCTTTGCTTCGATGGCAAGGGTCCAGGAAGCAGGGGATGCTTTCACCCAGCATTCGTGTTCTTTCAATCCCGATCAGGCACTGCTTGCCCCTGATAATCTTGACCTATGCATAGTCGCTTTCAACTATGATGCCGTTCTTGTCGTTTTCTTTTTTTTGGTGCCGGTGCGATCCTGTGGAGTAGAACAGCGGCATCTGCTTTGATAAGCGGTCTAGCCCCGGAAAATTTGGGATGGCTTGCTCAGTACTTTCTGGATCAGCTGGTCGGGTGGGGTCTTGCTCCTCCAGAGGAAACTGACTCCGAAGTAATGGCGCTTGTCGCTCCCGCTGGGGACAAGGGCCGTGCGACTCTGCAGAAGCTTCATCGCCGCATCAGCACACCTAGCTCCGGCGAGGTAAGCGGACAAAACGAAGACTCTGCGGCAGTATAGCGAAGACTAATCGGCAATGCGTGTCGCATAGAGAAGCTAGTCACGAATATGACGAGTACGGTCCAATCGATATTATTTTTCGCGCTTGTTGCGTCCGGCTAGGTGGTGGTTCCTCCCTCTCTAGTTGCACACGACTGCGCCTCCCGTGAAGCGCACATAGTGTCTGCTTGAGTGAAGCCGCCGTAACTTCGTTGATCCGAAAAGAAAATAAACGTTCACGCTTTCCTGCACATACCCACTATCAGACGGCCATGCCCTCAGGTTTTTGCTTGCAACTGTCGTGACTACTCGCTAGGCATGGTTATCGCCAGAAAAGATGTCGAAGCCTTGGCGGTACTGACCAAGTTAGGAGCCCTGTCAAACGTTTCTAATCTCGATTCCTCTAGGTATCCTCACCAAGAAACGCTGCAGCGTTTGGAGAATGGTTCAGCATGTTACGCACGTCTACAGTAGTTTGTTCCTTTTTGTCATGCACAATTTTTGCTGTGTTTTCCTGCCGCCATAAACACAACTGACAGGATGGCAACGCTTTGAAGAGTAGCCAGAAACTTCGGCATCCTGGGACACAACCTCGGCAAACACATGCTAAACAAGATCGAGGCTCTCACGTTGTCGGAGGAATCCGTACAGCCAAGGGAGGAGTGCGACAACCACAGTCTCGCAAGTCCAGCACGGGCCCACGGTATGGCAAGGGTCAAGCTCCAGCACAAAGCACACGGGTTCCGACGGCCCCATTGCAGCTCCGCTGGTTCCCCGGCAACCAGGTGGGATGACTTGATAACAACCAAATGAATATGATCATGGGGTGCACGTAGTCTGCTTCATCATGGACACGCGCGCGCCTGTGTCCCTTTCGATCTTCGTCAACGGAGATGCCCTTGCATGCTTGCTGGTCGTGCGTGGGTTGTGGGGCGCAACAGGAATTTTTCTACCACGTGCTGCTGGTGTTAGATAGTTACACCTTTAACAGCCACTTGAAGGCAGAACTCGTGGCAAAGATTGCTAGACTTTATCAGCAACTACACACCTTCAAGGGACGGCGAACGAGAGTCGGAAACGTCGACGAACGTGGCGCGGCGAGCGACACGAGCAGCCCAGCAGTCAACAAGGGCGTCAGAGGGTTCACGGGAACCATGGTAAAATTAAAGGTGCGCCGAATGTGAATGAAGTATGAAAGGCTACGCCAGCTACGACACGATGAGACCGTGTTTGCGGATAATCTCTGCTTTGAGCATCCTAGGTCATCCGCATTCGACATGACATTCGTGCGTTCACGTTGTACCGGACTGGTTCGGGCCCGGATTGTATGCAGCATACAGTATGTTAACGAACCCGCAGAGGATCCTGCCTCAACCTATGCCAGCTTATTGGTCGGCGTGGATATCGAAGTGCTGCAATTTGTTTGACTCAATAAGTAGGTTAGTCACATTTAATCACATTCATGGGTGTTTCTTTTCACAGGTGCTCGCGAAGTTTCTCGGCCTCTTGACCTTTAGTCCCAACTGGGGCATTTCAGCCTTAGACTCCACGTCAAGTAGGCACGAGCCTCCTTTGGCATCCGCGAATGAACAGGTACGACTCGAAAAAGGGATCGCGTTCGTTTTATAGGGCAAGTTTCGAGCATTGCTCCAAGTGCCTAAAACTATAGTAGGCTGCAGGTACAGGAACTTGAGGTCGCCATGTTCACCACAAGACAAGAGCCGTGAAAGGTCACATTTCATTCGAGCGTGGGGCGACCGATGCGCCATGCCAATGGGTATCCCGGAGACCAGTTCCACGCAGTGCATGAGAATTATCTTCCCTCGTCTCTATTTTGTTGGTTTCTACCTGGGTTCACAGGCCCATACGACAGGCTGTCCGCTACCCCTGGAAGCGTACCTTGACCACGCTTGGTCGACGGCTGGACTTATGGGTGCTGTGCCATGGATGGCGGACTTTCTGCGGATGATGAAATGGGATGAAATTTCTGCGCAGGTGACTACGAACATCTGCTTAGCTTGTCAGGCGATTGCCTCTTGCCCCCCTGCTCTGCGTTTCCCCTTGATATTTTGTTCTGTGTTTACGGCGGGTGCAGGTGTACCAATCAAATTTTGTTGCTTTTGCAGTCCCGCATCGTTGACTTGTTTCCTCACCTACCTAGATGAAGTTTTTCGAGTTTGGGACGAGGTCTACAACGCAGGTGAAATGGGTAGATGCTGGGAACGATGACATTGTCCGATCTTCGTCTTGCACGATGCAGGCCAATTCCTATCGACGTATCCTGGGCACTTTGGCGAAGCTCCACGCTCAGCCATTCATGCAGCCTGACCATCCTGCTTTCACCGAGTCCCTACTTGCCGTGAGCTGCGAGGTGATGGAACTCCGATCGCGCGCCCGATAAACTTATGAATCGCTTTCACCATGCTACTACACCTGCCTGTGCTTTTTTGATTGATAAGCTTTCTCATTGCATATTGATGTTTCATAAAAACCATTGGCGAATGCATTCGGCCAGGGTGACGTGCGTTTGCAGGAATTCGCTGTTTATTATTGGTAAGGAACGTGAACGATGAATTGCTTTCTACTAAGCTCCTAACGATACCCCCGTGTCACGGTGTCATCTCGATACGACCGGCTTTGCGCCAGGGACCAGATCCTGAACGTTTTATGTGTTTACCCTGTGGTGTTCCTCTCAGGTCGAGAGTCTGTTCCAAGATTTGGGTTCTGATCTTGGTGTGCACGGGTATCGCCTGTTTCCCCCAGAAACCACTACCGTCATCGACTTTGGTGCCCCGAGAGATTGCGGCAACCAATACACGAAGCTTCGCGATAAACAATACGCAACCCTGGAACTGAAGTCTGCACCTGGATCGTTGGATGGTGAAGTGGTGCTGAGCCGCCGCCTCATACAGCACTGCTGCCCTTACCTGGAAGATGTCCTGACCTTGACAAGAAACCTTGGTCGGGTGTGGAAGCAAGGTTTCGTTGTTGGAGGAAACACTACCCCGCTCCGGGCGGGTCAGTCTCCACGAACGTTTGGGGTGAGCGGCACAAGTCCTCGCAGTAGACGGGTCATCAAGCCGCATCCGTTGAAACCGATACGCGCGCTGCCGAGCCTCCCTGAGCAGATACATCGTGGACGTTCGGATGAAAACGCTGGAACAGTCCGAGAAAGCGCTCACACCGAGAGTGCCCGCCTTCGATTGGTGGAGGCTTTTTTTCACTCTCTGCCGGGCGAGTTGCAGGCATCCGCTGATTTTGTCGTCAGTCGTGCCGTGCAAAATGCGAGCGAGGAGGTCTTGGTGTCGGTCGTTAGGCCCGCGGTGGCTGCTGCAGTCAGACGACTTCCAGTGGCCTTCAACCAGACCGATAGGCTGGACTACGAACGGCCCGCATCAAACACTTTGATGGGGGCCTCCAACGAGGCAGGCGAAGGACTTATCAGGCAGCACCTTGACCAGCAACTTGCTTGGACAACAGCTGCTCTTGGTGAGGGCCTCGCTTCCAACGCCAGGGCTCTTGCTGGAAACCGGGGCAACGCTATCGCCAAAGCTACCACGTTAGCGCTTGTTCCGCGTTCGCTCTCACTCAGGTACCACAAGCTCTGCATTGATGCTGGCGGTTGTGTGTGGTGCGAAGTTCCGGTAGAGGTTGGCAATTTCCTCGTTACAATCGGGTGTGATGTCTGTTGTTGCCCAACGCTGCACGATAGTTATCCACCACAGTTCCTAGTCAGACGTGTATTGGCACCACTCATTTGCCGAGATAGGTGGAAAGGTCTGAGCCTGTTGCTGATCTAACCCTACGTTTTGCTTGCTTGCCTTTGTCGGAATGGACCATGACAAATTTACACAATGCTCTTGTCGAATGTGGCAGGGTTCGTCAGACGGCGGCGGCGATCGCTGGTCACCACGCACAGCAAGCAGCTGCCAGCAAAATCGAGGAACTGATAACTGCCACGGTAACGCTTCGTTGTTTGTACGGAGCAAAAAGCGTTTGTGTGGGTAGATGTCTGTCTAGGGTTGTGAGTGCGGTGTCCTTGACTACCCGGCCATCGTTGAGCCAGCGTACATGCCTATCTATTGAGCAAGTGCGCTTGGTCGCGATCCAGTTCTCGCGGCACCTGACGGCGGTCTGTTCTCCACCCATGATGCACTTCCATGCAGGTTTTGGAGGCGGTGAGTGCGTACCACAGCGACCTTGAACGGGCTCAGAAGAAGCAGCCGACAGGTGGTGTGGAATGCCGGAGCCCCAAAAGCCCGGAGGTACTCGCAAGCCTGCTTCCTAGAGATCCAGCATCTGACCTATGTGCAATTGCATCGAAGCTATGTGCTCATGTCGACAAGTGCGAAGGTCACAGAGAGCGAAGGTTTTTAGAAGCGGTGCACCGCGTGTCCATCAGCAGCACCGACGACGATATCGAGTCAAACGACCCAAAAAGCATCATTGGCGAGACGTGGCAGCTGGTGGACGCGGTTCGACGGTGTCGAGATTCCAGTGGTATCCCAGAAACCATTCACGACACCCACGATGTGTCTGAGGAACTTGAGAGGACACCGGCGCAAAGGTTTCGTGATCATGTGACACAGGATCCAAACGTCCTGGAAACCTTTCTGGCTTCGCTGGCACTCTTCTACCGGACGTTGCCTGACTGCATTTGGCGACCAATTCCAAACAGTTCCACGCTGGGCTCCATGTCAAGTGACGTTGTTGGAAATCTGGTTCACCTTGCTGCAAGGGCATGGGAACGAAACGCGAGATATTGGCAGAAGGACAAGGATCCCGGCCAAGAACGTTGCCTCCGTTTCCCCCCTTGCGAGCCTGTACTACAGCTCATGTTGTGGGGCGCTATTTCTGTTGTCACTGCGGAGAATGTACTTCTGTCGTGTATACAAACCGCGACTAGGGGATCTACTTCGCAAACAGGTGTAATGTGTCCTGAAGCACGTTGGGATGAGACGAGCCCGTCATCTGTGATAGCCGTGGCCACAGCTGTTGTGAAGGGCTACCATAGCCTCGCTCTCGGCAAGGATTTGTGGACGGTATTCCTCGACGATCTTTTGGACGTTACGGCAGGCTCGGTACCTGCCATGGACCTTTCCAAGCCCTTCCGCTACCACCCGATGGACCTTTGCCGGCTTATTGCTCGTCTGTGCCGAACTTAGGAATAACGATAGCTGGTACATTAGTTTAAAAGCTTTTCTCTCGTTGAATTTACAGTTCACACATTGCTTTTTGGTCTTAACCATGGCATTTACGATGCCTACGTTCAATCAGAGGGAGTAGTTTACCTCCGACTCGACATGTGAACGTGTAAATGTAGATAAGTTGCCTACCTGCCATAAAATTGAAACCCCGTTGTCCGATATATATCCATCATTCCCCGTCTCGAGGCCAGGAGGACAAGCCTGCCAACGAGAGGTTCGGGGCACACCTCTGCCACGTGCTCCGTGATAGATTACTCCACCACCGTGTTTGGACGGAAAAATAATTTATTTGTTCTTGTTACTCGCGCGCGCATATATATGTTTATTGTCGGGGCTTCTTTGACAATACAGTTGTGATACATAACTTTATATATTTGTTTGACATTGGCTTTACGAATCTCTACGCTCTAGGTGTAGTAGCACACGACGAGTGGGCACCTTCTTCGCTTTTACCTAGGATGAGAGGTCGTGCCCGTGGTTTCAACTGGGATGAGCGGTCGTGTCGTGCCCGTGGTGTGCTGTACAGCAGCATAGGGCCGTCGAAATTGTTTTGGCGTGGCACCACAGTAGTGAACGTATGTATGTAGTACAAAGTAGAAGTAACATAGTAATTACTCTGGCACACATCATCATCATCTGTCGCTGATCAGTTCACCCGCAGATGATGCGTGCGACATCGAACGCTGTAGGATGCACCAACAATAAAGCGCGCGTACGTTTTGCACGCACTCCACTGGTTTGTCGTGGTTACATGCATACATGTGCATATACTGAAGTTTGTGAGTCTTTTTATCGTCTGTGCTCTCCCCATCAAATTGAGTATTATTTGCCTATGGTCGTCAGTCTGTACCTACCACTTTCTTCGTGACCAAAACGTCGTCGTAAGGAAGGAACAAGCGGAGAGCAATACGTCTTCAGCTGCCCCCCATAGACCGCTTCCAAAGGGTGTAAGGGGAGAAGCCGTGCCCCCAAGCCCCCATGGAGAGAGTAGAGAGGAATATGTCATGCTCGCAAGTGAATGGAGACCCCCCGGAGGAAACAACAGGGGCGTACCATCACTAGTGCCAGGAGCCATTTCCAAGCTCCTAGCAGAGCTCGATCTACAATGTAGCGTCGGCAGGTCAATAAACCCCACGGGAGCCTGGACGTTCATGTAACCACAGGCAACGAAGTACGTTGAAGTGCGCAGAGGTGACTACTCTAAGCATGGAGGTGACTACTCTGAGCATGGAGGGCGTGGATTGATAGCGTCGAGGACCTAGGTGTGTCACCACCTCTCGATTTCAATCCGCGGGTACCCGCATCGGATTCCTCCATCCGATGCCTACCTGGTGATTCTGATCACCACCAAGTGTGAGAAAGAGATCTATGCTATTGCCACTACTGTGCCTGAGTGTATAACTGCCTATGTGCCTAATCGTGAACTAACTGCTGTGACCGCAGACCTAACGGAGTGGAGATTGGATAGCGATTACTGCGCTAACCTGCCTGCTTTGCCTGACATCGAAATCACAGTATACAGGTAAGCCAGATGGTCTGATGACATAAAACCTGAGAGCGTGCGTATCTCTGTAGACTACCGTAATATCCTCTGAATTGTCCCCGGGGGGACATGTATTTTTTTGCCCACACCGATATCCCCGGGGCTATCTCTACGGCAGGGGGGACATCTTAGAAAAAAAAAAAACACCCCGGGGACAGATTGCCCCGGGGAGATTTACGGAAAACACACACACATGAGATCAATTGAACAATACTAGGTACTCTGTTGAACGTAAATGGCTTCGGCTTGGTTGGGTACGACTGACTGATTGAATTATGGTTCGGTTGCACCGATTTCAAGGAACGATGTTTGTGCCATCATGCCACATTATTGCTGAAACACGCGGACGGAGCCCGTGAACCTCGGACCTTATTCCGACGGCATTCAACAAAACACACACACCGATTTCCATGCACTCCTCCCCCGGGGAGGCGATTTTTATGCGCAGAAAAATATGTCCCCGGGGATATGTATCTCTACGGTAGGGGGGATATCTTCAAAAAAAGCAACAAAAAAAATATCCCCGGGATAATTCAGCGTTTTTGTACCCATTTCGGCCAAATTGGGGGGGGGGGGGGGGTGTACTCATAGTCGTGCATGCCGTAGTCGTTTGACCATTGACCTCGCATCCCTACAAAGCCGGGACGGAGCACGCCGGGTTCTCACCGGACCAGGCTCTCACATCACCAAGCGCGAAGCGCCGTGAGGTATTTGGCGAGTCGCATGAAGGGTGAGCTGCATCCTGCTAAGGGTGTTCGGCATCTTGTGCTTACTTCCTTGCGTACGGATGACAGCTACGTATGACTTAGTTTATTTTCTGGTGCTTTCACTTCCATTGACAGTTGTAAGCACTGTGTAACTGCCTCGAGGAAGCTTGACCATTTTAACACAACGTGGTGCGATCATCCCCCGTTGCGCGGAGTGAGGGTTCTCGACCCCGCACAACATGATCTACTCGACCACCATTTTGGTTACCGCCAAAAAAAAAAACCGAGGTAAAAAAAAAAACGGTAACCTGGTTGCCGAGTTCACGAAGTGAATTGGCTTGTTTTACAACGTCGTTGCCAAGCGACGAAAACCCAATCCCGATGGCAAACCACCGAGTGGGGGGCTTGTTTTACAACGTCGTTGCCAAGCGACGAAAACCCAACCCCGATGGCAAACACCGGGGGGGGCGGCTTGTTTTACAACGTCGTTGCCAAGCGACGAAAACCCAAACCCCGATGGCAAACGAGGGGGGAGGGGGGGGGGGGGGGGGGGACAATTTTTGGGGGGGGGGAAATTTAAAGAAATTTAGGGGGCCCTGAAAAAAACCGGCCCCCCCCCAAAAACGGCACAAGGGAAACCGACCGCGGGGGGGGAGGGCCAAAAAGGGGGGATTTAAAAAAAATTTTGCCAGAATAACCCCATTTCCAAATTTGGGGCCCCCCCCCACCCCCCCTTTAAAGTTTCAAATTTAATTGGGACCCCGCTGAAACTTTTCCGGCCAATGGGGGGCCCCCCAGGAAAGATTTAAAGGGGCCCAATTCCCCCAAAAGGGGGGGGAAAAAAAATTCCCGGGGGGGGGTTTTAAAAAGCGGGGGCGGGAAAAACCCGGGGGTACCCCAAATAAAAGCCTTTGAGGAAAACCCCCTTTTTCCCGGGGGGGGAAAAAACAAAAAGCCCCCCCCCAATCCCCTTTCCCAAAATTTCCCCCCCCTAAAGGGG
>FN649737.1:1345444-1389832 GCA_000310025.1 Ectocarpus siliculosus
GGGGGGGGGGGGGGGGGGGGGGACAATTCATGGGGGGGGGACAATTCAGAGGACATTACGGTAGCCATGAATAGACCGAGCCCTACCCTAATACTGCTACATGGTACACGTACGTCGAGCGCGTAGGCCTAACAAGTGGTAGTTTAACGATACTTTGCCATGATTACTCACATCTCGAATCTTGCGTCTCCGCGCATCAGCCTCTTGAAGTTTCGAATTTGATTGCGTACGCAGCTGAACAGTGTTGACATCTACTTGTATCTCAACCCCCACCCTACTCACGTTGCAATACAATGCACCACGAGTGACACCTAAGGGTGGGTCTTAACGAAGAAATCAGATCTCAAAAATCATATTTAGTATCTCTACGGTTCAGCGAATGCAGCACACACACGGTTCATGCTTTCCAGGCTTGCGTGTGCAGTGTGGTGATAAGACCGCAAGATCCACAGAACTCTCTTGTTGATTGGCTGAAAAGTTATTCCACCGGTCGAATCTTTAGGACTTAAAAACAGGACGACCCAAGCTAAATCAGGTTTTGAAAAAAGGTGAAATGATTTAATCGAATCCCGATTTGGGTGAACCGCGACCATAGTTGCGGGACCACCGTCTACTCGCATGCACGACGCGTGCCCACCTATCCCCATCCACACGAATACCACCCACCGCCGAGCACAGAGGAGAGAGAGAGCACAAAAAGCCAACCCAAAGGGAGGGTACACTGCGCATCGTTGTTGCACGTGACTGCCGCCGAAAAACAACATGTGTAGGGTGTGTTGGAGTTGAAAACTAGACTGGAATCGTGACTGTAGAGGAAGAAAACGAACTGCAAAACGATTGTGAACCATCCTGTGCGAAGCCTCGAACGAGTATTTGATCTGCTGGGTGACATGTAGACACGGGGGTGACATGTAGACACGCCGTGACGACTGGCCGAGGCAACCACCGCCCAACCAATTCGGTTCGAAGAATACCCGAACATCGAGACGACAGATTGATGATTTCAATGGTTTCAACATGCACTCGAGACACTGTAGGACGATGAGGTAGAAACGCCCCACACCGAGAGACGACTACTCGTATGACGTAGGATGATGAGGGCGATCACGACCACTAACCCTAACTCCTTTCCTTTGAGATTGACCTGCGGCCTGTACCAAATATGACATCTTAGTTGTCCACAGAAGACCCACATCCAGACGTATCGGCTGACCCGGTCGATGACTAGCCACAACTAGTACTTCCACGTACGAGGCTCCCTGCATCTTCACCTACCGACCGGATGGACCTCGATACCAGACTTACGGACTGCGGCTTCGTCGATGTCTCCAACCTGAACCAGCATCCTGGACAAACAGTTCACTAACCGGGGGCAGCCCAATCTGCCCACCATGGTGGAGTGCACCACTTGCCTTCACCACCTTCCCCTGTTCTACCGCACGGAACGGGGGTTGTTCTCCACCCCCACCAGCAGGGAGGGGCTCGCGGTGGCCTGCAGCAGCCGCCGCCGCCGTCGCCTCCGTCACTCCCTCGCTGCAGAGCGGCGCCCCACCCAATGCGCCACCTCAGCAGAGAGGTGCTTCCCAGCCGCTGGGCTCCTACTCGCCACAGGTGCATCTTCATCAGCAGCAACCGTACCACCACTACGGGCAGCAGCGGCACCAACACCCGCCGCCGCCCCACCATCGCCAAAGAGGGACACACCATACATGAGGAACGCGGGAATCGCCGCGCGGATCGTCACGCGAGCCCATCCATATCGCGCCGACTACCGCGGTGAGGCTCAGCCGCTGGCCGTTCGGTTCGCCGGTTCGATACCAACCGCAATGGCCGTGCGCGGACCGATGACTTGCCTACGACAGCGCTGGTGGGCACGTCACACGAACGGGAAGCTCCCCGACACTACCGGCCGGAGCCACCAGCGAAAGGAACATTCGCCGCCTTCGTGGAAAAGGGGGCCTGCTCCCGAGGCTAGGACCCACAGACCCCGCTCCCGATTCGGTGGGCAGTATAATCCAGAAGTGCATCATGAACAGCCAGCCGGGTGTGCTTCCACCACGCTTTGGGCTGCACGTGTAGCGTCCCTACTCCCATGCCGAGGACATCACTCCGTTTGGCTCTGACCAGAGTGCCCACACCACCGCAACAGCTCCGGGGGGAACAGACGAGAACCTGCTCCATGAAGCACCGGAGATGTTGTCCGCACTCACCAGGGCCGATCCGCCCCGGATACAGAGACCGCGGAAATGGCGACCTCAGCGGATCCGCAGGATGCCGAGGCGTGCTGGTGCGCTTGGGGGACGGTCATTCCGCTGATCAGCCGGGGAGATCTACGCGTGAGCATCGCGGGCGGGAGTTGGCGGTCGGCACGTCTCGGGACTCACAGGCCACAGCTCCCACTGCTGCTCTTTCGGGGTCCAAAGGATCCCATCAATCATGGGTCAAGGCTTGCCTGTGGAACCCCATCTAGCGCAAGGGGGGCTATACTGTTACAGTCTTGCTGGATACCGGAGCCGGAGAAGGAAACTATGCTTCGGCCAGGTTCATCTGCGCTGTGCAACACCACGTGTTCGGCGACAAGGGCATCATCTTCAAAAAGGGCGAGGGCTCCTTCACGTAGCCAACCCTAACCCTGCCAAGGACGCGATACCACCGATGTCGGTTGTCTGGACGGCTATCCTACCGCAGACAGCTGAGTTTCCGCCTGTGGATCGCGTCTTTCGTGCCCGAGTACGTGTCGTGGCTGGCCTTCTTTTTGGACTGAGCTCAGGAGTGGCCTACATGCGCCACTACAACAGCGTTCTTGTCTTCGAGGGTAGACTCATCCAAACCATCGGGGACACTCCTAGAGTTCCCCTCGGTGGAACATCATCGGAGTGCTCAACCGTGGAGAAGCAAGCGAACTACCTGCACCCTGCTGGTAACACGTGAGTGTCCATGACTCCTGGTTGGAAGGCCGCCCACTTCGCTACGCGATTCGGGCGTGTGCGCGACCAGGAGACAGGATCGACGTCGACCGGGGCGGATGTTGATTGCGCGACCTGCGGACCACCGGCTCGAGACGGCTTCTGGCGTGCATCGCAGCAGGAGGAGATACGGGTACTGAACCCCTGGAGGCCGCTTTCCTGGCGGCGCTCGACCGGGGTTCTACCGCGTGGGAGGACACCACCTCGCTCAAGTGGCCGGTGTACTTTGTCCACAAACAGGTGGTCACGGGAAGCGTGAGTGTCGAAATAGACGCACTCATGCACGGTCCTCCGCCGTTTTCGGCGCAGTTGTTGGTCGTGCTTCCCTGGCGACCATTCGATCCTGGGGAAGGGTTGACATCGGGGTGGCCAGGGGAGTACAATGGTGGACCCCGGGGACATCCCCTAAAGTCAAACTCACCGACCACACGAACTCTACCCCATCGATGTGGATCCCGGGATATGACCGGTAGGGTTAGGACTCGTGAGTCCGTAAACCTCACGCTCACGCTCGGAGAAATCCCACTGGGGGTCAACCTCCACCCATGCGATATGCACGAGACGTCCGTTATGATTCCCCTGGAAGATAAGACAGAGTCAAGATAGCTTGCCCATGAGGGCACTGATCGCCAGGGCATCACGGGAGTCCGGGGGCTGGTGCCATTGTTCGAAGTACTGTCCCGAAGGCTACCTTTACCCGACCCGACGAGCTTGGCAAAATCCAGGCCACCAGCGAGCACTCTAATGATGTCGCCAAATGCCGGAAGTCGTGCAAGTTTTTGGAGCATTTCTGGACCTTCACCAGGTCATCGACCCGGTATCACGACACGTCCCTCTTGACGGAGGTGTTCAAGGAGTACAAGAACTACGCTGCGAGCGTGGGGGTGGCCAGGAACCAACTCGAGAATTCGCTGAAGAAGAAGGGGCACGGCGGAAAGGTTGCTAAGGGGAGGGCACCGTACATGTCACTGGACGAGTTGGCACACCGCCTTGACATGATCAATACTGTGGTCGGGCGCAACTCGTGCGGGGCCATCATGGAGGCGGCGGCCATCATAGAGGCGGTCGGAGAAGTTGGGATAACGATGTACCAAGATGTGCTCCTGGTGGACCCAAACACTCGGCTACACGTCCAACGAGGACAGTACCCTGTAGGCTACATGGAAAACGGGTCCGTATAATATGCTTCACATATCATGCATGTCCCTTGGCAATGTCGCTTCTCCGTACGTTGCTGGCTTGTTTTGCGTGTATACATGGTGTTGACCATAGAGTTGTGTTGAACACTTGAGTAACGAAGTCACCGTACACTTAACTGGTAAGACGCACCCCTTTCAAATGTCCTCGATAGATCCATTCGAAGGCCTGCCAGACGATACGAAGATCCCTGTCGTGCGTGCGCGTGTCATTCGATCGCTGGGTATCGCACGCTTGGGTCGCCGCCAAATGGCTTTGGGGTCTTGTCGTGGCGCTCTTCTTGGGGGGCCGTCGTAGTAGGCATCGTGGAAGTGGAGCATGTCCTCTGGAAGAGTTGCTTGGCGGCCGCCGATCTCTTGTTAGCGCTGCCTGTAGTAGAATCGGTTTTCGCGTACAGAATGGGCACCCACGGCGCTCGTGGCGAATAGGGTCAGAACGGAAGTCAACATGAAACACCCGCGGACGTCGTTACAGTCTTTGCATGACCTCAAAGGCCTTCTAGGCCGTAAACCAGGGCTATAGCGTGGTCCACCCGGTTCATCCAGTCCAATACTAACTTCAAGACACGCGCCTGGTTCCGTCTTGATTCGCCCTGATCCCAGCCATTTTAGCTGCATTTCTAGTATGGACGTATTTTTATACATGTAGACACGCCTGAAGTCAGGCAGGGCCTAGGACCAGTATCCTCCCCCCGTGGCCTCGGGGGGCTGGTGAATTCACCTCCTTGGTGATGGTAAACACAGTGTATTATTATTGCACACGAGTCTCGTTTCTCTCTCTCCATCTCTATCTCTCTCCTGCCAACATGCCAACCAGGCAGATAGACACCCCAATCTACCATATCTTTGACATGCATACATGTCCAACGGCAGCTTCCCACCGTGAACTACTGCTACCCAGGTGCGCTGCGTCCACAATGTCCCCAAAGCTTATTACTACCGGAGTAGACACTAATCACCTTGAACTCAAACAGCAGTAGGCACCTGGTTGTACTCAAGAAGAAAACGACAGCGGTGTTTGTGAATGATAAACATCCTCACGGCGATATCATGCCTGACTAAATCATGCCACACCAATTCGTCAGTCAGCGCAAGTGTTCAACCTCCCA
Organism: Ectocarpus siliculosus; assembly: GCA_000310025.1. NCBI lineage: Eukaryota > Phaeophyceae > Ectocarpales > Ectocarpaceae > Ectocarpus > Ectocarpus siliculosus. The sequence goes on from FN649737.1 coordinate 1,350,716, forward strand.
TGCGAACCGTAGAATGCCTACATTCAACAGTGAAGGACCTCGACGCTTCAAACGACAAACAAGCACGTGGCGGACGACCACACAAAGTCCGGTAGATACGCGTACAGAGAAACTTACGCGACCAACACACCGCAAACAACGCGAAATGGGCAAAGTTGCCACACGCAAGAAAAATGATGAAAAAACAACAACCCAGAGGCAACGCTGAAAACTGTTACGAGGCGCTTCCAGGGTTGAGTTGAAATATCTCGAAATACCAAATATGGCGAAACGATCGGCATGATCGTTGAACAAGCCAATGTCGCGAAATTAGACAAACGTACGTAGCTCGCGAAGAAATACCACCAACACGCTGTCATAAGGCGGCCTCCACGCAGTTCAATCACATGCAAAAGACAGGCACGCCACAACATAAATGCGCGGCGAGCTAAAGAATGTACAGAAACAGGCAGCGAAGAAATGCTATCAAAGCTCGACAAGATAGCCCTCACTCAACTCAAACAAATAATCACAGGGCATGCCGTATTGCTGCTTCAACTGAGCCCGAACCTTATTCGGCAGATCCAGCCGCCGCAGCTCGGATTTGACGAACTGCGGCGCGGCATTCCACACCTTGGACAACTCTTCCCAGGTGTTCTCTTCCTTGTCGAAACACCTTGGACAACTCTTCCCAGGTGTTCTCTTCCTTGTCGATTCCGACCCACTCTACTTCCACGTCGAACCCAGGGCCATCTTCCCCCACCGACATGTCCACGATCGCCGCCATCTCGAACTCCCCCTGCGTGAAAGCATGCTGAAAGACCTCCTTCAACTCGGCCGTGATTTCGAGAGCGGCATCGGCGTAGAACCGCAAACGCGCGACATGGACGTCCCGAACTTCCCCCGACACGATGTTCTGAACTCCGTACACATGCAGTCTCCCGGCGGCGACAATCCTCCACGGCCCTGTCCACGTCATGAGAAGTTTCGGTGTCGAACCATGCCGGCGAACACGCGCCACCAACACGTAGTCCCCCACCACGAAGTCAGGCAGGCTCCCAACTCGCGCAGACGCCCGGTGCTTACTCCGACTCGCCTGCACCTTGTCGAGAACTTCCTTGTGCAGGTGACGTTGGGCCTCGACAACGTGCTGCACCTTCAGCCGCAAAGACTTCTCATCCAGGACGTCTACCTTCCATTCGGCGCCTGTGGACGACGCCAAAGTGGAAAGCGCGGTGCGTGGCGCTCTACCAAACATGACGTGGTACGGCGTCGAGCCGTATCGTTCGCGGAAAGCGGTGTTCAACGCCTATTCCACAGCTGGTACCAGATCAAGCCAGTCACGAGTACTCCTCCACTCTTCCTGAACCATGGCCTTGAGCGTACGAACCACCTCGCGCATCATGCGCTCGCACGTACCGTTAGACCAGGGAGAGTTGGCGACTGAAAATTTCCGGTCAACACCGAGTGCAGTCTCAAGGGCAGCCATCATGTGACTTTTGAAATGGGAAGCGGTATCACTCACCCAAACCTCCGGCACACCCAAGATCTTACACCACGTCATGAGATGTTGCGCAGTCAGGCGGGCAGTGCATGCCCCGGTGGGCTCCAGCCAAACCCAGTTGGACATGTCGTCCATCATGACCAAAATGTACTTGAACCCTCTTCCAAGCCATCATCCCCCAGCGGGCCACTCGCTCCCACGTAGAGGTAGTCAAAATGAACAACTTCGCCAGGGCGCGTGCCATGGACGGTCGGTCCAAGCGGGCGAGGCACCTTTTCTCTCGCCTTAGAGTCCATGCAATGCAGGCACTGCTTGACGAAGTCAGTGACATGCTCTTCCATCCGAAACCAGCAACAGTGCTCGGATAGGCGCTGCAAGGTGGCGACGGCGCCACGATGCCCGGCTTCTTTCATGTGTGCACAGACCATCAGTCGCACCTGCAACGCACTCGCCTGATCTGGAATCCAAAGCACGTCTCGCCCGTTCATGCCCACGCGAAACAATCCCTCGTCATCCAGAGTCGCCGTCCCCACCGCCGTCGAAAATGACGTGGCAGGCCCGGCAAGCGCGCCGAGCTTACTCCACGCCGCTTGTTGTGCATCACATACTACTTGCTTCGACGGCATGGCGGCATGAGGTTCGCTGGGGGCGTGAACCGCGGCAGCGCGAACACTCACCGACGGCACAGAGACCCACCGCGACAGAAAGTCCCCCTAGCAATTGCGCTCACCCGAAATGTGCCTGATGGTGTAATCGTACTGGCCCAAGACAGCTTTCCACTGGTCCAGGCGCTGAGCCGTGGTTTTCGCTACGGCAGACACGCAAGCCTCCGGGTCGAAGATGTACGCGAGATTACGGTGGTCGGTGAAAATGTGCACGCCATCCCAAAGCAAATACTCCAACCGCTTGAACGTACTCACAATCGCGTACCCTTCCTTGTCCACCGTGGCCCACCGCTGCTGCGCGCCCTTGAAAGTGCCGCTCAGAAACCCCATCGGTTCATGAGCCATATCCTCCACAGGAACGCCACGATCCAGCTGGTGTTGGGGCACTTGCGTGAGAAAGCTCCCCCAATGCTCATCGGATGCATCGGGAAACATGAGGACGGCGCAACCTGGGCGAGGGTGAGACAGGGCAACAGCACGGGCAACAAGGTCTTGCGCGGCAGTCCACGCTTCGACGAGCGCGGGCGTGTCCACGCATCCTCAGCCATCGCGCGATTCTCGGCCACGCGCTTCGTCCGGCTCTTGGCACCAACCAAATGCTGCTCCAGAAACATGCGAAGCGGCCACACAACCTCCGCCATCCGCGGCAGAGACGTGCGCAGCCACTTTACCGCCTGCAGGAACTGCATCAGCTCGCCAGCCGTCTCAGGACGCCGCATTGTAGCCAACCCGCTGAGCCGCTCGGGATCGTGCTCGACCCGACCCTCCGAGTACACCTTCCCGCACCAAGTGATGCTGGTCTCAAAGAATGTGCACTTGTGGGCGGCCACGTAAAGGCCAGCCCCCTCCAGACAACCCAGAATCAAGTCAAGGGTGTCAAGCAAGTCGTCTTCATCCATCCCCCAATACACGACATCGTCTACCCAGACGAAGAAATTCAGCCCGTCCAAGATGCGCGTAAGGGTGGCCTGGAAATACGACGTGGCGTTCAAAATACCTTGCGGTACCCTCTTGGGCCTGTAGAGGCCGCCCGGCGTAGCAATCGTGATAATTTCCTGCGCCTCCGGAGCCAACGGGCACTGCCAATACCCTTGCAAGAGGTCCAAGCTCCCATAGAACTTGGCCGCACTGAGCTGAGCCATACTGGCTTCAGGGTTCGGCATCACACCAGGCACCTTCTCTACTTGCTTGTTTGCCGGACGAAAGTCACTCACCAGCCGGTATCCCCCTTTCTTCGGAGTCGCCATCGCGGCGCTGGCCCACACGGCCTGCATGTTGAGCACCGACAAGCTCACTTGGCACCATTTTTCCTGCGAATCAACCGCGATACCTTCAGAATCAAACCCAGACAAACCTTCAGGCTGAACTCCACGAAACGCCGGCACGAATGGCCCCTCAGGGCCTGGTGGCACCCCCACACCCTCAGACGGCGCTGGAAAAGATGCGGGGGGAGTGGTAGCGGACGGGAACGGGTCGGGCGGCAGAAAAGGCGTCGGAGCGGCCTGCCCCTGGGATTCCCCGGAAAAAACAGCCCTACCTCCGACATGGCGTTGGTGAAAGTTGGTGGACGATGCCCCCCCGGAGCCTCGTCCCCCTCCTGAAGACGGCTGTTGCTGCTGTTGACGGGAGAGCGCTGTTGCTGCTGCTGCTGCTGCTGCTGCTGCTGCTGATATCCACGGGTGTCCCCGGTGCCGCGAAAATGCCCCCCATGCCCAGCGTGCTGGGTAGAGGCTTTGGCGGGGAACCGCTGAAGCGGACAGTTCTGCGGGGAGTGGCCGGGCTTCTTGCACCTGAAACATTGGAGCGTCTCTGAGCCATCGTGCCGTACGATGCCCGGGCAGATCCAGACAGCAGCTCCGCGGGAGATCAGGACAGCAGCTCCAAGACCGCAGCCTTGCACTCAGCGAAGCAAGAAAATCGCGGAGGAATAGCTCGCCCAGCTGTTGTCACGAAAATGGTTTTTGACCCTGACTGACCCTGGTCGGTCAGCCTGAGTTATCGATAACTATAGACACGCCTGAAGTCAGGCAGGGCCTAGGACCAGTATCCCCCCCCCGTGGCCTCGGGGGGCTGGTCAATTCACCTCCTTGGTGATGGTAAACACAGTGTATTATTATTGCACACGAGTCTCGTCTCTCTCTCTCCATGTCTATCTCTCTCCTGCCAACAAGCCAACCAGGCGAATAGAAACCCCAATCTACCATATCTTTGACATGCATACATATCCAACGGCAGCTTCCCACCGTGAACTACTGCTACCCAGGTGCGCTGCGTCCACGTACACTTTATATCAGGTCAGTCGATGATGCCTCAAATTTGCGTGTTTTTCAGATACCGGTCTCCCTCACGTTCTTCGTCGCATCTTTGGCATTCGACAAGACATGTCGAGAGCCACATGTTGTTTTTGTGGGGCAGTCTACGTGGAACCGGCACACGAATATTTTGGTATGTTTGGATGTGCCGTGAGAGGGTAGAGCTAATGTTTCTCGTTTATGCTCGGCACGGGCGGCGTATATTTCCCGTCCGGCCGGGGTACAACTGGGCAGCGTGCGGCCTGCACGAACGTGGAGGGGGCTCCAGCTTGCAGAAGAAGGGCGTGGAGAGAGGAAACAGGTACATGACGACTAAACATGTGCAAAGCCATTCGACCGTGTGTCAGTCGACGTTATCAGACGCGGTTGTGCCATCATGATTACCGTCCCCCCCCCCACACAAGGAACAAGCAAAAATGTTACCTGCCGCCCCTCCACCCCTCACCCTGCAACGGGAGGGGTTCATCAAACCCTGCGCTGGTGACAGCCTGCCCGTTCCCCCAGATGTTTTGATCTGTATTTCTTTCGTGTTTTGGATGGTGGGTTTCTCTTGACAGTTGATATCGTTGATGTTGCTGGCGAGCCTTGATGCTGATACGCTGTGCACGCTGCTGCTGAGAAGACAAATTGTGTTGTGTTCCTCGATGGAGTGATGTGAAAGAACTTTTTCTTGTGGCATACTAAGTCAGGCACATAAACAAACCCACCTCCTAATGGCCATACCTTCACAACTTGGTATTTTGTATGTATGTCGCATGCATATATATATGACGCGTATATATAAATCAATATATGACGCATATAATTAACATATGCATATGGTAAGGTATCCGTTCGACTGGTGATGACGCCCCATCTTACTATTTCTACGTCGCATGACGTGTGGAGGGGAGCGGAGGGCTCCAACCAGGGTTGTGTGTTTATGATTTTGTTTTCGTATTTTATCGCTCTGCTAATGCTTGTGGTCCATTTTTTTTTTCTGTATTCCTTTTTTTGGTAAGTTAGCCTGTGACCACGGAAATTGGCCGCGTCACGTGTTGGATAAGTACGGCGAGGTTGAGACAGAAGGAGGTACTGGATAGAGAGACCGGGATGGTTTTTAATGTGAAGACAATAACAATACAGTTGACGGACCGCTCGCAAGAAAATTTTCATAAGAAATTCAGGCTCACTTTTCCGTGAAAAGTGTAGAGTCTTTCGAACTGAGATTTTTTCTTCCTTTTAACATAAAAAGTTCGTTTTAAGCTTTCAGTTATAGGAACGGTTCCGAGAACTGAGGAACGGTACCCAAAGTCTCGTTAAAGCAGACTTTGGTCGGCCCAGACTCAGCTTTTAACAGCCAAATGGCCCACTAAAGCTGAGTTTCGTTGAGTTCAGTTTTTAGCGACACAGGTTACGGAGATCATGTTGGAGCGGCCAGCATCAGCGAGAGTTAGCCAACCCAGCCAAAACTTTCTGGATTAGTGCTGCATGGTACATGCCGTGTGTGGGGTGCTGCTACTGCTGATGATGGCAAGAGGGTGTGCTCGGTCATCGTGGTGCTCGAAATATGTGGATCAAAATATGAACCACGCATACACAAGGCCGAGATCAACCGTGGCAACAGGAGAGGAGCTCTCTCGGCACGCGGACATAAACCGAAGAGACGAGAGCAAGCACAGGAAACATACGGCGCTCTCACCACCACACACACATACTCCTTCTCTGTTGCGATAGGTACTGGCTGGTGTTATGAGAGAGCAGAGAGCGTACGCGTCTCCTGCAAAAATAGCAACCTCCTGCCTCTATTTGCTCTCCGGGCGCGCTGATACTTTTAATTTTTTTCGTGCACAGAAGAAGGAGGTGTAGGGAATTCCCGGTGCACACTCTACACCGTGATGCCGACCCTACTCGAGTGCTAGAGGTACCACAAAGTGTTGGCCGCATGCTCATCTCGCTCTGTGGGACCTCAAAAATGTTGGCCTCCTGTCGTCTGCGCAGGGTATAGCCCGACCTGAAAATAGCCCACTTAATCTGAGTCTGTTCGCGAGAGCGCGGGAAATTTCTGAGGAAGGCTCTTGAAGCTAAAAGCTTAAAACGGAGTCGCGAAAGCCAGCTTTCAGCAGACCGGTCCGAAATAGTTTGGTAAGAGAATTGAGATAAGAAACAGAGCTCAATCGTGGATCCTACACTTAACCCTATACAAAGCCCCTACAACGACTGTGGCTGTGAAATAAGAAATCGAGCCTCAACCCATATTTGACATTTCTTGTCAGCGGGCGTCAACTGTATGCGGGGGGGGGGGGTACGCAAAATGGAAAATATGGTCCACCGGTGACCCGTGAATGAGTTCGCAAAAGTGGTGAACCTCGGGGAGAGAAAAATTACCTCGTTAATTGTCGAAAATCATGTACAGAGCAGAAGGCAAGACAAGAGCGAGAGACATAGAGCATAAATGTTCCGGCACAGCAGGCGGGTTCAGTTTCTACTGCGGTGAACGACATATACGAACATCAAACTTATGTTGAGGAATAGTCTATCTACACTCGTCCATCTTGACTCGCCTGTACAACGGGGTGGCGAACGAGACCACGGCGGGACCAAAGGGCTGAACAGCGGGTCGCCGATACCGACTCCGTAAGAGGAGACACGCTGATCCAGCTTTCCGGCTTCGTCGATGGTCCGACCGCTAAGTACAAGGACACAGAAGGCGAATCTAGATTTCATAATTCGGCAAAAGGGACGGCAGGGCTGGGGTGGAAGTGTGAGAGGCTCGTAGAGTGTTGGACCCACCTTGGTGTACGGTCGTAGAAACGCGCCCAACTCCGACTTTATTTACCGCTTGTCGTTCTAGCTAGTACCGGCCGAAGCCAGAAGAAGCGCACGTCTTTTTCTATATGTATCTGTCCCCTCCCCCTCCCACGGCATGCTTGTCTTGACCACACGTAGCAGCATGGCACATACGAGAAATGAAATCAGTAGCATGAGCATATTTACCGCTCCCAAGGTCCCACAAGACACCCCGTGCAAATATTTCGGAAGTTCGGGCGAGCCCTGTGTGTGCCTTCTACTCTCGCGCTCTCAACAACTCCCCTCAGTATACCATCCCGTTTTACTCGCCTCTCCCTACAGCCCAAAGTGAGAGTATCCCAGGCCACTTACACGCCCTAGTGCTGCCGCGGAGACAGCGGTGGCCCCTGCGCTTGTCACGACCGGCGACAGAGCCGCCTTGCAACGCGCATAAGGAGGAGCGGAGGAGCAAGAAAGTAGGCCCCCGGATTGTAAGCCGACGTGCCCGGCCGCGAAACCAAACAGAGTCGCCAGGTCTATCGACAAGATAGCTCCCACGTACGCTATCGGGAGAAGTAGATAATCGTAGGCCCCCGGGAGGTTTTTCCTGATGTTTTTGGGTCTAGACCTGCGGATCTAGACACAACCCCTGACGCCACGGCCTAAACCCCCAGCCTCCGAACAAGCGTCGGACAGAAGAACCCCCGGTCGAAGGTGTCATCAAAGCCGTTCTCGGGGGTGAAGAAGCCGCGACGGGAGCTACGGCAAGGGTGGACAAGGCGGGAGAAAAACCGTCACCGGGATCAAGCCACAGCAGCGGTGGGGATAGCCAAGATCATCGATGGGTGCGGCACCCTGCTGTGGACAAACGTGGGACTTCGGCGCCACAGCCTTGGTTGCTCCCCCATTTTTTTGCTCTCCCGCCCGCCCCTTTTCACCTGCAAACAGCCCCACAGCATACCGGCCACGCTGAGTGGAAGCGACCACCGGAAGCGGGAAATAATACTCCGCAGCCCAAGGTCCGCGGCGACGATCGACAGCATCGACAAACTCGACGCCAACGGCGGCCGCCCTGCTCCGCCGGATACAAGAAGGTCGTGACGCACTCCGAATCTAACAAAGGTTTGGCGTGATTCACCATACATTAATTCCATATTGGCGGGAGTAGTGCTTACTTCGGCCGCATCTTTAAAAGGGAAATAGACACAAGTGGGTATACCCACCCCTTTCTCGGACAAAAGTGGGTACTCGAAAATCCAGCGTGCGCGCACTCCATAGGCGACCCCCAAACGACTCAAAACCCCATTCTGACACCTGGGCGACACAGCCAGGGACCACACACAGCATGGGCATCGATTGTTTCCCACTTTTAGGCACACCTTTGGCCCTAATACCGCCGACGCGCGCAAGGCCTCACCAGAGTGCCCACTTATGTCCGACATCGCGGTGGGTATACCCACCGGCGTCAACTAATTTTTTCATGTACCCACTTGTGTCTGTATTTTGACCCACTTTTGTCCAAATTGTACCAACTTTTGTCCACTTACGGACGGCAGAAATCGAGCGGAAATCGACCTCCACGTCACCGCACGGCAGAACATCGAATAGACTCGGAACGTCTCAGAACCTCCCAAAACCGTATCCATGGCATCTTTCCTATCCATGGCTGCCGACTGCGGACCGACCACGGAGGAACATGTCAGAAACATGCCAGACCCCTTCGGTACCGGCACGGGAAGATACCCGCGGCAAGCCGACTGCTGCCGTGACGAGTCGGTGTGCACTTGTCGTGGTGGTTAGTGTTTTTGTGTGTGTGTGTTGTTGCTGTTTGCGCGTCTTTTTGTTCTGTACGCGCGACCCGTTGGTTGTGTTGTCCGTTGTGTGTCACGCATTTATGTGTGGCGTGCCGTTAGTGCGCTGCTTGCCGGGCTTGCCGCGGGTATCTTCCCGTGCCGGTACCGAAGGGGTCTGGCATGTTTCTGACATGTTCCTCCGTGGTCGGTCCGCAGTCGGCAGCCATGGATAGGAAAGATGCCATGGATACGGTTTTGGGAGGTTCTGAGACGTTCCGAGTCTATTTGATGTTCTGCCGTGCGGTGACGTGGAGGTCGATTTCCGCTCGATTTCTGTCGTCCGTAAGTGGACAAAAGTGGGTACAATTTGGACAAAAGTGGGTCAAAATACAGACACAAGTGGGTACATGAAAAAATTAGTTGACGCCGGTGGGTATACCCACCGCGATGTCGGACATAAGTGGGCACTCTGGTGAGGCCTTGCGCGCGTCGGCGGTATTAGGGCCAAAGGTGTGCCTAAAAGTGGGAAACAATCGATGCCCATGCTGTGTATGGTCCCTGGCTGTGTCGCCCAGGTGTCAGAATGGGGTTTTGAGTCGTTTGGGGGTCGCCTATGGAGTGCGCGCACGCTGGATTTTCGAGTACCCACTTTTGTCCGAGAAAGGGGTGGGTATACCCACTTGTGTCTATTTCCCTCTTTAAAACCTTTTTGGCGTGATACGTTATACTCACACATATTGAAGACTAAGCGCGTATCCTACTGTGGTTGATAGTACACTTCATCGTTCGGAGTGTTACTGCTTGGTCTTGGCGTGCCTGCTGTACCGGGATACATTCTCTATCATTTCGGATTGTTGGTGTTTGGCAGCTACCTACCTGACACGGGTGTTTGTATGTTTGTATGCTGGCGAAATATCTACGATATCTACTTTCGAGATGAGGGCGTTTGTGATGGTGCGTAACATTGCTGGTCAACATTCTGTAGGATACTTGTGAGACTTGGTGTTTGTGTGAGGTTTCCATTTGCTTTTCTTGATGTTGATTAGGCGATTTGACCGTTCTTTGCGATTGGTATGATTCAATGCTCGCGTTGCGTCTGTGTTTTTGGCTTGTAGTCAGAGCCCAGTTTGCTTTCAAGCTTATCGGGCTCTACTCGGGTTCTACTGAGAAGTAGCGATGTGCTTCGGAAGCGTTGTGGACAAGGCTCTTGCTCAGGGCCCAGATATGGTAGTTGGAGATGTTGATTGTACCCCCTTGTCGTCCCATCCAGGAGTCTCTGCTGAAGTCTGCACAAAATATAATCTCCTCGCTTGTCTTCCCTTCTACCCCCCTCTATGAGGGCTTAAGGGCCTAACCTTCCCCCTCACACCTTGGGGAGGCTGGCCTAGGGGTCAGCGGAGGGCATGGCTCTCTTGTTCACATCCCGCGAACAGTGGATGCCGATGTGAGGGGGGAGGCTGAGCCCCTAAGCCCCAGTAGAGGGGGGTGGAAGGGAACAGGAGTATTATTATTGACTGACGTCAATAGAGGCGTCCGAGAAGGGACAACAATGGAGTACCATCATCTCCAACTACCATGTCCGAGGCCCCAGCAGCGCCCTGTCCACAACCCTCTGGCACCGGACCCTCTTCGGAGTCTGGCGTAGGAGAGCTGCCTGTAGGTGCCCTTTTTGCTTTGTATCCGATAACTCGCGGGAACAGCAGGTGGCGTACCTCGATAGAGGTTGCAGCGTGAGACTCATGCTCCGCAACCGTATACAGTGCCTCCGTCGTCTCCGCCTGGAGCAGGCGGGTCTTGAGTCAAAAACGTGCTCTCGGCCTGTCGAAAAACTCACAGGTATATCTCAGGTAGTTGACCCCTCGGGTGCAGTTGCCACCCTCGTTGACGAGTGCACGTAGGTACCAGAACTCAGTCATCTGGGCGTCTTCGATGATCAGCGGTGACGACGGTGGCGGCGGGGGGAATAGTGGTCTCTGAATGACTTCAAGGCAATTGCGGCTAAGAACGGATCTACAGACGCCGAACCACGGGTGTTGGAGTCCCGTAATGAACTTGGACGGAAGCAGCGACGGTGGAGCGTGTATCTACAGGGAGGTAAGAGGTTTATGAAATTCTGACATTATTTAAGGAAAAATACGTACACACACAGAGACTACCCATTCGAGATATACCCACAATCGAACGGGATTTGGTGGAGATTTTTCAGTGAGTGGAGGAAAACCGGCTGGGTCTGTACACTGATGATTTACATCAATGATGCCAGCTGGTGCTATGTACAAAAACATCTGTATAGGTAACGTACATTTTACAATACACTCCCTACAGTTCTCTACTGGGTCAACGACAAAATATCGGGGAGAATCCATCCGTCGTGTCGTGCGTTGTGAAATGTAACCTTCACAGAGGACACGGCGCATTGTCTATTGACAACTTGCTGGTTTGTTAGATTTTAGGAATAGTATTGTTGTTGTAAAAATCATGGAAGAAGAGGAGGCTAGACGACAAAGAACGCTCAGACGAGACAACACGCTCAGCAACAGTACAGCCATGGCAACAACCAATGAGTCGGGAGGAGGGCAGCAGACGGACCAGACGAAGAGAGTAAACGAGGAGAAGCGGCCCGAGTAGCGCAATTCGTGCCGGATTGAACTCCTCGGATATATCCCCCCCCTATCACATCCCCCGCCCCCGATGATTGCCATCGGGGTTGGGTTTTCGTCGCTAGGCAACGACGGTGTATTTCATGCCGCCCCCCGGTGTTTGCCATCGGGGTTGGATGTTCGTCGCTTGGCAGCGATGTTGTAAAACAAGCCGATCACTTCGTGAGCTCGGTCGGCAGCCAGGTTACCGCTTTTTTGTACCTCTGACTTGTTGTTGGGCGGTAGCCATAATGGTGGTCGAGTTGATTATGTTGTGCGGGGTCGAGAACCCTCACTCCGCACGAAGGGGATAATCGCACCACGTTGTGTTAAAATAATCAAGCACCGTCGAGGCAGCTACCCAGTGCTAATAACTGTCTCTGGAAGTGAACGCACCAGAAAATGAATTAAGTCATACGCAGCTGTCATCCGTACGCAAGGAAGTAAGCACAAGATGCCGAACACCCTTAGCAGGATGCAGCGCACCCTTCATGCGGCTCGCCGAATACCTCACGGCGCTTCGCGCTTGGTGATGTGAGAGCCTGGTCCGGTGCAAACCCGGCGTGCTCCGTCCCGGCTTTGTTGGGATGCGAAGTTGATGGTCTAACGACTACGGCATGCACGACTATGACTACACCTCCCGCCCCCCTCCCCTCCCCAAATTCACTGCATTATTGCACCAACCCACAGCGAGCGAAGAAACGTGCCTTCTGCTATATCGCTGGTGGCCCTGTTTGGTTGTTCGGTACAGTAGTGTCTTTGGCGTGTGTCTTGTCTTTCCAGATGGCATTCTCTCTCTTTTCCATGAAGTACCAACATTGAACCAGGGATTTACTTCTCTCTCTGACCTCTCTGACCCGTGACGTTAACTTCCAGTTTCATTTTTGAGTCTCATCTAGCGTGTAGAGGCGAGCGGGGGGCTCTTGAAGATCTATCGTTGATTTCTATTGGCTTGTGCATTCTGGTCCATCACATTTGAACACACCTCTTTCAGGGTAAGTTAGATGGTGACTACGGGAATGGACCGCGTCAAGTGTTTCATCAGTACGAACAGAGGGAGCTACTGGATTACTAAGACGGTCGGAACAGTTTTTAAATGTGAAGACAGCAACAACAACAGCGTGGCTAGGGTGTGCGTTTCTGTTGTGTCTGGTGTGTGTTGGAGCGCGCCTCGTGTCTTCCTGTCCGTTGATGTGTATGCAGCCAGGTCCAGTCGAACAGGAAGCCTCTCGCTGTCTGTAGATCGCTCACTGACTTTCTCTTCAAACACATCCCAATCACATGTGCATATGCGCAGGCGTTCGCAGTCACCCCCGCTTAGAGCAAATGTGAGTCACCCGTCTTCTCTAAGACCCCGATTTGTGGTAACAAAATCTTGTCGATAAATCTTGATCTTGGCCAAGATCTGCCAGTTTTACGATTTATGGGAGCGAAATCTTCCGATTTATCTTGGCCAAGATTTCTCGAGGCCCGAAATCTTGACCCACGATCTGTCGAAACGAGCCTTCCGACAAATCTTGAGGCGGCGAAACAAATCTTGCCTACGTGCGGCGCGATTACCGAAGGTCAGTCAACCTAATCGTCCATAACGCCATGAAATCTGCTCGTGGCACACTCGCAAGGGTCTCTAACGCACCCGGCGTCACTGTGTCGGCGCCACGGGCGCCGACACCAAACGAAAACGACCAAGGCGCGCGAAAAAAATGCGTATTTGCCCTGGCTCGTTCCACGTGCGTCATCACCAGCCTGTCGAGGGACCGTTCAAAGAGTACTTTATTTTGAAGTAGAAAAATAGAAGAGGAGGAACGTTTTGCCAACACAGCTCTGTCGTGTGCGACGCTTCTATCTCTTCATCGAATCACCCCACACCCAATCCGTTTGCACCCGAGCCAGATCCGTGAGTGCAGATGACAGCGCCGGAGGTTTGATCTCGGTACGCCTGCTACATAGTGAGATACGTGCACGGGTGTAATCGGCTTCGGGTTGATGCATTTTCTTGTCAGTTGGACAGCAATGGAACAATTTTGTTTCTTGGCTTGACATGAGCTCGTGGGCAACGTCTTCTATTTTGCACCCCAGGTAGGCGCCCATCGCTAGTATCCACCCATAGTGCTGAAGCAATACAGCTGGGGGAGGGACGCTCCTTCTACAACTGCGTCATGGTCACTTTTCGCCACACCTTGGCATTTTCTGTGGACCAAGTGGCCTTTGTGCCTTTATCAACTTCAAGCAGAAGAGAGGAACAACACACCGCTTTTTCAACATTCGACATATTCTCCCCATAAATCGGGATACTGCAAATCTTGGTGGAGATATATTGTGAGCAAATCTTGGGGTCAAAATGCCAAGATACAATTGCAAGATTCTGTTTCCATAAAGAAGGGTCTAACTTGGTCTCCCTCTAGAACAACGTGTGTGGTGTGTGGTAGATATTTGTTGCAGCAAGGTGCGCGAACGAGTGGAATGACACGCCATCCTTGTGGATAATTCATCTCGGAATTTTCGAGGTCCTTCCGCGCCAAGATAACCGGTCGCCCCGGTGGTCTAGTTGGTATCCTCGAATCCTTCTAGAGGTCACATTAGGGGTTCGAATCCCGGCGTAAGCGAGCTTTTCTTGCAAAGTGAGTTTTTCTCTCGCTTCCGCTCCTGGCCTAGTGGATAGCGCTAGTTCGTGTGTACACAGAGGGAAGAGAGTGCTGAACTCTTCTCGCATTAAAAATCGAAGGCAAAGTACCGCAGGAGGGGAGGGTAGAGAGGGGGACGTTCTGTGTGACCACGGGTTGGAGTAAACGGCACTAGTGCTGTGAGCGCTGATTTGAAGTGAAGACAAAAAAAAAAAAAAAACGATAGAGGGAGAGCGTTTGAAAAACCAAGATATGTCGTGGAGATTCCTGACCCATGGTTCGGGAAAGGAAATACTACTAAGGAACCAGGAACGCAGGGTTGAACTTCTTCAAATGCTGTAATTTGTTTCGGATCATGCTTGACGCCAAGTCAGGCATGCCATAGCGTCGTTGGTGTTGGCAGTCGCCTACCTGACTGGTGTTTGAGGCTAGTGAGACAAATATGACGTCGTGTGTTTTAATATGGCACTTGTATTTTTTTATTTGACTATATTATATCGTCTGCCCCTCTGGCCCCTATCCTCCACTTCTACTAGCTAGACGACCCAACCGGGGTCACACAGGAGTGGAGGGTTGGACCCCCTCCTGCGGTTCCTGCCTGAGATATTTTAACGCCAAAAGGGTACAGCAATCCCTTCCCTCGCGACTTATGAAGTCGATCGAGTTTAGTAACAACGAGCTTCGCAGCGCGTCGCTTCCAACTTAGACCGGGATTTATTCGGTGAGAAAAAACTCACTTTGTCGTATGCACCATGCGGGCTTTTTTATCGATGCTGAGAACGTTCGTGATGGTACGTACGATTCCTGGTGAAGAGTCCATAGGATACTTTTGGGACCTGACGTTTGTGAGGCGCTCATTTGCTTTTGCGCTCAAGGCTGCCCAGGCTGTTTGGCCGTTCATGGCGACATATCCATTAATTTTCCCGCTTTGTCCGTGTTTTGGCTTGTATGCAGAGCCCGTTTGCAATCAAGCTGGGCGATTTCTTCTAAGATGTAGCAGTAGAGGTTGGGAGCTCGGTCTATTCATGGCTAGTCTACGGAGATACGCACGCTCTCAGGTTCTATATCATCAGACCATCTGGCTTACCAATATACTGTGAGTTCGATGTCAGGCAAAGCAGGCAAAGCAAGCAGGTTAGCGCAATTATGGCTATTCAATTTCCACTCCGTTAGGTCAGCGGTCACAGCAGTTCACCGTTAGGCACGTAGGCAGTTATGCACTCAGGCACAGTGGCAATGGCACACATCTCTTTCTCACATTTGTTGGTGATCAGAATCACCAGGTAGGCATCGGATGGAGGAATCCGATGCGGGTACCCGTGGATTGGAATCGAGAGGTGGTGACACACCTAGGTCCTCGACTCTATCAATCCATGCCCTCCATACTCAGAGTAGTCACCTCTGCGCACTTGAACGTACTTAGTTGCCTGTGGCTACATGAACGTCCAAGCTCCCGTGGGGGTATCGACCTGCCGACGCTACACCCCCCCAGTATCGACCGTCGTGAACGTCGTCTAAGAGGCGGCCGGTAGAACTACCCACGGGTCGAGCCTCTTCCCTATGTTACCGCGAGGTACAAACCGAGTGAGAATCTTCCATATTGGCCGCGGTCGACCTTAGAGCTGAATTCTACGTGGGAGGTGGCCCAATTGAATCTCTTGGCCCCCCTCCGATGAATCGGCGGCCGCTGATGGCGGTGCGCAGGGAAGGTCCTCTGGGGCGATGTAGGTCCCCTCCTTGTGTTCCCCAGCGCTCTCTACCCCCGCTACACCCCCCCCAGACTACTACCCGTCTAGGCATGTGGACGCAGCGCACCTGGGTAGCAGTAGTTCACGGTGGGAAGCTGCCGTTGGATATGTATGCATGTCAAAGATATGGTAGATTGGGGTTTCTATTTGCCTGGTTGGCTTGTTGGCAGGAGAGAGATAGAGATGGAGAGAGAGAGACGATACTCGTGTGCAATAATAATACACTGTGTTTACCATCACCAAGGAGGTGAATTGGCCACCCCCCCGAGGCCACGTTGTGTTTAAATGGTCAAGCTTCCTCGAGGCAGTTACACAGTGCTTACAACTGTCTCTGGAAGTGAACGCACCAGAAAATAAATTAGGTCATACGTAGCTGTCATCCGTACGCAAGGAAGTAAGCACAAGATGCCGAACACCCTTAGCAGGATGCAGCTCACCCTTCATGCGACTCGCCAAATACCTCACGGCGCTTCGCGCTTGGTGATGTGAGAGCCTGGTCCGGTGAGAACCCGGCGTGCTCCGTCCCGGCTTTGTAGGGATGCGAGGTCAATGGTCAAACGACTACGGCATGCACGACTATGAGTACACCCCCCCCGAGGCCACGGGAGGAGGATACTGGTCCTAGGCCCTGCCTGACTTCAGGCGTCGTGTCTACAGTTATCGATAACTCAGGCTGACCGACCAGGGTCAAGCAGGGTCAAAAAACATTTTCGTGACAACAGCAGGACGAGCTATTCCTCCGCGATTTTCTTGCTTCGCTGAGTGCGAGGCTGCGGTCTTGGAGCTACTGTCCTGATCTCCCGCAGAGCTGCTGTCTGGATCTGCCCGGGCATCGTACGGCACGATGGCTCAGAGACGCTGCAATGTTGGCAAGGGGGCGCTTGGCGGGCAGCAAGGTTCTGCTGGAGATATTTGTGAGCTCGAGGCGGGGCTTACTGACTTGGTTTTGGGCAACGGGCCCAAGCCGCCCGAGTACGGACGCACTTTTTCACGAGCTTCGTCCTTGTGTTTCTACACGCAATACACCGAGTACGAGCGAAGCATGGGTCTCGGCAACAGTGGGCAATCCATCAGACGCCCGCTGCTCACTGTGTCTCAACTGCTGGGCCAGTCTATCCGGAAATGCTTGTCGCGCACCTACTTTGGTGGCACTGCACTTGAAGAAGCTGACCTGCGCAAGGCCCTGGCCAAACATGCTGAATGCTGGACGGATGATACCCTTAAGCTTTCGATTGCGGCCGCCACCGTGTCCCGTATGGTAGTAATGGGGACTGAGACTACTGCTGTAGATCGGATAGACGCTGTCCAAAGCCGCCTCGAGCAATACTTTGAAAACCCGAGTGCGGAGCGTGTTTTTCGAGACTCCAGTGGCGCGTTCAAGAAAGGTCCGGCTGCTGTCCTCAGCAAAGCAGTTGTGGCAGATCTGTCTCCGTCCAGGTTCAAGGTCAAGGTGGAAAGCAAACTCGACATGCAAGGTAGCTGGAAGGACAAACCTGAGCTAGTCTTTGAGATCGTTCGGGATGTTGCGGTCGAGTGGCGCACGGTTGAGTTGGCAGACAGGCAGCGCGGTTAATCGCGTGGGGGTGGCGTTCATGCTAATAAAAAACCGTCTCAGCAACAGTCATGGGCGAGAGCGAAAGCGCCTGATGGGGCTGGAGGTGCAGGTACGTCTCCCTCTGCCGAGCTTGTCACATGTTTCAGGTGCAAGAAGCCCGGCCACTCCCCGCAGAACTGTCCGCTTCAGCGGTTCCCCGCCAAAGCCTCTACCCAGCACGCTGGGCATGGGGGGCATTTTCGCGGCACCGGGGACACCCGTGGATATCAGCAGCAGCAGCAGCAGCAGCAGCAGCAGCAACAGCGCTCTCCCGTCAACAGCAGCAACAGCCGTCTTCAGGAGGGGGACGAGGCTCCGGGGGGGCATCGTCCACCAACTTTCACCAACGCCATGTCGGAGGTAGGGCTGTTTTTTCCGGGGAATCCCAGGGGCAGGCCGCTCCGACGCCTTTTCTGCCGCCCGACCCGTTCCCGTCCGCTACCACTCCCCCCGCATCTTTTCCAGCGCCGTCTGAGGGTGTGGGGGTGCCACCAGGCCCTGAGGGGCCATTCATGCCGGCGTTTCGTGGAGTTCAGCCTGAAGGTTTGTCTGGGTTTGATTCTGAAGGTATCGCGGTTGATTCGCAGGAAAAATGGTGCCAAGTGAGCTTGTCGGTGCTCAACATGCAGGCCGTGTGGGCCAGCGCCGCGATGGCGACTCCGAAGAAAGGGGGATACCGGCTGGTGAGTGACTTTCGTCCGGCAAACAAGCAAGTAGAGAAGGTGCCTGGTGTGATGCCGAACCCTGAAGCCAGTATGGCTCAGCTCAGTGCGGCCAAGTTCTATGGGAGCTTGGACCTCTTGCAAGGGTATTGGCAGTGCCCGTTGGCTCCGGAGGCGCAGGAAATTATCACGATTGCTACGCCGGGCGGCCTCTACAGGCCCAAGAGGGTACCGCAAGGTATTTTGAACGCCACGTCGTATTTCCAGGCCACCCTTACGCGCATCTTGGACGGGCTGAATTTCTTCGTCTGGGTAGACGATGTCGTGTATTGGGGGATGGATGAAGACGACTTGCTTGACACCCTTGACTTGATTCTGGGTTGTCTGGAGGGGGCTGGCCTTTACGTGGCCGCCCACAAGTGCACATTCTTTGAGACCAGCATCACTTGGTGCGGGAAGGTGTACTCGGAGGGTCGGGTCGAGCACGATCCCGAGCGGCTCAGCGGGTTGGCTACAATGCGGCGTCCTGAGACGGCTGGCGGGCTGATGCAGTTCCTGCAGGCGGTAAAGTGGCTGCGCACGTCTCTGCCGCGGATGGCGGAGGTTGTGTGGCCGCTTCGCATGTTTCTGGAGCAGCATTTGGTTGGTGCCAAGAGCCGGACGAAGCGCGTGGCCGAGAATCGCGCGATGGCTGAGGATGCGTGGACACGCCCGCGCTCGTCGAAGCGTGGACTGCCGCGCAAGACCTTGTTGCCCGTGCTGTTGCCCTGTCTCACCCTCGCCCAGGTTGCGCCGTCCTCATGTTTCCCGATGCATCCGATGAGCATTGGGGGAGCTTTCTCACGCAAGTGCCCCAACACCAGCTGGATCGTGGCGTTCCTGTGGAGGATATGGCTCATGAACCGATGGGGTTTCTGAGCGGCACTTTCAAGGGCGCGCAGCAGCGGTGGGCCACGGTGGACAAGGAAGGGTACGCGATTGTGAGTACGTTCAAGCGGTTGGAGTATTTGCTTTGGGATGGCGTGCACATTTTCACCGACCACCGTAATCTCGCGTACATCTTCGACCCGGAGGCTTGCGTGTCTGCCGTAGCGAAAACCACGGCTCAGCGCCTGGACCAGTGGAAAGCTGTCTTGGGCCAGTACGATTACACCATCAGGCACATTTCGGGTGAGCGCAATTGCTGGGGGGACTTTCTGTCGCGGTGGGTCTCTGTGCCGTCGGTGAGTGTTCGCGCTGCCGCGGTTCACGCCCCCAGCGAACCTCATGCCGCCATGCCGTCGAAGCAAGTAGTATGTGATGCACAACAAGCGGCGTGGAGTAAGCTCGGCGCGCTTGCCGGGCCTGCCACGTCATTTTCGACGGCGGTGGGGACGGCGACTCTGGATGACGAGGGATTGTTTCGCGTGGGCATGAACGGGCGAGACGTGCTTTGGATTCCAGATCAGGCGAGTGCGTTGCAGGTGCGACTGATGGTCTGTGCACACATGAAAGAAGCCGGGCATCGTGGCGCCGTCGCCACCTTGCAGCGCCTATCCGAGCACTGTTGCTGGTTTCGGATGGAAGAGCATGTCACTGACTTCGTCAAGCAGTGCCTGCATTGCATGGACTCTAAGGCGAGAGAAAAGGTGCCTCGCCCGCTTGGACCGACCGTCCATGGCACGCGCCCTGGCGAAGTTGTTCATTTTGACTACCTCTACGTGGGAGCGAGTGGCCCGCTGGGGGATGATGGCTTGGAAGAGGGTTCAAGTACATTTTGGTCATGATGGACGACATGTCCAACTGGGTTTGGCTGGAGCCCACCGGGGCATGCACTGCCCGCCTGACTGCGCAACATCTCATGACGTGGTGTAAGATCTTGGGTGTGCCGGAGGTTTGGGTGAGTGATACCGCTTCCCATTTCAAAAGTCACATGATGGCTGCCCTTGAGACTGCACTCGGTGTTGACCGGAAATTTTCAGTCGCCAACTCTCCCTGGTCTAACGGTACGTGCGAGCGCATGATGCGCGAGGTGGTTCGTACGCTCAAGGCCATGGTTCAGGAAGAGTGGAGGAGTACTCGTGACTGGCTTGATCTGGTACCAGCTGTGGAATAGGCGTTGAACACCGCTTTCCGCGAACGATACGGCTCGACGCCGTACCACGTCATGTTTGGTAGAGCGCCACGCACCGCGCTTTCCACTTTGGCGTCGTCCACAGGCGCCGAATGGAAGGTAGACGTCCTGGATGAGAAGTCTTTGCGGCTGAAGGTGCAGCACGTTGTCGAGGCCCAACGTCACCTGCACAAGGAAGTTCTCGACAAGGTGCAGGCGAGTCGGAGTAAGCACCGGGCGTCTGCGCGAGTTGGGAGCCTGCCTGACTTCGTGGTGGGGGACTACGTGTTGGTGGCGCGTGTTCGCCGGCATGGTTCGACACCGAAACTTCTCATGACGTGGACAGGGCCGTGGAGGATTGTCGCCGCCGGGAGACTGCATGTGTACGGAGTTCAGAACATCGTGTCGGGGGAAGTTCGGGACGTCCATGTCGCGCGTTTGCGGTTCTACGCCGATGCCGCTCTCGAAATCACCGTCGAGTTGAAGGAACTCTTTCAGCACGTTTCACGCAGGGGGAGTTCGAGATGGCGGCGATCGTGGACATGTCGGTGGGGGAAGATGGCCCTGGGTTCGACGTGGAAGTAGAGTGGGTCGGAATCGACAAGGAAGAGAACACCTGGGAAGAGTTGTCCAACGTTTGGGATGCCGCGCCGCAGTTCGTCAAATCCGAGCTGCGGCGGCTGGATCTGCCGAATAAGGTTCGGGCTCAGTTGAAGCAGCAATACGGCATGCCCTGTGATTATTTGTTTGAGTTGAGTGAGGGCTATCTTGTCGAGCTTTGATAGCATTTCTTCGCTGCCTGTTTCTGTACATTCTTTAGCTCGCCGCGCATTTATGTTGTGGCATGCCTGTCTTTTGCATGTGATTGAACTGCGTGGAGGCCGCCTTATGACAGCGTGTTGGTGGTATTTCTTCGCGAGCTACGTACGTTTGTCTAATTTCGCAACATTGGCTTGTTCAACGATCATGCCGATCGTTTCGCCATATTTGGTATTTCGAGATATTTCAACTCAACCCTGGAAGCGCCTCGTAACAGTCTTCAGCGTTGCCTCTGGGTTGTTGTTTTTTCATCATTTTCCTTGCGTGTGGCAACTTTGCCCATTTCGCGTTGTTTGCGGTGTGTTGGTCGCGTAAGTTTCTCTGTACGCGTATCTACCGGACTTTGTGTGGTCGTCCGCCACGTGCTTGTTTGTCGTTTGAAGCGTCGAGGTCCTTCACTGTTGAATGTGGGCATTCTACGGTTCGCATGGGAGGTTGAACACTTGCGCTGACTGACGAATTGGTGTGGCATGATTTAGTCAGGCATGATATCGCCGTGCGGATGCTTATCATTCACAAACACCGCTGTCGTTTTCTTCTTGAGTACAACCAGGTGCCTACTGCTGTTTGAGTTCAAGGTGATTAGTGTCTACTCCGGTAGTAATAAGCTTTGGGGTCATCATCGACTGACCTGATATGAGGTATATGTGGACGCAGCGCACCTGGGTAGCAGTAGTTCACGGTGGGAAGCTGCCGTTGGATATGTATGCATGCCAAAGATATGGTAGATTGGGGTTTCTGTCTGCCTGGTTGGCATGTTGGCAGGAAAGAGAATGAGATGGAGAGAGAGAGACGATACTCGTGTGCAATAATAATACACTGTGTTTATCATCACCAAGGAGGTGAATTGACCACCCCCCCGAGGCCACGGGAGGAGGATACTGGTCCTAGGCCCTGCCTGACTTCAGGCGTGTCTACATACCCTCCGGGCTGTCGGGGTGTAGAGTGGTAGGACGACCATGGAAGTGTCAGTCTGACCCAGGAAAGCCGACCAGATGAGGTGGCTAAACTCGTCCTCGAAGGGGAGTCGGAGATGTGCGGGGCGTCGGTGGACGGGCTTGATGTCGGCAGCCACTACTCGGCGTT
The DNA here is from genome assembly GCA_000310025.1 of Ectocarpus siliculosus. Lineage (NCBI taxonomy): Eukaryota > Phaeophyceae > Ectocarpales > Ectocarpaceae > Ectocarpus > Ectocarpus siliculosus. The sequence goes on from FN649737.1 coordinate 1,373,002, forward strand.
GTCGAATGCGTCGCCCGTTGAGTTGCACCGTAAAGCGCAGCCGACATGGCTGCGTGGCGGGCGACCAAATAGTATCGGATACGGCAAGGCCCATCCCGGCAGGGCCGGGTCGGGCGTAACCCGGTGGATTCAGGTCGCCACAGGAACGTAGTCCTCCCACAGCTTGGGCCATGCCTTGCACAGGGAGGGAGAGGGCTTCCTGTAGCTAACCCCCATCCGTTCCACCGCCTCCTGAGCTCTGGGGTGCTTAACGGGGCCGTAGTCCAAGCCCACTTCCTCCAGCGGCACGGGCATGACAAGACGTAAGCTCGGAAGCCCCGCTTTAGCGCTGGGCAGTGAAACTTTCTCTCGATCAGCAGGGTCGTTCGTGCAGGTTCCGGATGCCCGTAGATCCTCTGGATCAATGCCAACACTCCTGGCACTAACCGAAGTGGAACGGCGATCGCGTACGTCCCTCCCCGCGGTGCGGGCCACAGCAGGTGGTCGTCCGTGAGTACGTAGTCGGTGTCGTCGCCACGACCTTCCTCGAGCATGGCTCGGGTAGGCCTCAGGGTCCGGTCCCGTTTCTGTGCCTCCGAAAGCTGTGCCGAGTCCCGAAGGACGATCTCCATCCGCTCCAAGTTCGTGGAAAGTCCTCGGCGTAGTTCTGGTGTGTCCAGCCGTTCGTGGTCTCCATCGTGACCCTCTGGGGCCCCCGGTGGGTCCTCCGTGGTCTACGGTGGCGAGGTTCGTACCGGTGTCGTGACCGGCTCCTCCGCCTCGCGTTCCTCCCGGGACCAAAGGCAAACAAACTAGGGAATGCCACCGAATAACATGACGTCCAAAAGGTTTTTTTGAGAAACGCACGATTTTCAACTCGGGAGTAGTGGTTCGTCCAACTTGAACCACAAAGAAAGTCAAAGAAGCGCGTGTCACCATTCGCTAAAATATAACACACCACCACCACATCCTTCGGAAGGCCGCTGCTCATGCGCCTCCGTGATTGGTCGATAATTGATCGATGTTTCGCTGGCGAACAAAAAACCTTCAAACCCAAGATTGACTGGGCATCGGCCTGTTGTCGGGAAGAACAACTAGTTATTGTAGACACGCAAGGCCTATGCTATTGTCAGAGACCATGCCAGCCCCTATCCGGTGGGGGCTGGCGGCCTCAGTACCCCGCAGGGATCACTGTTATGGTGTATAGATAGATTAGGAGATATAGTGAAAAGTATCCCATGAGGGGTCACACAGCAAGTAACACCAGGATATCCCCTATCTCACCGTAAAACCCTAACGGTCAGATCCTCATGGTCCAGGTCAATCATACCCCAGTAGGTGGCATATGTCTACAATCCCCTGTCGCGAGGATTGCGCGGATCGGCGAGCTCAATGTCTATGATCCTTGCACGGCCATCCTGAATCAGTTGTATCAGACGTGGGTGATTCTTCGCGCCGTACAGGGCTTGCTGAACCTGCGCCCGATGAAATCCGCCGTTCACCACCAGGCACCACTTCGTCACAGAAAGATCGCCGCAGTAGTTCGCGCCGAAATTCTCCAGCCAATACAGGCCCAGTTCGCGAAGAGCGCACGTGTTTTTCTTGTCCAAAACAGTGAACACCATGTTTCACTTATTTGCATCGCACGAGGGGAGTGGGCATGTTACCGCAGTGTTAGTATTAGTAGTGTAGTAGTGTGCTGGTGACGATTCATCTCTTGCCATTATATCAATGAAGGGGACGAGGGCGGGGTGAAGCATGGTGTTATAGTGTTAGTATTGTTTGGTAAGCTTTATATATCGACTTTGATCTCAATCTTGACATGGTGGCATGGTGGCATGCTGTTAAATCGTGTATGACATAGGCTTCATCTCGATATTCATCTCGATTTTCATCTTGATGATTTCATCTAGATTTTCATCTCAATCTTTCCATCTCAAATTTGAGGAAAGCGCCGAATCCTCGGTCCATGGGTGCGGAATCCAAAGATGTCCTGTACAAATATCTTTGGCAGGCCTTTCGGCACTAATTTTTAAGAGCTTTTTGTTATCTTTGTTTATATATTAGATAAGACACGGGCTGAAGAGAGGAACCTGGTGAATTATACCTCATGTCGTCAGCCCGTTGATATTCTTTTCTGGATTTTCGATGGGGAGGCCCGCGGACCGCATGCATGCTGCATTGCTTGTGACTGATCATTCATCAACTACCGCTTTATACATGTCCCAACCAACCTCCACCGCCTGCACGGTCTTCGGTTTGCTCTGCACCTTTGCTGGCACTGGCACGATATGGCTTGACTACTAGAATCTACATCTGGGGCAGCTGGTTGACTGCAGTACATGCAGACATGTACACGTCTGAAGAAATCGAGGGCTTGCTTTTTTGTGTGTTCCGAATATTGTTCTCACTCGGAATCTCTGAATTTGGCCAATAGGTTGTTTTTATTGAACAGGTGCACTCATGAAGAATAGTTTTCGTTGCTGTAAGGGTAGCACGCACTGTGCAATCTGGAGGACCCGTGATGAAGAACCTACTTGGTATTATCTCTCGCAGGACAGCAGCTGTTGCTGTTGCCCTCGCCTAATCAAGATATACCAATGGTAGGAAAAACAAAGATGGGGGAAGGATCAGCTCCCTCAAGGGGGTACTAGATTGTGTATTATTTTAGTATCCTTCCATCGTGGAGTTGCATCTCACATCACCTTCTAGAAGGAACCAATTCCCTTCTATGTTCCCTACATCTTGAGCCCATAACATCACCCACGTCCTACGCTGCAGTCGTTGTTTCTCTTACGTCATATGTGCGTCGTCGGCCATCACTCAAACACTCTGCAACGAACCGCCATTGGAATCGTCACTCGTCATCACGTACCTTGCCATCGTATGTTTTTCGGGTGATTCTTTCTGCACCTACTGAAACTAGCTTTGTTTTGTGTAGCGGCTGGCTGATAAGAGCCCAGGAACGATAGCAGGTATGCACAATATGGAAGTTGAGGTAGTGAGGTCGACAACATGCATAAATAAAGAGATGGCGACCGTCCAACTCATCAAACAGATTATTTTCCTTCGGTCGTGTTTTTTGTGTAACCCCTCTCCATCCGCTGAATGACGTGACAACAATAACAAAGTTATCCACGAGTTGTGTGTGTGGTACGTCTTTGGCGGTTGATACCGAGCATACCGAACGGCTAATGGAGACTCAGAAGTAATTCGGAAGAGTCTAGAGCACGCGAGAGTATACCAGCGTCCACGTCCCCCAATCCTTAACCTATCGGCCTTGAGCAAGCCACATGACACAACTCGTGTGGCCACCGTTCCAGGTTCCAGGGATCAATTATCGAAGAAGTCAAGTTTCTTTGTAGGTGACGGACCCTCTGTGAGATGAAGAAGAAGAGTCGATCAAGCGGTCTCCAAAAAAGGACAACAGCAGCCCCACCACCCTATCCAATGTCACCGAACAAAATGAAACCCCCTGACAAATCACACTGCCTCGACGTGGAGGTGACAATGTCTCACGCCCAAAACGACGCCTTTCTATGCGTCCGCCTTCGGACGACAATCAATCCTCGCCCTGACGAATCCGTTATACGCCTTGGAGGCGCTACGCGTGACGACGCGTTGTTAGCAGCTGTCCGGGCAAGTCGCACTGCAATGCAACTCTTCCGCTCCAAACACTGTGAATATGATGTGTTTAACCTGCCTGGTAGGCGCGGATGGTATGGTACGGAGAGCGTTTTTGTACATGTTTTTCTCTCTTTCTCATCTCTTCTTTCCACATACTCCAATGCGCATCATGGGAGAGCACTCTCTCCGTCTAGTTACTTGTTGTTCCTTGGCGCGACCCATTTTCGGGAGTTCTCTCTTGAGGCGACCCTTCTTTTGTAAACCCGTTGCCAGAAAGGAAAAGGACTTCAGTTGAGGCCGGGGCTACCCCCGGGCTGCTATTTTAGGTATTATTCAGCTGCTTGACAAAATGGACCACTTCTAACTCTCACCAATCCCCACTTTTCTTACGCGCTTGTCCGAAAAGGTAATATTTGGACCATCCGAAACTGACACACCTTTGTCGGGGAGTTTCCTTCGGCGGCATAAGCGGGAGACAACTCCAAAATCATAGCGACAACCGCCTGGAAAGCGACAAGCAACCTAGCCCACGTGATGCATGCTTTGTTGCACATGTGTGTGAGAGACGGAAGGAAGTCGAAGGCTCTGATCTGTAGGTGTATGGTTGGTTGAAAATTGTGCTGCGCATCCCTATGTTTTCGATGCGATGATGATGTATGTGTGGGCAAACGAAGGGAACCAATTCCAAAATGCTGCATGCTGGTTACATGCGGTCGTTTTCAATGTCCATCTTCTCGCAATTATAGGGAACTACTACTTACTTCAAGCTGCGAGTTGTCCTGCCTGTGTGTGCTAATATATATGGTGCGTATCGTGTGTGTGCGTGTATTTTGTTGACCGTGCCTACAGCAGCGGTGTCTGTACTCACTGCTGTGCAAGCGATACTATGTAGGCCCGTGTTCAAATAAGTGGATGGTTCTGATCTATAGTTCGAGTTACATTATACCACGGTCAGTCGGCATCTGACTGGCCCTAGCGCACAGTGGGTCAAAAAATACAAAATAATGCTGTAGAAGTGTTGTTGCACACCGGTGGTTCCAAGCTTCTATTTTTTTGGAAATTACAAGGGATGTCGGGAGGGGGCTCATCATGAGGAAGATAATTTAGAAATTTTAACTCTGCCGGCGCGTGTGCCCCACAGTCTGAAAGCAGACCAAACATATGTCCAACTGTGGTCGCCCGTGTCGTCCACAGTCTGGAAGAAGACCAAATTGTGTCCAACTCAACTTTGGTACTGTTATGGCAGCTTGTGTGTATGGACACGCCCAATATAAACGTGCCGGGCCGTCAGGAGTTAGGCCGAAAAGCTTCAACGAACGGGCAAACAGTTTAGTTACGTTTCTTTGAGGAGGCGTTCTCGGGGTCGAGGCCTGTCTACCAAGCACCTGGTTTTCAGTCAAAAAACCACCCCCGTGAACGAACTTAAAGGACCCTGCGAACACTGCCCACTGTCAATGTATCACGTGCATACTTGTCCACTTGTCGTTTCGTATCACGTACCGCAGTGATATTCGAACGCATGCGACCGTTTGTACGTAAATCGGAGCTCCAATCAAGCCATGACCCGGTCTCGAGACATCAGCTCGAGAGACAGAGAGAGAAAGAGAGAGAGAGAGAGAGAGAGAGAGAGAGAGAGAGAGAGAGAAAACAAAGAAATACAACTTAGGTCTCCGTACAGCTTAGGTCTCCGTGAGTCGTCACGTCCGCGAACCGAGAGCGAAGACAAGCGGTGAGAGTTTAAGGCTCTTGAAGGGGGGCAAAAGTGAAACATTCGGGAAACAATGCCAATGCATTTGGCTTTGATTGGATCAAAGGCAATCATGGTATCAAGCTTCCCTCTCCGTGTAGCAAATTGCCCGGTCCGCACAACAACACAACCGTAGAGCGGGATGGGAGATTGGTGGTCTGATGTATCATTAGTGGGACGTGTGAGCCCTTTTGAATTTTGTCGTTTGTGGAGATTTGCCGATGTTGACGCGTACCTCGGACTTTGAGAATGCAAGACGTTGTATATGTATACTCATTGAAGCGTCGCGAAAGCGGTTCGAGATGACGGGTGCGAGGGAGCAATGAGCAGACTTGCACAACCAACCACAATTATTTTCCTTCGTGTTTAGACTATGTCGTTTTGTTCCTGTGTCCGACTGTCTGTGTCTTCTCGCTTGTGGCTGCTCACACAATAATTTCGTTTGGTCTCCAAACGTGACAACGCGATCAGAGACAACGTTGTGACACGGTGCGGAGACCGTCACACTCAGAAGCGGAAGGAAGCTTTGTCCGTTGTCAGCATTATACATGCATGCCTGGATGCGCCACAATGTTGCTCGAAAGCTTTCAAACCCACACTACTCGTTCGCGTCCTGTCTGGCCCACGAGTTTTTTTTCATTCAAACATTGTATATTTAATTTCAGTTTTTTTTTTAGTCTAATATTATTGTAACACAATTCAATTCGTGTGAATTCTACCCCCCTCCCTCGTACAATCACCCACCCACTCCCTGCAATGACGGTCTTCAATCCCCTCTACCCTAATAACTGAACTCTTACGCTGCAACGCTGGCGATAAATGACCGACAACGACCCCGACCCACCCTACCAAATCCAAGTCGTGTCCTTTGAATACCCGATAGGAAATCGCGGCATGTAAAACTTTGAGATCACCAAACACGCGTCGATCACCATCCGCCGGCAATAGTTTTCTAGCGGCGATGTTGGCTGACTTGCTGTAACGTTGGTTTATCTGTGCGGCAGTGAGACAGCAGGTATCTTTTATGTCGCGCAACCTCTTGAGACCTTCGATGAAGTGGTCATACTCGCACAACAAGAGGAGCCGGGTCAAAGTTCCCATCTTAACCTCTGCCTCGTAGGGGCAACGCGTGCTTGATGAAAAAGTCAGCGTTCCCGGCAATCTCCGCTAGACCCCTGCCGGACACAAACGACAACGCGCAAGCAAGTTCAAAGTAATTCGGGCGTGTGTATCTGATGATGGACTCCATGGTGTCGATCAGATCACTCGCGTGCACCGTTAGTCCACGTCTGCACTTGACCTCCAAGGACTCCCGGCGTTTTATTCTCGGAATGCTCTTCTCCTCCGGCGTGAGCTCTAATCGGGAAACGTAGGGCGGTAGCAAGCGCACCTTCCTAAGGAGGTCGTCAATATCGGCGAGTCCAGTGAAAGACACCTTCCGCGAGTGTATCGCGCGCCGGGCCGACCACTTTCCGGGAAGGTCTAATTTCCCGAATGACACAACGCGATCCCAGGCCGTCTGTAGCTGTTTCAGGTATCCCTTCCGCCCCTTCGTCTTCTTTGCCGTGGATGACCTTTTCTTGATAAGGACGAGCAATTGCCGGATTTCTGTCTTGACAGGACCTGCATTGTGTCGGGCGCCGAACGTTTGCATCCAAACTTCCCGAACCCTTCTGACGTTCTTGTTTAAGGAGGAGCCAGGGTGCAGCTTCCTCAGAACATCCAAAACCTCTCGTGGATTCTCGTGTTCTTCTAGCCATTTGGCGCACATCGATATCTTTTGGTCCATGTTGAACACTGCTACTGACAAAAACACATTATTTCCTGTACTTTGTTCAAGATAGGGCTACCTCTCCTCCTTCCCACTATCATCTACCTTTTTCTTTTTCGTCCTCTCCCCAGGCTACCACGAGCGCGATTGCACCTCAAGCACTTAACGTCCACATTTCCGATCGTGTGAGGCAAAGCACAGTCAAGACGGTCGAGAGTCGGTTGGCGTTCACTGTAAATGGCCCAGACAAGTTCATGGTCGCACAGATTGCACCTCCCCCCAAAGGAGCGGTGAAGTTCTTCGACAAGAGCTTCCCTATGCTGCACACCCTTGTTTGGTTCAAGACGGCCTGCCGTTACATCGGCATAGATATAGCTCGAGACCTTCCTAGAAACCCACGACAACCTCTCTCGGTCGGACATGTTGCTCTCGCTGCGGTGAATGTCGTCGACGACCACCATGTTCGAGGGTCCGGTCGCTCGACTTACAGCCGTGTACAGCCAGTGGACGTCAGCGTAAAAGTGCCGCGCCTGATGTATGATCAACCTCCCTTCCACTGTACGGCCTTGGACAGCGTGCACGGTACATGCTCCTGGGGGATCGAACAAATTTTCTGCCTCCGCTCGACAGAGTGAAGTTTCCTCAAGACTAGCACCATCGTCAAATGCACTTGCGACAACGACCTCATCTGCCGATGATCGGATGACATTGTACATGTGGTTCTTGTGTATCTTGCCCGGGTTCCCGAGGTCCCTGTATTGTGCACCGACAACCGTCTGACACTCCAGCCCATCCCAGCCACCGAGTTCGTTGCACCCCAACAAACCTCGGAAGGCATGGAATCGAGCGCATTCTCTTGTGTACGCGAGGTGAAAATCTGACGGGCTATGGTGATAAGTCGAGCGCCTGCATCCAAACCTCTCGATAGCTCTTGTCTGTGCCATGTGACGGTCGTCTCCCGCGCCGAGAATATACAAGAGGCCATCGTCCATCTCCACTTGTTCTTCGATAGTTTTATCCCGCTTGCGCGCGAAGAGATGGAAGCAGGTGGGGAAAGCCCTTTCGAGGACGATCCTCCTGTCCACATTGTCCCTACTTGTCGACATACCGCTACTGTCCTCAACCGGTTGGAGTTGGTGCGTGTCGTATGTCCCGATCACGTGGGTGCCGCTGCAATGGGCAGCAGCCAATATCATGCTTAGTGTCCGGAGAGGCATATACGCAGCTTCTTCAATGATGATCACGTCAACCTTGAGCGTTCGTATCGACCCGGCCGTTTTCTTCACGTGAGAATCATCCCCCAGATAGAAACCGAGCTGGTGGTCGGCGGTCTTTACACTCCACCCACGTGGCATGTCTGTGAAGGACGTTCTCAAACTATTGGTGGGGGTTACGACAAGCCCAGTTTTGAACATGGCCGTTGCAGCACGGGTTGCGCAGTAACTCTTCCCCGCTCCCCCATGCTCCCCGGTCACCGCGCAAACGATCCTTTGCTCCTCGAACTTCAGCGCACGTAGTAGTCGTTCAAGGGTTGCTGGTGACTCCGTCTCGCACACCTCCGGCCAAACCTGTAGTTTTTGGTCTTTGGTGAGAGAAAGCCAGGCTCTGTGGGTGTCATCCATGGATGGGAAGCTCGTCCCAATGCCATCCCAAAGCGGAACCACCCGTAGGACCCGTTTAGGCGGGCATGGGATTTGCCTTAGAGCGGGCGGTAACGCACTCAGGGATAGTTTGGTTTGGATGCCATGGAAGACGCGACTCTCGGAGGTCTGTGGATTCTTCAACGCTGGGCAAAACTTGAGCGTTCCGGGAGTATTGAGCTCACCACTGAACAGATGGCCAAAGCGGAGCCTCATTTCATCCTGGACTGCGGGAGATCCCTTGAAGAATACCGCGTCACATTGGTAGCTAAAGTCTGATGCGCCGCAGGATTCAAGAGCATTCTGTACCCCCGACACACGCAGTCGAGTTTGGTCGAGAATTTCTTCACCCAAGGCCCAGAAGCCGTCTCTGAACCAAGTTCGTTTCGCTTCGAAGCAAAGGTAAGCGTCCCCGGTAGCGAGTGGTTCGAAGACCAGCTCTTTGTGGCCTGTGCGTAGGCCGGCCTTTACATGTTGGACTTCACCGAGGACCGGTACGACCTTTGCACCCACAGCTAAGGCCTCGTCACTGCCCGTAACCATGACAGCATCGATCCTGTCCGCATATCTCTGCTGCAACATTCCACTGGTCCGCACGAACATCCCTTTCTTAAATTTGCGAGCGCTTTCGGCGCCCTCCAGGAGGGGGTCCCCAAGCTCCCGTGTGAGCAGCTCTCTGGCCACGTAAGGTATGTGGCATCTTTCGACCGTCCTTGCCGGCCTCACAAAGTGGGTCACTCGATGGCGAACACATCTGCGAGTTTGCTGAATGTACCGTTTGTAGTTCCGACCCGTGATTGGGGTCACGTCAGCGTTAAGATACACGTCAGGGTCCCCTGTGTCATCCAGCCGAACGACGTAAAGCGTCGAATCCTCGATTTCGTGGTCATCGTACTCCTGCACTTCGTCCATGTGGGCGAACACCGACACCGTATCCATGCTCAAAAGGGCCGCCGTGTGTGCCCCGTTGATGTCGCACTGCCAGTCTTCCGGCCCGTACGAAGTCCCAGACGCTTGCTCGGCGCCTACGATTGGTCCGCGCCAGCATATCTCGAGAAGGGCGAGGAGGGACTGGCTGTACTGGCTCGAAACTCTAAAGTCCATGACACGACGATAAAACTGCTGACCCAACGCGTTTTGCAGCTCAATCAACCGGGTAGCCTCACCGGGCCGAAAGTCGTTCGGGTCCAACCCGCCCATGCTTGCGGCGCACCACGTTCGGATAGTGATGCCAAGTGAGGGTAAGGTGAGGGAGTCCCAATGGCTGTAGTTGGTAAGTTTCCCCCTGCATGAGATTCCGCGAACGTGCAGGTGGAGCATCAATTCGTCGAGAGCAGTTCCCGGAGGCGAATACCACGTCGTGAATTCTGATGCGTCTGTTCCTCGCTTCCGCTTCTGCGCCGACCTCGGGTCGTGATCCTTGTCTAATCGACTCATGGACATGATCTCTTTTTCGATGTCCGCAACACGCAAAAAAGTCCTGCTTCCACACCCAGTGGTGTCCACTTCCTCTTCCTCTTCGACAGCCTCGGCAACCCGACGGAATCTTCGCTGGGTTCTAACACTGTGCTCGATGGCCACGTCCAAGGATGATCCAAACCGGTCCCTCCATGGCCCGTCGACCTCCAATCGGTATACGTGTCCCTCGCGAACCCCAACGTGTAATGCTGGCGGCCGGAGATTTGTTTTTTCGTCGACTGGCCCAAGAACATTGTCGCCGGAGCCCCTGTGTGACCACACGACGACGATCGCCTTGGTCATACTTAGCCACTGCTCGAGGTTTCGCAAGGTGAGCGGTGGCGGTTCACTTACCCCCGCAAGCCACGTATCGAACTCTTCGCTCCCCACGTCTCGACCCAGAAGCACTGAATACAGGTTGCGGAAGTAGTTGTCACCATCCAACGCATTCCTCAGCGGTTCAGTGGCACCCTCCCTTCGCCGTCCACCACCGGTCGAGATCGTGAATGATCCCGTTACAGGGTCGACATCCCTAAAGCCAAATCTCCGTCGATCTCGTTTCAAAAGTTCGACTTGACAGTCTCGCCAGGTGTCCGCAACGAGCACAGCGAGGCAAGCACCAGGGAGTCGTTTCTTCCATGTCATGCCGAACGTGGTCAGAGGTTCGTATCTCACAACCCTGTCACCAAAGGACGCGATGTTGAGTTGTCTGAAGCTAGGGCTTGGCGAGTCGATACCGGCGCGGACCTGGAGGTTCGACAAGGAAGCCGGGATGCCTTCATGATCGACCTCGATTCTTCTGCCCGCCGATCCCCAGCAGAGGATCGCTCGCCAGGTGTCATCCGCCGCTGAGACTACGAGCTGCCCGCGGCCACCGCCCTCGACGTCGATAAAAGCGGTCTTCCATGCATCGGCATCCCTCGGGTGGACCAGGCCGCGTCGCCACTTCCTTCTTGCCCAGGACTGGAAATTTTCCAGTGACGGATCACCTCCAACTGGATGCGAATTGAACCATCTATATCCCGGTCCATGGGACGAGGCCGAGATACGAACCCGGTATCCTGCACCGAAGACCGCCTGGCGACGATACATAACCCCTCGCGGGCCTACATAGCGCCACCCATTGCTCCTGTTTGCCAGGGGTTCGGCTTGATCCACTTGCTCCATGTAGCACCATCTGTATCCTGGCTGTTGTTGGGATGATGACCTAGTCGTCGGTGCTGCAAGTATTTTTTTGAGGTGGTGCAACATTTCTGTGTTTTGTATATCTAATTGTAAGACACAAAATTTATCTGCGGATTGGGGCGAATCGTCAACCACGGTGCTTGTTACTCCGGATTTGTAGAAGTGTGAGCGAAAGTGGGTACTGTTTGGAAGTAGGGAGATATCCAAATCCAACTTTCAGTTTTCGCCTTCTCCTGGTTGGCCCGCCGAATAGCAATCTATATGTGACGTGAGTAAGGAGATCTTGTGATCGGTATTTTGTCACTTCTCCTTCATAACTGCTGCTATAATAGTAATCATTATCGAAGTCAGCAGGCTACGAGCTGATGTGACATGAAATTCATCAATCATCAGTCACCCACGGCGAATTTGAATTTTTCGAGATTTCACGAGAAGTGACGTCACAACCGTGGCTGACGTCATCGGTCGACCATGGAATTTTCGACCAAAGGAAATTTCCTGTCTAAAAAATTGGCCAATCAGAAAACTGCGGGCACCTTTTCTCTCTCTCAATCACATAATGAAGAAGGTTGGGAGGACACGGACACAGCAGATCGCACACATGTTGAAGTTTTTCCTGTGATGCCGCAATAATGGAGCCTAGCCTACCCATTCCATCCAACACCTCTTAGCCTTGAGGAGACCTTGCGATCGGTGTTTTGTCACCCCTGCTCCATTGTTGACTGAGAGTCCTTCCTTGTTTGGTTGGGTGATTCCCGAGAGGGCGTGTGTGACTACTGCTGCTGTGCTGGGATCATCAATCAGTCATCCACGGCCAAAATTCAAAATTTTGAATTTCGCCGAAAGGCGACTTCTCGACCGTGGGTGATGTCCTTGGACGACCAGGGATTTTTGCCCTTTCTTTGGAACGGTCCTTAAAAAAATTGGCCAATCAATTAATTGCGGGCACCTTTTCTCTCTCTAGTGCAACTCCTCGCTGCTGCGCGGATAAGAAGCAATACATTGCGCAGTCCTACGGCATGCTCCCTTCGGAATCTTGCACTACTTTCGCCATAACTCTCTTTTGCAGAATGCAGGTTTTACAGGATCGATAATTCCTTACAAGACGCACTGGAAACCGAAGTGCTTGTTTCGCTCCGATTTCGATACAATTTCCAAGTGCCTGTTTCGTCAAGGTAGAAGCTCAGTGGCAAGGCTGTGGTTCAGAATCTAGAAGGAGACCAAACTTTTGTGCAACTCAGCTTGCGCAACCTTGTAGTTGGTGAGGAGGTTGGAGTGCTTATGAGATCTGCTCTGCCTTGTGAAGCGCTGCCTTGACTTGCTTGTCACACACAAAAAAGTGGGTCTCGGTACATACCCTTTACGCATTGTCATGAGGAGCTGTACCCTTGACACAATCGATTGCGGCTCAAATCGTGGACCTGCACGAATGAAACCGCGGAGGGACGTGCATCCTTGCCGTCGAGTGCGGCAAGTTCAGAGCAGAAGGTCACGACCCGTGGGCGTAGAAAGATGAGAAGGAGGGTGCGTTTCGGGCCTTCGCACAGGGGGACCTACGAATACGACGTACAACTACGGACGCGTTTTCAAAAACTGACACAAGCTTTTTTTGCACCAAACTTGCAGGAAGGAGGGGCGGAAGGGGCCAGGAGGGACACCGCTTCCAACCCACGGGAAAATCTGTCGACGGAATCTCGAGAAACATCGACCGAAGAAAAATAACTTGAATTTAGAGAAGAGACCGGACATCGACAACTCTAAAACCAAGTGAATACACAGAAAGTGGGGTCACTTCTTCGTGCGTCACTTTTTTTTTAGGGTCAGGTTTGGGGAATACATATTTAATTAATAATTGTTTTTTGGGGTTTTGGTTTGGTAGACAAGTGAAGCTGATTGACGGACATCGCCATTCATTGGTGTACATATTCGACGCGAAAGCCCTAAACAGACATAAAATAAAACACATAAACGCGCGTTTAAATTAGAGGTGCTACATCATCTTTATTTTACAGGAATCATTTTACAGGAAGCAAATCAGCACACCAAGACTAACAAAAAGTGCATGCGGTCGAAAACATCCGTGACACATCAGCTCAGCGGCGTCATAGTTCTCGTATTGGCTGCAACCCTCGTTCGTGAAGCATTTTGGACCTATGGACCATATGGAGACCAGCAGACAGCATACGGCACACCAAAGCCGTCTGGTCTGGTGTCTGGTAGCTGGTTGGGGTATCGGTATCGTGGAGCAGGAGGGTGGATGGCAGCGGCGCAGCGGCCACTCGTTATGGATTTTTTTTAATTTTGGCGGGGGGCCCGCAGGATTGTGCGCCGAAATTCCGGCAAGATTGGATATTCTCTTCGGCGGCCGACGGCCGGCCTATCTGCGTTGGCGGCTTTGCCCCGAAATCGAAGCTATACCCAAAAAAAAGAGCAGTGGCCAAAATCGGGTACACCCGGTCAGAACACGGCCATAATCGGGTACCCCTGCTAGACGCTGCTGGGAGCGACCGCATGCCACCATCTGATTGGCCGGCACCCGGCCCTACCTGGCCTTGGCCGTCTTTCCACCGGGTGCACCCGATCTTGGCTACTCACCCCCCGGAGGGATACCCGGTTTTTCTTTCCCCTACCCGAAAATGGCTGGGCTGTTCGACCAAAACCCATGCACACAATCACGGGTCGGACGCACACCACTGGCCCTCGTTTGTCACCAATGAGCAAGTAGCGGGAGGGAGAGAATATGTCGCATCTCTAAATGAGTCCCCGTGTGTGTAGCATCTCGTGAGGGAGGGATTCATCCAACTCTTCTTCTCGATCATTTGCACAGACAGACCGCCAGCCGTTTCCCCCAAGGGAGACTTCCACCGCCGGCGGAGGGTCTGCCTCCGCCCGGCGGGCCGTCAGAACGTCCGAATTTTCGAGGGCAGGGCGTTGCTGACGTGTACTTGTGGGCATGGGTTTTGGTCGAACAGCCCAGCCATTTTCGGGTAGGGGAAAGAAAGACCGGGTACCCCTCCGGGGGGTGAGTAGCCAAGATCGGGTGCACTCGGTGGAAAGACGGCCAAGGCCGGGTAGGGGCGGGCGCCGACCAATCAGATGGCGGCATGCGGTCGCTCCCAGCAGCGTCTTGTAGGGCTTTATCCGATTATGGCCGTGTTCTGACCGGGTGTACCCGATTTTGGCCACTGCTCCAAAAAATCGGCGCTCCGCGCCGTTTTGTGCGATTTTCGGCGCAGCCCCGAAGCCCCGAAGGCTTTTCCCACCATACTATCGTGCCGCCGTCGCTCCGTCGATCGTCGCCGTTAGTCGCCCTTGTCGAATATAGGTCCGAGAATTTCGGCGACAGAAATCCCTATCGGGCTTCAGAACCTACCCACAAAACGAGAAAATGAGGACACGAGCCGCGGGTGGACCTGCGTGGAGGGAAGGGAAGGCATCTAAACCGCTGTGGGGCGTGGAGCGTGCCTCGCGCCCCGTGGAGGCGCGATCAAGCGCAGCGAGCTTGCAGAGATATGGCGGCGCGACGGCTTACAATATCACACGAATACTGCTTTATGGGTTCCCGTGTTCCGTACTTTGGCCACAAACTCTGCAACGGGTCGCTAGGGACGCGTTTCTTCGCTTTCTCACTTGGAAACCATCACGCTGTGTTGCGCAACCACGCTCCACCTTGTGGTGCGGCGCAACTACATACAGCGGCGATTTTTTACAGTGGTGCATGAAAAAAAAAAGAAAAAGGAAAAGGAGGAAACCCCGGGTTTTGTAGGAAGAGTTCTGCGATCCGTCACGTGTTTGACTCGACCTTACCCGACCATCCCGCCCTCGATTAACTCGCGAGTTTTTGCACTAGATGCGCAAAGAAAGCCAGTACCCTGGATCGACTGCTGAGAGTCGTTTAGGCACCCTGACACATAGTCCTGTTTGATTTTGACGAGCCACCTCTATGACATACCACATGGCATATCATACACACACACATAGACTGCATGCATGTACGGTGTGGCTTTCTCTCTATCCAACAGAACCGTGTGACCACCAGTATCATTACAGTATTCGGATAGCATGCAGACAGCCCGCAGCCCGCACTGCATGGGAGTAGTAGCCGTCGCGAGCAGAGCACAGGACAATGGCGGGCGCTGCCTCGACAGATCATGCAGAGGATGATGAGAAGATCCAAGTTTTAAAACTCTCCAACGGCCACAACTAGTCTCGCTTCTAAAACTCAGCAGACCAACCCAGCGCTGCGTCATAACTAAATAAGCAGCAGGGCAAGGAACAAAGACCTGCTTGGGAAAGCGTGTGTATTGGTCTGAAAGGGTTCATTCGGCTGCCAGACTCTCTGTTTAGCCGGGGGGCGCACCCTCTCTCTCTCTGTCATCAGCTGTCGCATCAGCTTCGAGGCTCTCTGGTGGGCGGCGTACGCTCTCGAGACTCTCTCTCTCTCTGCTCTGGGTCGCTGTTGTTGCGGCAGCAGCAACCAGCTGCTAACACTCTTTATTGCTGGCGTGGTGAATGTCCTGTAGCGGCTGTGTCTGTGGCAGCTGTGAGGTCTCTAACACGTCAAAAGAGTGTTACAGTTAGTTGCTGTCGGTATTGGACATTTCCCCCTCCTCTATTTTCTCTATATATGTCCAATACCGACGGAACGTGCACCACCAGTAAAAAATCGGCCTCCCCGGAGGCCGATTTTTTCGCAGTGGCGAAAATAAATTACTTGGTTTTTGGGGGTCGGATCGGATCGGATCGGATCCGGATCGGCCTCCGTGGAAGCCAGAACTTGCTTGTTCGAGTCTCTGTGGGGACCCCTTTTTTTCCTTTTTTTTCCCCCAGCGGTTGTATTTTCCCTCCCAAGTCTTTCGGCTTTTTTTGTCTCGATTAAAGTATGCATTTGACGATATTTGACGATATTTCGATACAATATTTCGATACAACATTTCGATACTTCGCCCGGCGCGCCGACATCCCACGAGTACCATACATACAGCGTGTTCTATTCTTGAATATATAGACTTATTATCATATTATAGACTGCCTATCTATTTTTTTCATTTCCGTTCGCAGCTTTTTACTTTATACAAGGTCGCCTTTTATACAAGGTCGCCTTTGGACGACCGCCGAAATAATGTACAAAGACACACACGTACACGATACAAACAAAAACTACGGCGATGCGGCGTCTTCCCTTATCTTCTCCAGGCCTTCCGCCAAGCTGAGCCCTTTATTTGCTCTAGGTCGCGCACTCTTTTCACCAGCATCTGCCTTAGGAGGTCAATGTTTATTCCGTTCGAATGCTTCACCCCTCGTCTACGAAGTGCCTCTCCGCACGGCTTCTTCTTCATGCTCAGTATCTCAGCTTCGGACAACACAGGTTCGTCAAGGGGGTCCACCGACAATGCTTGCCACGCCCCTCCCCCCCCTCCCCCC
>FN649737.1:1389932-1499167 GCA_000310025.1 Ectocarpus siliculosus
CTCCCCCTCCTCCCCATCCTCCCCCCCCCCTTCCCCCGCCCCGCCCCCCTCTTTCTATTCTGCCTCTTCGTCCTCCGTGGAGATGTCCCCCCTCCCGTGGCAACCTCTCCGCGCTGCAAGCGCCGTGCAGCTGTCCATAGACACCCTTGGCTTGGCTCTCCCAGAATTGCGACATCTGTGTCCCTCTGATGACCCCGTGTAACTGTTGCACATGCTGCAAAGTCGCCCCACTACCCCCATGTCCCCTGCCTTGCTCTTGTGCGATGGCCACGTTCCGAACCACCACCTCGTTGTACAGGCGCGCAGCCTCCGCAGCCACTTCTGGCGCCATCATGTGCCGTTGTGAACTTGCTACCGCTGCCGCTTGACAGGAAGCGGCGAGGTTGAGCTCGTCAGTTGTGCGGATTGGTGGGGTCTTACGGTTGGTCGGGGACGTGGGATTTTACGTGCGAATTTTGCCGCAATGGGCTCGCTTATTTCCTACCACACCCCCGGAGGCAGTGGTGACGCGGCCTGGCCGATGCCTGTTTCCTTCGGCGACGCCACCTTCCACGGAGACATCGACGTTGGATTGCAACGGGCCGAAGGGGGGCAACCAACCGGTGCTGGTGAGAAGTCTGGAACAGAGTGTAGAGTGTCGACATACCGACAGACATACCGACAAAACACAACGGCTGCATGGAAAACAACGAAAAGGATGTACGTGCCACCAAACGTTCGCCAAGATAAAATATGCCGAGATAAGCTCGAGGAGAAAGGGAGAATGCTTGATTTCGGGCCATCCGTTTTCAGACACCTACTTCTTCTACTACTTGGCGTTTGTTCGCACCTGTCCGTCGCCCCCCCTGGTCTGCTGTCCTCCTTTGCCTCAAGTCACCTTGCCGCAATCCATCGGCTTCTGGCACCCCACTTTGTAGACTACCCGCCCCATACTGCATCGCTCCCCCCCCCACCGACCCTGTTGCAGTGGGTCCGACACCCCCGGCACTGGCACCACGCACGGCAGCATCAAGTGCTGCTAGCCTAGCTGCCGCGCCTGGGCGAGTAGGAGCGGACAACGTGCTTCGACTCTCAGTCGCACAAGAGTCCGGCCTTCTTCTCAAGAGCTCGCTGCCCGGTGTGATGCTCGAGTGTGTTGTCGGGACGCTACGCATCGCACCACTGGCGGCAGAATCTCCGCGCGTCGAACCTCCTACACCCCTTGACTGCTGGCTGCCACGTACAGAGGCTCCGGGTACTCCGTCTCGCGCCGCCCAGCTACCGCGATCTGCGAGATAGTGGGTGCAACAGCGGAATCGGATTGTAGGGAATGTAGGGCACACGTAGGTAGGGTGACACGTAGGTAGAGCACCACCTGTGGACAGCACAGGAAGGCTGAACTTCGGGGTGTGGAGGGGGGCGGTAAAGCTTGCGCAAACAGACAAAAGCATGCAGCACAAAACTGGGTGAGCAAGTAAAAACGAGACAGGGTATACGCTTGACTCTGCCGGGTAGGGGGGCGATGGAACACCTCAAACTACTTGTAACAAAAAAAACAAGTGGATACTACACTTGAAAAACCTGTGTGTTCAGTACAAAAACAAGACAGCACCTGCGCGGGCGGAATGTTGGGCTGTAGAGGCGGGTTTCCGAATGGGGTGGTCAAGATTTGGCACCTCTACATCAATGTAAAAGACAAAATGTTGCGAAGAAAACAAGGTACAGCAACGGTAGAACATCAAAGTCCGACTTGAACGCTCACCTCTGGAGCGATGGGGACAAAGGTGCCAATGACGTAGAACTCCTCCAGAGCCCACAACATCTTCCTCAGCGTCCATCCATAATTTCCCTTGTGCCTTCTCGCTCGGTCTGGAGGGTGCCCGAGAGGAATGTAGGGGGCATGGTCGCCAAACCTGCGGCCAACAGCCCGCAGGGCCTGTTGCGTCAAGAGAGCTGCGTCCGCGGGGGTGTAGACTCGGAGTGTTGCTCACGGGTTCCAGGCCGCCATCCGGTGTAGGTCTCGGCAAATGACTGCGGTGTACCTCTACGACGCGCTCCACCATGCGGGAGGCGTCCTCGTTCGTTGTGGTTTCGTGCCGCTGAGGTCTTGGCTCGGGAGCCGGGGAGCGGTCAACATCGTCCGGTTTTAGCGGCGGTTGATCTCGATACAACGCTTTTGCCAAGTTGACGTTCATGTCGATGCTTGCTTGCGTCGTTCCAGGGGGGGGTGCACCGCGAGCTTTGACCGAACGGATGTGAAGCAGTGGAGCTGCTGCTGCCGATGATGGAGCTGGTGCTGTTGTTCGGAGCCTTGCTCCAGGCGCTTGCACAGGTGGCAAGGATGGAACACTACGCACACGGGAAACGACGTTCAGCATACCGTACTCGGCGTGCGGCGCGCAACGCTCCCTGGCGCCGCCAACTTTGCCGTAAAGTGCACGTCTTTCACAGCCTGGGGCAGAGCATGTGTCTCCTGCACGGAGGAGTGGCGTTGCTGGCTGGGTAGCAGCAACGAACGGCAGCAGGAACGGGAAGCCCTGAAGCTGACAGTCCCGGCGAAGATACATGTAGAGGCGCCGTTGGGTGGGGCGCAGTATTTAGTCGATAATCGCCCGGCTCCCGGCTTGCGACGCTTCCCTGCCTCAAAGTGGCCAGGGCAGAACGCTTCGAACCTCCCGCAAGGCAAGAGCCGGGACATCCGCTGCCTGCCGGCAGGAAACCACTCTCCCATCACCTTCTCCTTGTCCTCTCGATACTCGAGGTACTCCCACCCCAGCTTGCAGCGCGGCTCCGAGCACTTGAAGGGCTGGTCCGACATCCTCGTGTGCCATCCTCCAGCTGCGGCCCCTGGTGGCGAGGCCATCACGTGCTGCTCTCGGCTTTCCTGGTCGACGCACACGTCTCGATCAACACATCTAGCACGCTGGTACACGCAGGTACTCTATGCGGCGACCAGCAAGCACCCAGTACCGACGGATGTCTCCCTCTCTCTGTCCAAGGCACTTCCTCAGCCAATCAGGCAAGAGAATCTCGATCCGCGGATCCGCCATAAAAAAGTTACTTGACTGTAGAATGGCTTTTGAAGCTTTCGCCGTTAGGTGAGTTCGGCCGGGGGCCCGCCACTAGTAAATAATCGCCCTCCCCGGCGATTTTTTACTAGTGGCGGGCCCCCGGCCGAACTCCAGTCACATGATGAAGTATCCCGATCTTAAAAACGCGAATTTTCTGCAAACCCACATCTCGTCCTCCTCCTGTGTTTCCTGGTCTGTTGCTGATGTTCAAAGAGCACGTGCGTCGCAGTTAGGAGTTGGGGGCAGTGTGAGGAGACAGAGAGGGCCAAGAGAGAAGAGGAGCTGTAACAGCAGCAATCTTGACCCAGTCCAAGCAGAGATGAGCAGCGATAGGTCCAAATGCGAACAAGTTGTCTATGAGCTGCTCTGCAAGGTCGCAGAACTTGTCGTTTCCAGCAGAGTTTCGCTAATTCAACCACAGCGACGCGAAGTCAACAGCAAGGTGAGACCACTGCAAGTGCTAGAAGTGCCACACCTTGGTTTCATTCGTGAGCGTCAGCCCACGCTTGGGCTACAGGGATCTGGGAATTATAACAAAAAATTGGACTTTGAACCGAAGGTGATTTGTGTACACATGTCTGCACATTGAGACGCTGAGGGATGGGAGTCCTCCCAAAGCTTACACCCTTCGCTCGTCGATCGTATCCTCGTGCGTTGTTTCGTCAAGCAGTTCTCTCTGCACGTGCAAGAGCTAGCGTTTGTGAGAAACTCCATGAAAGCATGGGAAAACAACCTCACGCTGCCTCTTGGCATTGACATATTTTGGGTAGAGGGAGGAGGAGACGGGGCCCCTCGCCGCGAGCTGCTGGAGCGATGGGAGATCATGTGCGTCGTTGCGTACGGGGTATGTCGTCTGCCCTTTCGGAGGTTTCTTAGTAGAAGTCACAGCAAAGTTGGTCAAGCTGAGGGAACGGTGGTTCAATGTTAGCCTCGAATTAGCACACCGTTGTTATCCCATGCATCGGAAGAACTGGATTGCGAAGATTGGTGCACTCGAGGGAGGTAGAGTGCTCCGTACGACCCTCAAGAATTTTGAGTTCGTAGCAGGCGAACGCGAAGCAGGAAGGCGTGTGGGGCTAGCGGAGAATGTTCTGTGAAGACGGACCATTCATTGGATGCTGTACACGCATGATGGCGAATTTGATACGGGGGAATCTGTATATTCATCGTGTGAGTGTGCGTTTTGTCGTTCTGTCTCTCTTTTTCCCTGTCTCTTGTTCTCGTTCTCCCTCTCTCCTGTCTCTCTGTCGTGTGTTGACCCTCACATATTCTCAAGACCGATACTGCTGTAGTTACTCACACACACCCTCCACCGTTCACATCTCGATCGTAACCGGAGGTTGTGAGAACGGGGCGATACGTGCAAGAAACGCTCTTGACACTACATTGATGGCCCAAGTGATCATTTTCGGAATCGGCACACTTCGGGGCGTGAAGCAATGAATCTATTTTTAACAGCGGTCCCTCTACAGTATGGGGTGTGCGATGACTTGTGGTCTGACGGCACTTACTCAACGGGAACATAGTGTCACGAACAGCCCGCTGGTCTGGAAAGCAGGAAGCATCAAGTTGTCCGAATGTTTGCGCCGTGGCAGGTACGAGGCGCAAGATGCGGCAGAGGGCAAATCTGCTCAGCTGAGGCACTTCTTCAAACGATCCATCATCCTTCTTCGCACTCTTTACTCTCTCGTGCGGTTGCTGCCAGCTTACAGCGTGAGTGGGAACCAATATTTTCGAGAGTTATCTGGACGAATGCGTGGTCTGTTTGGGTGATATTAGTTACGATATGATGCAGATTCCCAAACCCCACAAACTGAGTACGAGGCACCTCCAACATTGGCTTTGTTCAACACGGAGGTCAACAGGTCTCCTCCTTTGTCAAAACACCAAATCCACAGCGATACAAGTCATCCGAAACACACATCTTGAAGTCAGGCAATAGCTTTGGCCCAAACGCGCCCCGTGGGCGTGGTGTCCGCACGAACAGCTTCCCTGAAAGTGGCGCCTGAAAATGGCGATATCCTGAGGAACCTGGCTGAAATATGCAGCTCGCCTCCCGCCATCCTGTTGATTTTGACATAGGTTCACAAACGGATCCAGAGCAGGGATGTGTCTTTGGCAGATTCAAGAGACGACACGGGTTTCTCCCTGTACCCTTTGCGTGATGGAGGTAGCTGCGGTTCAGGTCTGGACTTCAGCGCTAGTGGCGGAGAAGACCATGCAGGTCGCAGTGGCCGGAAGTCGACGAGCTGCTACACCTTCAAGCCTTTAAAGGCACCACACGGCAGTGTGAAGGTCATCTGTCACTACCGAAGAGGTGTGGATTCAAAGGTGCGCTGGGTTTAGAGTACGAAACGACGCGCTTTTATCCGTGTCATCCCGCACGCGTTTGTCACCTGTTGTGTCGGCATGGCGTGCACCCGTCAACCACTGTTTGTTGGTAATTTAACATTCTGACAAGCGTCTTGTTCCTTCCGCCTGTATGACTCTTCGTCAGGCTTATCAGCACGGACAAACCAACACCGTTACTGCAGCGCCCGATATGACGACTTCGCTCATCCCGGACTATGTAACGGACGAGTATGAGAGAAACGCCGCAGCCTCGAGGATGCCAGCAACGGAAGTGAACCACGACTGGCCAAAGCTGCCCAGCACGCCTGAAGACGGAGCTTCGGTGCCAGACGGTGCTGTCGATGCGTATGGCCAGCACGCCGGGAATAAAGTCTCGAAAGAGAATACTTCTATGATGCATTGGCCCTCTCCGGAACTGGGGCATGGGTACGCGGAGAAGCGAACACACATTGGACCACGCCAGGGTCCAGCACCGTTTTTGACTCCTGGGCCACATCGCGGACGGCCGCTTGGGTGAGGAAATGCTCTCTCTCTGTTTAATGTATTCGGCCAAAACCAGGTCCCATTGCTGTATTATGTCACGTCCTTCGTAAAACAATGGCATGTATCGATCTGTGATAGCTTGTGTATGGAACAGCTGTGCAAGTTTGGGCTTGAGTAGCTTGAGCAACGGAACATGTGATACATCATTCTGTGTTATCGTCACTTGCACTGCTGTTCATCGAGGGCGGTCTCTGCACTTTGGGTTCATAGGTGTCTCTCATGCACTTCGCAGTGAGATCCAGCAACGTCCATCCAGTGTAGGGCTGCTGTTAAAAATTGATGAACGTTGTTGCATGATTCATTTTCAAATTTAAGAAGGCACGACGTCATGATGGAGCCACTGGAGTTGGGACCAAACGCTGAAATCCATGCTCGAGGGCCCCCGCATTTTCCAGCTCCTCCTGTGCGGCAGGAAAACGAAGATCTCATACGCGTTTCTGCACAAACCCTATCGGGTGCCAGCGGACGCACGGAGTCGAACCATGTGGATTCTCATTGCAGCAACGGGGTAAGCTGATGAATGGCAAAAATCCATTTGTCCCCACCTCTTCTTGTATTCCACCCTGGTCCACATTACAGGGGACATGCCAAAAACGCAATATAGGCGACCTTGAGTAGATTCGCACTTGGGTGCTACATGTACTTTAAAGGTGTAGACTAGCTACAACAGCCAGACCCCAGTGGAGGGGGGGGGTGCAAATGTTTGCCAGGGGTGGACCGGAGACACCGTGATAGTGACAGCATTAGATGAACATGTTTTCCACTCTCTGGATATCGCCGTAAGCCCTTCGATTGCTATCAGCGAACAGATCTGCAATCACTGTTGCCCTCTCAGGTTCGTTAAGATTTCTCTGTAGTGTTGGGGAACGGTTTCAGCCGCAGACATGACCCCTCATGCTTTTAGAAGACAATTTCCTGCCAATTCGCGGGCGCGCGCTCCGTTAATTGTTACCCAGACGGTGACTATTGGTGATACGCGGCCATGTTCTTTCAAAATTTGGTTTGGGGGATGTTACAGAATGGGTAGATCCAAAAGTCACAGTTCCCGCACAAGGTACCACAATTTGTTGGAATGTCCCCAGTTGCTGACCAGAGTGGTACCCGACAACTTGTGCGCCAACATGCAATACCTGCGTAGACGAGCGGCACATCACGGCGAACGTTTGGCCGATACAAGGTATGACTAGAGTATCAGGCTCCTGTCAAATCCAAGCATCCTCTATTGCGAAGAGTTCTTCAACAGTGTCCCGGTTCTGCGACGCCGTGCAGATGATTCGGACAGCAGAGGGAGGAGAGGACGGAGTTGCTGATCGAGGCAGAGCACTCATGCGGCCGTACAGGCGAAATTCAATCAGCGAATCGCTGTCAACGCCGTCAGGGTCTGGTGGCTCTCGCATCACAGCAGGGCATCGGCACAGCACGGCAATCGAGTACACCCCTCCATTTTCGTACAACACCACTGGGCCTGATCTTGGCGAACGAAACATTGCCCTGGGTCAGCCCTTGGTTAGCTTCAGCCCTCCTTTTAACGCCGTACACGTCGGCCAGAGGGGTCATGACAGCACCTTCAGCATAAGGGTACATTCATCTGGACCACGTGCCCCGGTGCCTACCCTCCTGGAAGTGCTGCCAGAATCTCCTTTTGCGTTGAGGAAAGAAGGCACTCAACCCCCTGGTGTCCCGGGGACAGCGGTTGCTTCCTCGTCGCGGCCGTTCCTGCCAAGATTGGACTGTAGTAGTCAGGAACCAACGTTTGCTGCAACAAGTGCTGGCATTGACAGAACTGAGGTGAGTTCGTGCCTTCTATCCGAAGGTGCCACGGCGTCCAGTTAGACTCCTCTGGTATCTTTTCTGCCTCATTCGTTGTCAGGCCTTTGCTGTGGCATCCATCAGGTAGCCTTTGTGGTCCTTGGTTCTGAAGTGCGGGAATAACCGATTGCCTGGCGTATATCAATTAATTACCGGCTGGCGTTCCAGCTACCTTTTGCGGCAGAACTGCAAGACGATGGAGTATCAGCATCTGTGGATTCCAGCGTCTGTGGTGTGGAGGGTGGGTTGGACTCCTCTGCCGCTCCGTCGACGCTGTACGCGTTGTGCTCGGCCGCGTCCTCCAAGTATGTCGTTTGGGTTTCACTATTCTTGCGGATCGTGTCAGATTGTCCGTTGCATGCGCAGACTTGCGTTTACTACTCCTCTGGTATACGAGTCCGTGGCACGTGCCATTTTGGAACACAACCTTGAGAAAATTGCCGCCTAACGAGAAAATAACATAGTAACCCGTAGTTCGAGAATTATTTAACGAACCGGGGAACGGGAGGACTATGGTGATGGATGATGCCTCTGGTACGTACCGATTGAGACGACAGCATTTCATGAGGTGGAGCTGATGGCGTTGGCATGCGTTCCATTCTTGGTCCAGTATTGCACGTGCATTTTTACACGGCGCGCCTAATGAGCGCACAGATGTTACTGGAGTGGTATGCATACGGCGGGAAATATCTCGTGACGTCGTGCCCATAATCAGCCTTTTCGTCCTGTGCCTCGGTTCATCAATCCGTGTAGGCCACCTTCGTGAGAGTGGGCGTCAGTACATGTGCTCTTTTCGTGCGTTTTGCAGGTCTATTTTCCTGGCGGACCCATCATCAGAATATGCAGAGCAGACGGCAGTCGGTTTTTTACAGGAGCGTGATTCAAACGACGTTCCTTCCCCCGGCGCAGAGTACACCAGCACAGCCGGGAGTCTACCCCAGGAAGTTATCGTGGTGAGGAGTTAGCGGCTAAGCTCGCACGTCACGGACGTCTAGCAGCCTGCATCATGAGCATTATCAGCACTGTGGCCCTCACGCGTCTTGTGCTTCTGGAGCGCAGCTTCCTCGTACGACCCATATTTCGGTGGATTCCCTATACACTCGCTTGCCATAACGTGAGCAGCGTTTTCTGTCCTTCACTGCATACCCTCTCGTCTTGTGCCCATGCCCGTGTAATTGGTGTTTCGTGTGTCAGCGCTCATTGGAAGAAGATCTGGAGGGATTCAGGCTGTTTCAACAAGAAGTTCTTGAGCAAAGACGCTGACTATCAGCACTTCGTCGCAGCTATCGGATGGATTGTAATTAGGTGTGCAGTCTGTCGAACTTGGGCATGCGTTGCGCACATCAAACCGGTACATGCGTGAGCGTTTAGAATTAGAAGCATTTACCATTGGCGCTGTTCTTACGCACACATGAAATTAGGTTTTCGGTGTCTCGTAACCACGCGTCAGGTTGTCGATGTTGTCGAGGGTGGGGCCCAACGACGAAGGTTGAACGTGTTGAATGATTCTATCTCCACTCCCGGTATTGTACTCACCACGTGCCGAGACCTCAATTTGAAAGTTACCGGATAGCACGTGCGGTAGGGTTCGGGGGAAACGTAGTCACAGACATCCGCGAACAACCCTGTTCCACGTGAAAGCTTAAACATAAGGCTACTGAGGTTAACACTGATGTACCTGGTAAAGTTGATAAATCCATCTTCTTACGCTGCCTGGAGATGATGAGTATACGTGCTCACCCCAAGGGAAATTACTTCTTAGACGAGAATGCGAAAACAGAAGCCAAGAGTAGCAGTAGACCAGTCCGGGCTAAGTACACAGCACACAGCAACACCTCTAGGGAAATATCGAACAAAATTCGTCCCCGCGTAAAACTGGTACATATTGACGTTATTTCCCTGCTGGGTGACGTTGCTCCACCAGGTCGTCTCTCTCTCTTCCCAATTCGCCGAACCGTCGGTCAGTCCGCCAAGGCGAGCCTGTAGCTCAACACTAAACATATATGAGCATCAGCACTAATATTATGAGGATGAAGGAAAGCAGCAAAATCGTCCAGATTTGGCACTTGCCTGTGTAGCGAACGTGCAAAAGAAAGACGGCAGTGGGTAAGGAACAGCGAGTTTTGTACAGGTTAACGTCGCAGTATGCTCTTCGGCGCGTTCTTTCCAAATGCGACCTGATTAGCAACAGTTTTGGCGAGGTGTACACGGGGGGGCCTCAAAAGGAGCAGACACAAAACTGAAATGGTTACGATGAGTTACAGCTGTCGAACGACTCACTCTTAGTTTTGAGCAGCTTCCCCAGCCGTCCCATAACGAAGTTCATGCTTTCTGTGGCTTCATCCATGTCATCGTCCAACGCTGTCAGCAGCCTGTACAGGGCGGACATGCAGAGACACACGAGATTGGTCATCAAAAAGGTGAAGCGATAGACCATGTGCACGATGCGGACGCTGTCCCTTTTATTTGGCATCAACACGGAGCTAAGCATGAGCAGGTGGTGCCAGTGGTCCAAGCCTCATTCGCAGACTTCCTCTTCACAAACTATTTTTGGCCGCCTCTTCGCATTGGCCAGAACCCATGCTGCTGTACACGGTCGATCCGATGTCCGATGCAATTGTAGCAGCCTACGGAGCGTTGGACGGAAGCACTTTTGTTGGGATGCAGCAAGTGAAACATACGTCCGCCCTACAGCAGTAGGTGGCACCCGCTTTTTCGAACGATCCGATCCATCCACCGGACAACCTGGCCGGACTTTGCTCTCTTGGTCGTACATCAACGACCCGCCTACATTACAATAGCACGAATAATCGACACGCCCACAGAATCAACGCATTACAGCTTTTCCCAGCAGCGGGTCATGCATTTGGGTTCCGCAAGGCCAATGTGCCACTCGTGTTCGGCGCAGTCATCGCCAATACGACGTCACCATGGGAGGGTGCAGTCCCAAGTTGGTCTTTGCGTTTCCAAAATTTGATTTTGCCATTGAATTTCCCATCACGCGATAGCTGAGTTCCGCCCCGACGCCAAAAGCCTCATCACATTTTCCCCTTTTGGCCAATCACAGTCTAGCCCCTGACCCCGTACCCCTCCCGATTTGGATATTTCAGCGCCTGGGTGCTACTGTTTTAACAAACCGGGCTACAAGGCTGAAAATCTCGAGGGGCCCTTCCAGATAAATCTGCACCAATGACAACTCCTGACGCAGCGTTTAAATCGTTCGACTTGCATGCCGAACCCCGTCAACATGGAACACCTGAGCACTGCAGAATAAAGTTGGAGTCTATGCACAGCAAATGATATGAATTGGACACTTGATTCTTCGAGGCGAGACCTGCTTCACCTATTTTGACTCCTGAGCTCCTCGTTGATGACAGTCGCTGTCTCGCCGACCCGCTCTACGTGAGTGCCCAGCTCTTCGAGATCTTCATCTTGTCGCGCAAGTTGCATCTGGACTCGCGAACCCCCATGCGGTTGCGGTTAGATCTGTGCTGCTATACTGCATGAGCAACTCGGTAGATGTTGTAGATTCGTCACCACGTACGGGAACTGCGATTCACTCAGCCAGTGTCGAGCAGGTTATTGCCTGCGAGTCTTACGTAGCTCAATTGAAAATCGAACGTCTCAAAGAAACCCGGTTGTTGCACTCCTTCGGGACAATTGTATGTTATTATTATTGTGCCGCTGACAAAGGACCGTTGTCCCACTGATACACCTCACATAGATCGGTGCTTGCCAAATCAGCAGGAGGCCTCAAACGTTCCATGTCCTTTATCCGCAGATACTTCGACGTAGTGTTGCTTTGAGACGGACAACTGCCATGTCACCAGAACTGAAAGTGCTCTAAAGTGAGCCTTCCGTTGCTCTCAAATCGATAAAATCTACAATAGGCGTTGGGTCTGTGGCAAAAATTATAACGGAATCGCTCGGAACTTCGCCACAACGGAAGCACGTCTTCCCCGGAAAATTCCCACGGGGGGGAGGCTCCGCGCCATCGCTCAATCATGACCTTTACGACTAAGGATCAAAGCCCACGCTTAGGTCGTGGGTCGCCTGCTTCCGCATTGTTGCTTTATGCTACAACCACCTGCTTCAACACACAGTAACTTACTCGAACGCGTGACTGATGATCCAGAATGTGCTCAGTGTTGTCTCGTTCAACCTCTGTCCGCGCCCCCAAATCTCCTTTGCTCCGGTATTTCGCCATTTCCTAAGGCCAGCAGAGGAGAATACGAAAACACGAAAACTTGTCACTTGAAGTGTTGATTGACTGAAAGGTTCCGTTGCTAGTGCACAATACGTACATAGACGACATCTTCGGGTTCATGGTGTGACTTACCGACCGGTCGTCTTGTGCCATCTTCTCTTTGGTTTGCTGCCCGTCGAGCGCATCACTGGCGCGGAGTAACACTTGTTTCGAGTCGGAGAGGAACGTTTTTCGCTCAGATAGCTCAGCCTGCCACAAGCAACAACAAACAACAAGCCGCATGTCAGTAACGAAATTCATGCACCGCACGTAGCATCTATCATCCAGAACGCGAACGGACTTCACCAACCACGTCCCTATGCAAAGAGTGCCCACAAGACAAATATGATCAATAGACGGCTTTGCAGCACGATGCGGTGACGGGGCTACATGACATCACCGATACACCCACACAGCACGCGACGAATGGCAAAACCTAAACAAGTGAAACAAAATACCAGAATCAAGTACATGACATACACAGCAGTAGGCCTTCGTCCGTTCACAGATTTCGCCAACGCCTTAGAATCAAATTCCTACCCAGGGGTGTTCATGAGATGTCGTCGCACCCCACGAAAGGACCGAACTTAGTTCTCAGACCAGCTCACGTTATCGATGTGAGCGAAGGAATCTCGATTGTTCTCCACGTACTCCACAGTCCTCCGTAAATCTCTCAGTTGGGCGTCTGCCCCCTTGACCTCCTTGGTAAGCCCTAATTTGTTCAAGGAAGGACACGAAAAACCAAAAGCATTAGACCTATCGACGAGACAATGCTAGTCGACCGGAAAATTGCTGCCCAAACATTGTCAAACCAGCACGACATCGACCGGACCAAGTTGCATGATGCCGTTGGGTTGCTGCTTAATCAACGACTACCATCGAGTCAGCCGCCACGGCGGCTACATAGCCGCGACGTCTCCGCAGCATCAATAGCTAGTGCGATTGGACGAAAGCATAGAAACAACGCATCAAAACATAGGTTGGCGTATCACATCGCTCTGTCGCACGATACGACCAACAATCAAGTAGAGCACGAGACACCCTTGATACACACGGACTGGTTATTGTCCCTGCACGCACGTATCCTCCCACTTTCCTCCGCACACCTACCTTTTCTGAGATCCTGAAAGTCGCGATTTTGTGCAGTATTGGTGTTGTTGAGCAGGTCTTGAAAGCGCTCTAGTCGAACCTTGATGTACTCAATCTTTGCAGAAACCTCACTGATGTTCCAAGGAGCATTAAATGTAGGCAAGACATTGCATTATGAAGAGAACAGGGCGTTGCTGTGCAGAGTGATCGGGGGGGGTGCGTATGCAACACACGGAGATTAGTGCCCCCTGGCATCCATGCGCATCACAGCGTCACACGGACGGCTGCGGTGGACATTGTGCACCCGAAAGTCACGGGCCAAATCGTATACTCCGCTTTTATATTTCTCGATTGCATGTGTAACTACAAATACCAACCAACGAGAAATGTCGAACATGCGGCGCACAACGAAAAAATATGAATGTAGAACGGTGTGTACATGTGTACATGCCCCGGACCAGGCGAAGATGTCACCGTTGCGCATACATTCTGAAATAAAACATCCTGCGTATCTTGGTTCTTTTCAAGCAAGGATTGAGTTCCACCTCATCGCGGATACACTGGCTTTCCATCAGATGCCATGTGGTTTTGCGCTCATGTCTTGTGGTGAGGTTCGAGAGCCTGCGGCAGCTGATACAGCAGTAGTAGCTCACCCCACTAGTCGCCTTGGACGAGCAGCAGTTTGAGGGAGGGACTGGGTCTTTGATGGTGCGTAAAGCGTGGATTGTGCATAGTATGGACCAAGATGTGCGGACACTTCGGGCCGCAGCTGCAGCTGCAGCACAGCACGGTCCCAGCAACTAACAGCTCTGGGCAGCCAACGGCAGGATGTCCGCCCTCTACTGATTTCCCATAGAGCTTATATACTTCGTGACACAGAAGAGCGCGTTTAAAGCACCCGGGTGTCGCCTGCTTCGTCTTACACTTACCCTGGTGAAATCTTGTCTTGAATTTAGAGACGGTGCGGAGAGGTAAGACTGCGTGATATGCTGGTAACGACAAGTCCCAACCGCTGCTCCGGGCGACAACGGGGGGTATTCCACTTATGGAACACTTCCCAACTTGTCTTCGCATCTCGTCGTGTGATCGCTAAGACCTAAGACCTCTTTCGGTCGTTCTCGAACCAGTCAAAATCAAGGTCAGTTGGAAATTTTCCTTTCCTCTCCCCTGTACCAGGTAGTAGCGTTTTACGCCGATTCCACGCCTACCACCTCTGCATGCACACCATCACCACACTTTCAAGGTTACGAGCTGCAGGCTGCGGTTCTCAATTGTCCGACGATGGCCCCATGCTTGAGAACAATATAAACATATCTTGCTACAGTAGGTGTCCCGGTATAGTGCCGGTATGTGTCCAGGTGGGTGGGCCGGCACTATACCGGCCACCGGCACTAATCAGATTTATGCCTTTATAGTGCCAAGCCGGCACTATTCAGGATGCAAAAATTCCTCATTTGTGCCGGCTTGGCACTAGTGAGGACTGTTCGACTTCAGGGTGCAGCACTTACGTTTTGCGGGGCCGACAGAGTACCAAACGAACGGTACACGGATCAATTGTGAGGTGGGCGACGTGGGCGGTCTTCTTAAAGTTTCGTGAGGCTGCTAGCCAATCGAAAACACGGCTTTGTTCACATTCAGCTTAACTTGACCAGATACATTTATTGCACCATGGTTCTCTTCCCACCTCAGCGCACACCCTAGGGTAGTGAACGTCGCCGCTGTCTTTAAACCGTAGACGGTGCTGCCCGATCACAAGGCACCTCGCATCAAATGATGTTTTGTTGTGCCAAGAAGACCGTAGTACAATCCAGGCAACCTCAAAGGCACCCCTCGACAGCGAAAGAAAGACGGTCATGCACGTACCCGATGATTGTACACCTGGAGGTACAATATGGATGTAGTGCTCCTTACATGAGCACAACAAAAACAGATGCAACCAGAAGGGGTGAAGAAGATAAAAAAAACTCCCCTGTTACTTCGGTAAAAAGCTATAGAGAGAAGACCCAAAGCTTTCAGAAGAAGCAAGAAAAACGACTGGCCAACCAAAAGGCGTCAGTCTCAATGCGGTTGAAAACAGAAAATATATGTCGCTCAAGGCCCTGATCTGAGGCCCCGTGAGAGGGTGTCATGGAGGAGGCTGAGCCATTCTCCGGGTAAAAGACAGCATGTCTACCAAGGCTACTATGTTCTTTGAACACACGTTCGTTTTCGGGGTGTTTTCATCACTTATCCTTGTATTTTCCACCACTGCTGCTCTGGTCACTAGTATTTCGACTATTTCTAGACTCTGCCCCCCGGCGGCGGTGTTTGTTGTGAGGAAGGTCATCTGGCTCGAAACTCTTGTTCCCCTCAACGCCACATTTTCCTCCTCCATCATCACGGCTATCCTTCGGTATTCTTTCCACATCCTTCGTCACTACCACCACCTTCCTTTTCGCCCGCCTCACTACTGAAATCCCAACCTATTGGCTGAAGTTGCTGTGGTGGAATTTTGAATTTTGGTCGATCGGTAAACCATGACATTTGAAGACGCCACGTACTAACAGAACCCGAGCTATTACTTGTAGCTCAAAGGCAAACGAATCTTGTTGGTGTGGAAGGCTTGAGGCGAAAAAAGGTTGTGTGTGGGGTGTAAACCGGCGCTGCTGTTGAGGGATTCCATAGTGCCTGAACCGGCACTACAGCGGGCATCCCTCAATAGTGCCGGTTTGGCACTATTCAGGCCTGTGTCTGTGTCAAGAAAAATTACCGGCACTATACCGGACTTTGGCACTATTCAACCGGCACTATACCGGGACACCTACTGTACAGGGAACCCAGTACCCACTACATGAAGTACCAACTTCTTTCAGACCGGTGTGCCAAATACGATCAGCTTCTTTGATGTTGAAGGCCCGTGGATGTTCGAGACTGTTGTTCTTTAGTGTTCTGGCAACGAGCACATTGGATGGTCGGTATGGTTGAACATACCGAAATCAGGTGTGGTACTCCTGTGGAGCGATGGTACGAACAAATGCACGGTGGTGTTACCCTGCGTCATGATAATCAAGTTTCGTTACTGGTGTGCCGCCGGATATGATACATTGAACACAAGACATTGATCACGAGGTTGCCATGTGCAACTCTCGGAGAAGCAAGAACAACTACATGTATTACTTACTTCCAGATGTGTTTATAGTTATTAACGGACGTGGGCGGACTCGGCGTTTGTGCAACCTGCGCTCGACGCCAAGCAGCCAGCTTTCATATTATGTTGCTTTATGAGCATATTGTGCTGCTTTGAGACCACTTCACGCGTGACTGTGGAGGTCGGCGTGGTCAGTGTTCTGACCACGACGACAGCAGTGTTCCGAGCAAATTCCGGCAGCACGCACTCGTTCTTTTGTAGTCGCAGATAAGGGTCATCGTTTGCTCCAAGCACAACAGCAGTCAAACTAACGACAGGCACACCATCAATTAGAAGGATTGCTTCAAGGCTAGGCCTCTTCCCACTTCCTCTAGAACGTTCCAAGGTGAGCGTAGGCAACATGCACATGCACACATTCAATTGCCAAGAGAACCTTCGAAGTTCGAAGCGTTGCCCTCGCCGCCGAATCACTCAAAACGAAACGCGGCGTAACTTTCTTTGTTTGGACTCACTCTCGCACTGCGTAGAAGGGGTCGTGCGATGCCACGCTATTCAGCGACATTGCTCAAGACTCCAGCCCTTGGTGCGTGGTCGTGTATGTTCCGTATTTCCTGGCTGTACCGCACTGACGAGAACTTCATCTGCAGTGTAGCGAGTGACAACAGCCCGAGCAGCCGCAGCAGCGACCCCCCCCTGGCTCGACCGCTCCATTTTACGGATACCCCCAACTGCTAATTCAAATGATCTGCCCTGCTGCTCCAGGATCATCACATGTCCATGCCATTCGGTGTTTATTGCAGCTACGCGACGTACCGCAGTGAGCTCAAGCCATGAACTTCGGTGCAAAAAGCAAAGATCTGCTTGTAGAGTTGAAAAGAAGCGATTGGTTGCCGCCTTATAACGAAGACGGCGTTCGCGGCGTGTTGGCTGAGATTCAGGCTCTCTACGACGAACTCACGGATACTCTTGGAGGTAGAACAACGGTGAGGTCATGGGTTTGTGTATGCAATAAGGCTGGACAAGTCGTTCTGTAACGGCTGCTGTTTTGGTACCCGCTGTATTACTGCGACGGTACTGACACGGTTGCCAATGGCACGTTGTACATTCTTCATTTAACCAACACATTCTTCGGCAATCTGGCTGAGATGGTTTGTATTTGAAGGAGGCACCCGTTTGCCTGCCTGCTCCATCTCTGCCCCGCGTGTCGCAGAGTGACATACCAGATCCAGTGAAGGTCAGCCTCGTGGTTCATCATCAAGCGCTCCTACGTAATAAACGCTGCCTTCTTACGTACCTCAAGTGGAGAGCAGACAGGTACTGGTGGGAAATTCGTGCGTTCTTCAGTGTTTCTCGTGGTTCGTCGCCTCGAGCAAATTCAAACTTTCAAATTTTATTTGAAGCCAATCCGGCGCCTACGCTACAATGTACGTGTACAATCCGGCGCCTGCGCTACAATGTACATGTTTGCATACAATGTATTCGTGGTATTCATAGGCTCATAGGCTCAAATCAATACCCACCGCATGTTCATCCCTCAACTCTGTATTCCCTCTGCTGTGAGCCGAAGAGGTAGCACTGCAGACAACAGGCATGAGAGGGAAAGGACACATGTCGTCGGTGGCAACCAACAATAAACACGCGAGAGACGGGGAGAGTGTCGAATTGGATGGCGAGACACACATGAAAGTGCTTGTCTATTGTAGAACCCCAATGTTGAGAAACCCGCGAAAGTATTGGTGCTTGGTGTTTGTGCGTGTCATAAGTTCAAGTGTCTTCGGTCAAATGCTCAGTCCACGTTGCTTCAAGACGAAGGTTGACAAGAATTAAGAATTGAAATGTCATTGGAATGATTCGTTTCGTCGTAAAGCACGACCGGCTTCGAAAACCAACAGATGCAGTTTTTTGTAGCACCGTTTGCCTCGTTGGTGGACTACTATTTTACCCACGTGGAGAGGCAGTGGAGGATGTACCCTCATGTTGGGAGGATGCGAAGCGTTTGAAAAAAGAAGTGGATTATCTCATGGATAGGTATCTTCTTGGAGGCACAATTCGTAACCACAATGCTTGTGGGCTGGCATACCTCTGTTGATTTCCGTTGCTGGTTTGCATCGCCCTCTCGATAATCCCCTATACAGAATCACCCAATTACGGTGGGAAACAGGACCTGTTGTTCCACAAGAACTGCA
Organism: Ectocarpus siliculosus; assembly: GCA_000310025.1. Lineage (NCBI taxonomy): Eukaryota > Phaeophyceae > Ectocarpales > Ectocarpaceae > Ectocarpus > Ectocarpus siliculosus. Next base: position 1,408,335 of record FN649737.1, read on the forward strand.
GCAAAGCTTGAGCGCCAGAGAGATGGAACTGTTCAACACGTACGATCGAATTCTTACCAACTTTACGCAGGTGGGTAATGTTCGTCTCTTGTCTTCGAGTATGTGTTGATCATGCTTTGAAATCGAGGATACGATTGGTTTGTTCGCGGCACGACACGCACACCTAAAGTGAAACACGCCTTCTGTAGTTGGCCATCTGCCAAGCAAACGCCGGCATCAGCATGCCGCGTGTGCGAGCTGGCCCCGAAGGTGCTGATGATGGTGCTCAGCTTCCGAAATCCAAAATCGCGGGAGATGCATGACGCGTGAGGGTATCCCGCTGTGGAGAACGGGTCTCCTCACTCATTCTCCTACCGCCTTCGGAGCTCGGTTTCTGCGGCAGACTGCCTTCCGACCCCTTTTTTCTAACTCTAGTTTTTGTTCTGCGTCGTTTGTTCTGCGTCGCTGCAGTATTTTGCGGGCAGGCTTTCGTTCAAGGCTTCCCAAGTTGGGCTTCCACATGAAAATTGTTTGGCAATTCTGCTCTGCAAATTTGAAGGCCGTGACTAAAGACTGCGTGCACCCAACTGAAGGAGCTCCTATATCCGTCGTACTTTCTTCTCACAGGGTCTGAATTTGGATCTCACAGCAGATCTTCAACCGCCGAAGGAGTTGCACGTGGAGGTCAGGGTTCTGAGCGACTGCGGGGAAATAATGACAGATCACGTGAGACCCGAATATTTCGTCTGTAGAGCGACGTATTGTTTGTAAGCAGTGCCCATGCCGAGAGGGAGGTGGCGTGCTACGATGCGATGCTGTACAAGGTAGCCACCACGCATTTGCTCATGTTACACTTGTTTTGTTATTGTGCAGGGATCTGTAAAGCTTGACCGTGGGACTACCCACCTGTTGCGGCGATCTGACGTGGAACATCTCGTACGCCAAGGTCTTCTCCAAGAGCTAGAGAACGAGTCGACCTAGCTTCGCTTTCCCTTTGTTTGCAGGGGTGTCATACATTGTCGGCTGCTGCCGCGGTACCTGAAAGCGGTAGTTAGGTATACACCGCGTGGAGTTCAGGAGCATTGTTTGGACGATATTCTGCAAAACGATCTGCACGTATATAGGTGTTCATTGGAGGGCCTAACCTATACAACGATCCAGTCAGCGAGCCCGTCTAACGAACAATAGGTCTGCTGGGAGTTCGGATCTCACCGGATTTGCCGTCGATTGTTCTACCTGAGAAAGCGTAAGCGTTAGATAATGACAGGCGGAGCGTTGGACCAGCACACCCACTATGAGCCGGCTCAGTAGGTTGACTGAGTGGGCTAATATGTAGGTTGGCCGATAAACGAACAAGGCGTATGCTGGAGGTCGAACAATGGGTGTGTCGTGGATTGTTTTCCCTGAGAGACAGATCACGCTGGGGGGCGGGGGGTTTGGCCCGCAAATTACGATTAGCCGGCTCAGTCAGCAGCGTTTGGAGCGGGGGAGGTACATGCGGGAAGTCAGACCAACGAACACTCAGAAGTCACTCACTGCACTATTTAGTGAGATGGGATTCCCAACCAGCTTTCCCGTTAGATGAGCTAACCTGCCAGACCACTCAGTAAGCCGAACAACAGCCTTCGCCATCCTCGAACACTCATTATTCGACGAGCATAAGAGTGAAAGTTCGAAAGCGTGGAAAAAAACTTTGGCCTGGCGTGCGCTCCAACCTTCCGGTATGTGGCAAAGCTTGTTGCTGTGGCAAACGTGTTCACCGCTCGCTCAGTCGACCTTGAAAGCAAAGAGGGTCAAACATCAAAACGGACAAAAAGTATATGGTGTCGGTTTCTTTTCCCCCGTGCCTTATCCTCAACCCCCTCGACCGATCCCCGCACTCCTTCAAACGCTTCGCTATTTCGAGTCAACGTCAAGAATGGCGTAGCCTCATTGCCTCAAAGATGCGGATAGCCCCCACTCTATGGTAAATCTCCTTGCGCTCGTTCGCAATAACCCGGAGGGAAGCGCGGCTGCGGTACCGCCTAGGTGTAGACTGCATGGCACGTCGCCACGATATTAGGTCCAGCAGTACAATTATGTGGTTCTTGATTGGTCTACTTTTCAGCCCGAAAGATAAGCTTGCCCCTGGAACTCGAAAATACTTATCCTGGTGGCGAAGAGAACAGGACCGGGGGAGGCGGGTGTCTCAAGGATCACGCAAACAACATTGAACACGAATAAAATAACACTTTCTGTGTTGCGTTGCAGTGCCGGTGACTGTCTTGATGTTCGAGAGGAACAAGTGCTTCATAGAGGGCGTACTGATGCGAAAATGATCACTGCCGTACATCGGGTTTGAGATAGAGATACAGTAGTTACCGCCTTATACAGGGCCCGACCCGGTATGACCGCCTCACACCGCTTCTGGGTTGTGGGGTCGAATTTCGGCCGCCTTACATCGGGTTACCGCCTTATTCACACACCCCACCTGCTGTATCTAGGAATTGGGCCTCGACGCAAGTAAGCAACTCTAAAGATGGTACTGTAGTATATGTCTTGTGTATTCGAAGTATTCATAATGGCGACAGTCCCTCCATTTTCGTGGGGTGAGAGACGTATACTACACATTGCAATATATGTAGAGTACTGCACTTTTCGGTGTATTTCTTCGCTCTTCGTAACTATACAACCATCCAGGGTCACACAGGAGGGGGGCAAACACCGGGGCTCTTTTCTTCTATTTATTTTTATTATCGTGCCCCACCTTCCTCCTGCGGTGCTTGCTGAACTATCTATGTTTTTTATCGCGAGAAGGGTCCAGCCGTCCCTTTCCCTCCCTCGACAACGGTGCTATATAATGTCAAAGTTTGTGCAGATTGATACGTACCGGTATAGTCTAGGGGAGTTTTCAGAAAAAAAAAGTTCACGAAGAAGGTGCATGGCAGATAAGTCTCCGGGAACCTCTCGGACTGACCTGTGAGCGCGCAAGCCCGGAGGAGTGACTTGATCATGGGAGCAAAAAAACCTCCTACTACAATATCAGCGCGTCGGGGCCAGAGGAGGACAGGAGGAGGGCGGACTGTCCTTGCTGGAGGACGGTATATATCATCTCTATCTATCCGTAGCCGGTCGCCCCGGTGGTCTAGGTCGTATCCTCGAAACCTTCTAGAGGTCAGGTCAGGGATTCGAATCCCGGCGTTAGCGAGCTTTTCTTGCAAAGTGAGTTTTTCTCGCGCTTCCGCTCCTGGTCTATCTAGTGGATAGCGCTAGTTCGTGTGTACATAGAAGGAAGAGAGTGCTGAACTCTTCTCGCATTAAAAATCGAAGGCAAAGTACCGCAGGAGGGGAGGGTAGAGAGGGGCTCTCCTGTGTGACCACGGGTTGGAATAAACGGCACTACAAGTGGTGTGAGCGCTGATTTGAAGTGAAAAAAAAAAAAAACGCACATAGATATGATCCTACAGCAGCAGCAGTAGATACGAGTCCAAGATCAACTAGCAATGCATCGTGGAGTTAACATGACCTACAGCACCTGTGCTTGTACTGATCCCCGGGTAGCATGCAATGATATCTACTGGTGTTCCCCTGTGGGTGCAAAATGAAAGGCACCACAGCTGTAGTGTAACATATGTGTACATATCTCCGCACTACATGCACATCGTCTAGACCATATATATTTTTCTTTTTCTATATAAATATGACCCAACGAATCCATCTCCACCTATTTTTTTTTTTCATCCCGACGACGCCAGATGCGGCGACCAAGGACTTCCGCGCAGTGCCATTGTCCCATTGTCCCATTACACGTTTGCATACGTATCACTGCTGTATCACCATTACCGCGCTGCTCCCTATTCAAACCCGGCACAGACCATGAGTATCAAGGATGGATGGTTCTCTGAGACCGAGGTACTGTGGCCCGGGCAAAAATTTTCTCTAGAGGTGAGAGAGGCTGCACGTGTGTGCGTTTATGATCTACACATGAAATACGTCATGGCCTAATTAGTACATCTCATAACGGGCGTCCGTGTACGCGCCCCGACACTCGCTTCATCGTAGCGTGTCTAGCTCTAGAGTGCTGTGGTATCTTGAGTCCACTCCCGGGCTTTCTGTTATGATGTACAGCATATCCAATATGCAACAAGTCAGCGCTGACTCGTACCATAGTGGATATGCTGTACATCTTAACCAAAATTTCAACCGGGGTTCGAATCCCTCGAGGACCAAAATTGAGACGCCTTCTTTCCAGGAAACGCCTGAAAGACGGTATACGTTCCAGTCGTCCAAGTGAAGACACCTATCCCCGCCTGAAAGTCGACCAACCACATGGGGCAGCGCTGATTACAGGGATTACAACCCTGGGGTTGATTCCGAGGTCCAACAGCTGTAACAAGTTGAAGGACCCTGGTTGTACTTTTGTTAAGATGTCCAGCATATCCACTACAATATGCTACAAGTCAGCGCTGACTTGTAGCATGCTGGACACCTTCACAATTTCTTCCTTGACGTTAGTTCAAATGACGCATTCATGCGTACCAATCCGAATCGACCGCATCTCACGAGAATGACTTGTTCATGTTTGGTAGCTCGCCATCTTGCTCTTTTTACAGTCAGCTTCAGACGCCAATGACGCACCAGCTTGGTGTCTGCGTTTGGTGTTACGTACGGAAGGTTGTTTGCTAATGTTTCCTGACGATGACTCCTCCCTTCGTCTTAACCCTCTTGTTGTACATACCATGGTACTCGTATAGTCTACGGCAAAGTAGCGCCACCCGGTACAATATTTATATTTTGCGCAAGACTTTTGGCTTCTGGCCGCGCCAATACCGAGGTACGAAGTACTTGTATTGCAAGTTCGTACGTCAGCCAGGTACCAGGAATACGCTACTTCGACAACGATTCCCCGTGTTGGATAACCTTCATGTCTTCTGCTGTTGGTGGTGTTTCATTGACACTGCTGCAGACAAAGGATTTGATCTTGACCAATTTTGAAAACAAACGCAAGAGTACTAGAAAATGGACACGCAAGACCAGTCGGAAGGCATCGCGAAAAACAGAAATCGTTGATTCTCGCACAGGGCGGCAGTAAGGGCGGCTCAAAACATACATTTCACGCGTCTACCGCCACGCGCCTCCTTCGAAATCAAGATAAAAATGTACACCATTCTAAATTCAAGTCAACGGAGCCAAAACGGAAGGCGCCCAAATACGGTAGTGTGGAGGGTTATCTTTGGGTTTCTGCTGCTGTCATTAGTAGAGGACACCATGTAGAGGCGTCGTGCGTGCTGGCGCGTTCAGGTTTGCTACTGGAGCTGAATATCGAAGGTCACGGCAGCCTCTGAAAACAGTCCGAAATCTGCGCCGGAACCAAGCGGCATCCAACATTTGTCACAGCCGTCCTAGACGCCACTGACCCCAATCTCTGAACTGCGGGTTGTCAGCAGCTTGATCACCCGCAGTTCAGGGGTTTACGGTCCGTGGCGGCTAGGACGGCTGTGACAAATGTTGGATGCCGCTTGGTTCCGGCGCAGATTTCGGACTGTTTTCAGAGGCTGCTGCGACCTTCGATATTCAGCTCCAGTGTAGCAAACCTGAACGTGCGAGCACGCACGACACCTCTGCATGGTGCCCCCTACTGATGACGGTAGAAACCCAAAGCGAACCCTAACCCGAAGGTTGTTTTCTGTTGTACATTGGATTAAAGTATGAGAAAAGAGCCAGCGTCAAAATCCTTTTTGTCTGGACCCCCTTAAGTGTTTTCCGTTTATAGCTTTATTGTCACTGCTGTCTACACCGCTTCCGTAGCCCTATTACTTGTAGGACCCTGGCAGAGGGCGGGACAGACAGCGTGGTTCAAACACATGGGCTTTCAGGTAGTTCTCACGTAGAATTAAATTAACACCATGGAATTACTGTATCGAATAAGCTTCAACCTCCTTGATCCACATGGCGTATGCTCTGTTCTTCCTCAAGCTGCACACGGTGGAGGATCGTACCTCCGTGTTTTGGACACCATCCGTATCCAGGTCCCAGCAGTGCTACATACTGAGAACGTATTCTCATGGTCTTCTTATATGTTGAAAATTTGAGCCCTGCCTGAATTTCTGAACTACCGAGGTTTAAAGGTGGTTTGTAGAGCTATCTGCACAGCAGGAATGTGCACCCTAGTTGATTGAGGCAATCGAAGTATATTTGATGTTTTCAACCATTCGAAAGGGAACTCGCAAGACCGCGGCGACACCCTGGATAGGTTGAGATATTTTTCCGACTTTGCGAATACACACCGCCCTCTCCCTTGGCGACAATGATGGCGGCCTGCTCGTTTTCCTTCACAGGTGAAGGAGGTGCTATTCCATGAGCGATCAGACTTTCAAGACGTGCTGGTGTTTGATTCAGTGCACTATGGTAAAGTGCTCGTCCTGGATGGGGTGATCCAGCTCACTGAACGAGACGAGTGCTCGTATCAAGAGATGCTCACCCATATTCCGTGCTTCGCGCAAGGCCACCCCAAGAAGGTGGGACAATCGCTTATTGAGCAGTATCGAGCTTCAGTGTTCCTTCTCATACGCTACACTCCGTCGTCAAGGGCGACAGAAGGCTCTGGAACTCGTTACTGTCTTGATGGACCCACGGGGTCAGGACTAGGGGCTTTCCTCCTAGTGAAAGGTAATAGAATCGAGCAACAGGAGACACTGCGGCATTGTCTATTTGACACATACAATCCTAGGGAACCAACACCGAACCCCAGATTGTGTTGATCCTACGGTTTCCCTCAATAAATCTCTACTCACTCATTACAGCTACAGATCTGCGCGCGGTCCCAATCACATATTTTTGGTTGGTGCCATTGAGCGGCGCACTTGTCGGAATTGATCCATCGTAACGAGAGTCCTCCGCCACGCTCCAAACATGACAGGGATAAGATTATCTGAAATGCATGCAAAGGCTTGTTTCTGCTGGTCACCACCGTGGGCGATTGCAGTACTTCGTCTTCGAGGCCTTTGTTGACCGCCGCTGTGCAGCTAGCTGGCTGCGTCACAGCTTCCCTCCTTCACGCTTCTCTCGTCCACACCCCTGCCATATTCGAACACAACGGATCCTATCATCCAGGAGGTTCCTAGTTGGTCCAAGAAAAGCCATCTCTGCTTGCTTGCTTTCTCACAAAATACAAGACGTACCCTGCCAATCCACAATTCTATACATTTCACCGCCAGGTTCTTATCGTAGGAGGCGGGGACGGCGGGGTACTTCGGGAGATAGCCCGTCACCCCGGAGTGGAAACAATTCACATGTGCGAGATCGACTCTATGGTGTGCGAGGTGAGAACTGATGAGCTCACATGTTTTCATCGATGACCCGTGCTGAAACATCCGTGGATGAAATACTGGTATATCGCGCAATCCGCCCGCGAAGCGGGTTAGCACCAGTATCCCAAGGTGCGGAGTAGGTACTGTGGCACCGTTCTTAACCGCTAGTAAGTATGATGACGACCTTAACCCTTAGCTGCAGTTGTGCCCTTGCTGTTGCTGTGCCAAACCTGGGCCCGCTGTGACTTTTCGGTCTATATGAAGGTGTCCAAGCGTTTCGAATTTTGCACGGCGTCTGCCTTCGGCGATGCGCGCCTCAAGCTTGTGCACGAAGATGCCGCAGAATTTGTCAAGAAAGAGGTGAGGTTCGAAGCACGAGTTGAACATCGAAAAAACTATCAGATTTTATTTATAGCGATGCCAACGAATTCCTGTACCCGAGATACTTCGTCCTCTTCCGGGAGGGTCACCTTCAGACCTTTAGTGTAGAATGGTCTTGCAGTTGCGTCAACACTGTATTCCAGCATGGCGTCGCCACCAACCTTACGGCCGGCTGACGTCTCGGGCGGGTATAGTTTACCATGCCTCTTCAGTGTAGTGTTCATTTTGTGTAACCACGTGTGCAACACTCGAAAACCCTTGCTCGACTTCCGCTTGTGCCTGCTTCCTACAGGGTAACAATGGGTATGACGTTATCATCGTGGATTCATCCGACCCCGTCGGTCCTGCGGAAACCCTCTTCCAACCGAGTTTTTACCAAGTGAGAATTGCTCGTGAGACGAGACAAGTGATAACATGTCGTGAAGCAAGACTCTAGAAAACGTGGCGTACGTGTACCAAGAGAAAATGTCCGTGCACGCAAAGCACGGAAACAGTGAGCACCCGTTCTACTACTGCTCGTACCTGGCACTGAATGCTTACCATGTACATGACGGCCCTTCTCGCCATGTAGTAGCCCACGACTCTTATCTGAACAGCAAAGTGCAGGAAACCTCTTGAACACGGCATAATCTTTGTTCGTTGACGGCATCAAAACGGGGCTGTGCCGCGTAACTGGTAACACCTCGACTTCCACTGCCAGCGATAACTTGCTCAAGGGTGCCGCTTGGCAATTTATATCCTCGTTCGTAGAAGGTAGATACGTCACGTTTGATCGCCCGTGCTCGTGTTGTGTGTTCACAAGCTGTTCGCGTTTGACTACCCCTACCGCAATCTAGTAGAACATGAAGCAGGCTCTGGCGCCTATGGGGGTCATCGCAACGCAAGGGGAATGCCTGTGGCTGCACCTGCCGCTGATCACCACCGTCTTGCGTGCATGTGCTGAGATATTTGGCTCTGTGGACTATGCCTTCACAACGGTGCCCTCGTACCCATCTGGACAGATCGGATTCGTTCTTGCAAGTGTGGAAGAGCGAGGTGAGGGGTAGATATGTTGCAAGAACCTTGCTCGTACTGGAGCCGCACATCTGGATTCGCATGCGTAGGTGCGATACCGAGACCGCATGCGGTGGACAACACAAACATAACATAACCAATCTTTGTCTCTCGCAGATTTATCGACGCCAGCATCTACTCCCAATGCTGCAATGACGGAAGTGCTGAGATACTACAGCCCGGAGGTTCACCAGGCCGCCTTCGTTCTTCCCGTCTTCGCAGAAAAAGAAATAGCAGGCGTCAGGCGGCGTTCTTCTAAAGAATAAGAAACGCAAACGTGGCTCGCTAACCACGAGTACAGGATGCGCGGCACTAACGCCCAAATCCCGTTCCAGTTTTGGGCGTGGACATAGCTGTGTGTGTGCTTTTGTGAAGAAAAGGCTAAACTTGAGAGTTTTCAGCCCGTGGGAGATAGCTTAACTACTGTGCGTACCAAAGTATCTCTTTTCCTTGACGTTTTTCTCTGGCTCGATTGAAATGGCACACTCTTGGATAATTTCAGGGTATTTCACGTAGCGTTTTTTTTCCACGGAGCAGAGCGGAGCGATTAATTCCGCTCTGTGATACTTTCCCTTGAGAAAAACCGCTCCGTGACATGATAAATAAAACCGCTCCGCTCCGTGGAGCTTCCCATCAATCCGTACAAGCGTTTTTTCCACGGAGCGGTTTGAGCTAGTCCGTCACAGGAGCACGGATAAACCGAAACCGCAGTACAGTCACGGTTTTCCAACGGGTCACGGTATTTTTTTTTTTTCTATATTCACAGCTAGAGGTATTAGGTATTACAAGTAGTACTGATGAGTTTCAACGAGAGGCAAGTAAGGAACCATCTGCTGTCGTACGTGTTGCAGGAACTTAGGAGGAGTCGAGGAGGTATCGATGCGGGGAATGGTCCCTTTCTGAATAATTGATTAAATTCCAACTTTTTTTGTCTGTTTGGGCTGTCTTAGCAGCGAGGATGCATACGGTGTCACCGCCGACCTCCAACCACAGCACACGGTGCGGAAAATCGGTTTCGGTGTGCCAAACCCAACGATTTTCACGAAGCAGGTACCCCGTCGAGTTTGTAAGGATATCCGTGCGGTTTCGACGTTATTTTCGACGTCTATGCTACGGAGTAAACAAAACCGCTCCGTGAAAAAACCGCACTACGGATACACCGCTCCTCTCCGTGGGTCTTTTGCCCTAGGGTAAACCGCTCCGCACTGCTCTGTGATATTTTCAAATGAACACAACCGCGGAGCGTTTCTACTCCGTGAGTTACCCTGATAAATTTCGCATTTCGAACTGCCAGCGTCTGTTCGCGGATTGTTTATTGGAGCCCCTCGGGAACTTACAAGCCTTGGGCTTTCGCTTCGTCATGCCATTCCGCGACCTCTCACGGAGGGTTGGCGCTGACGGCAGCATTATGGTTGTTAGACCCCGATTTATGGGAACGAAATCTCGTCGATAAATCTTGATCTTGGCCAAATCTGTCAGTTTCACGATTCATGGGAGCGAAATCTTCCGATATACCTTGGCCAAGATTTCTCGAGGCCTCAAATCTGCCCTTTCGAACAAATCTGGACCCAAGATCTGTCGAAACGAGCCTTCCGACAAATCTTGAGGCGGCGTCACAAATCTTGCCTGGGTGCGGCGCGATCACCGAAGGTCAGTCAACCTAATCGTCCAAACGCCATGAAATCTGCACGTGACATACTCGCAAGGGTCTCTAACGCACCCTGGTGTCAATGTGTCGGCGCCACGGGCGCCGACACCAAACGAAAACGACCAAGGCGCGCGAAAAAAATGCGTATTTGCCCTGGCTGCGTCATCACCAGTGTCGAGGGACCGTTCAAAGAGTACTTTATTTTGAAGTAGAAAAATAGAGGAGGACGAACGTTTTGCGAATGCTGCTCTGTCGTGTGCGACGCTTCTATCTCTTCATCGAATCACCCCACACCCAACCCGTTTGCACCCGAGCCAGATCCGTGAGTGCAGATGACAGCGCCGGAGGTTTGACCTAGGTTCGCCTGCTACACAGTGAGATACGTGCACGGGTGTAATCGGCTTCGGGTTGATGCACTTTCTTGTCAGTTGGACAGCAATGGAACAATTTTGTTTCTTGGCTTGACATGAGCTCGTGGGCAACGGCTTCTATTTTGCACCCCAGGTAGGCGCCCACCGCTAGTATCCACCCATAGTGTTGAGGCAATACAGCTGGGGGAGGGACGCCCCTTCTACAACTGCGTCATGCTCACTTTTCGCCACACCTTGGCATTTTCTGTGGACCAAGTGGCCGTTGTGCCTTGATCAACTTCAAGCAGAAGAGAGGAACAACACGCCGCTTTTTCAACATTCAACATTTCCCCCCCATAAATCGCGATACTGCAAATCTTGGAGGCGATATATTGTGAGCAAATCTTGGGTCAAAATGCCAAGATACATTTGCAAGATTTTGTTTCCATAAAGAAGGGTCTTAATCCTTTTCATGCTTGAAAGCTGGAGGAGTTCGAACATGAGACTCACAACTGGCTTCCGATAAACTACCGCCCAAAAGACATGTTCTAGACTAAATCGCATCCAAAGGCCGGCGATACATCACACAGCTACAAAAAAACATCGAGCGCTGATCTGTGATTGCCACGTTCCGTCTTGCAAGGGCGCTCGTACGGCCCTGCATACTCTACTCTTCCTCCTCCTCCTCGTCCATCGACAAAACTTCATTCGTCGTCGGGGAAAGCAGTTGGCATTTCCCGCCCTTGGCCTCTATCGCCTCAACTGCGCTCTTCGTGAACCCGTGGGCCTGAGGCACGAAACAGAAGGAGAGACGGACAACACGTGTTCCGGTGGAATGGTCAACTCCCCCCGCGCGATACGTCATGGAACTATCGCAATACTGCAGGGCGCGTTCGCCTGTCGCAGCTCGTATCGAATTTCAACGTACATGCATGCCTTGAATGTTACGGAAGCAAATCTACTGGAGAACAAAACCACTGACGCCATTTGCACATTTTTTCCTCGTACCTGAACTGTCAGCCCTGTTGTTTCCAATTCCATTCCACCCACAACCTTGTGCCACCTGTGCTTGGTCTTGGTGACTTTACCTGACAATATTTTCCGGGCAGTGTACAGCGCATTCTGTGACCACATCATCCTGTATTATCGTTTGACCACGAAGTGCCTCCCGTAAAACGCCCTTCCCACATTTACCAAAAAATATCTACACTGCAGTGGGTATAGTCGGTTCCGTGGACGCCCCGACTGTTGTCACCGAGAAGGAACAAAATTGATCTCCACCAAACAAGGTGATAATGTTACCCTCTGCACATTTACTAACTAAAATACATCTTGACACGCAGCAACTACCGGAAACGAAGAGGTACAAAATAACTGAGCGAGAGGATGATGGAACAGTCACACGCTGGAGCAGTTTCGTCCGTGCGGGATCTTATGGCCCTCAACATCGGACGTTATGGTGGCGCTTGAGATGCGGATATCTTCTCGTTCTCTCTACTGGCAAACTTTCACTGACAACTGTGTGCACGATCTCTACAGACCCTGGCAGCCACGGGCTTAACCGGCCTAGGAGCTACCTTGTAGTGTTAGGATTGCGGCCAAGAACACTTTCAGTTGGGTGAGCACAAATCACATATAGCCAGTTGCGTGCGTGGGACCCTGCAGTCTGCAGCTCACCTGCATCCCCAATTCTACTGTAAAAACAACAAGCATAACGGGTGTGTGTTGTTAGAAAAGGGAAACAAGAGCAAGAGTCACGACTTCCGCTCATTTAAGGCAAGTACACCGGCCACAAATGGCACCCGATGTCTGCATTGGGATGTAGAGTAGGTTTTAGCACTGTAACTAGGGCGGTGGTCGAAGAAGCGCATGTAATGAATGGTGTGTCTTGATCTTAGCAGATGTACTCGGAAGCTCTCTACTCTGTCCGCCCTGCCCCCGCCGTCGAAGGCACCCCGCAGGCCGAAGCAGAGACGCGGTTTCTCACAATCCGACGGAGACTTGGGCACGCACTTGCAACACGATTGAGAGGTACACCGAGGGCGCAGTAATTGCAACATGACTCACCGGCCGCACGAAGCGATTCGAAGTTAACGGTGGCACCTTCATCCAGTCCATTGAGAGCGTCCAGCTTAATGAGGTTGAATTGCTATTGCAGGGGGAGGGTGGGGGGGGGCTGGGTGGGCGACAACGAGAGAGTCGAAAGCGTACCACTACAAGCAGGCAGACGAGGCAGTTGGTGTCATTCTACAATGCTCCTCGCGAACAGGAACACGTAGGTCGAAGACAGACGGCGATCTGGGAGTTTGAGGTGGAGGTCGTTTCATCAAGTACAATCACGCCCATTTCCCATTGGTCAATTGGGGTTTGACTTCCATGTCAACCCATAACGCAACTAAAACATGTTCATGATTTTTCGGATTCCTATGGAGCCAAACAGCACAACAACGTGGTCTTCCTCCCACACTTTCGAGTGACGGGGATGCGCGGAATGCAGGAGTCATGCATACCCCCAACCTGACCCTGACCGCGAAACACAACCTAAGAAATCGTTATCGGAAACTCGGCCGCAATCAACTGTTCTCAGTGTGGCATTGCCGTGATGCGCTCCTTACCTCTCGGCAGTCATACTCGCGAAGTTCAAGGACCACGAGCATTCATCCATAAAACCAACCAGTACACCCTACCAACCTTCTTGGTGTGGCCGGGGCCCATGGGGCGGCCAACTAGCTTGGGTAGGCGGCGGTAAAGAGGCTGTTGCCCGCCCTCGAAACCTGCCCGCACTCCAGGGCCGGAGCGAGACTTTTGCCCTCGCATACCGAAACCACATGATGCCCCCTGTCCGGCAGCGATACCGCGACCCTTTCGCTTGTGGCGTTGGCGCGAGCCCGGTGCAGGCTTGAGGGTGTCCACAGCGACCCTGTCAAGAACTGGCGACGTGAAACAGCCAAACGGAAACAACAGGAGGTAATTCCGTTCAACAGGCGCTTACATGTAGCCGTGGAGAACATCAGCGATGCGACTCGGGTGCATGTTCCATAAATCACATCACATGTCCACAGAATTGGAACAGGAAAGAGGTTTTATCTCCGAAGCTTCTGCTGTAATATTGAGTGCCTAACACCTACCACTGCTGTCTGCGTCGGTTGACTCACAATTTTAGTCCAACTTCAGCTTGACTCTTACAAATCTGCTTCAAATTACTGTGTCGATTCAGTCAAATCTGTTGTTTTAACACCACCTGGTACGCGGCAAGAGCGGATATTCCGACTAGTGTCCAGCACTGGATGCCGTATCGACTTGAAGCAAACCTCAACATTCATATTGCAACACCATCCCCTGCTGGGAACGGTGTTATCTGGAATTTCATTTTATGAGCCCCGTGTGCATGGTAGACTACTTCGCGAGACACGTGTACAACAAAATTGATGTCGAGCGGGTTGATTTTTATATTGAGAAAATGGTTACTATGGAGCGTACGACATATGAAACTGAGGTTCTGTTTACAGCACACGATAACGTTAGCTTGTTCAATGAAGCGCCATACTCAGAGCTACCCACACCAACGACTTGAGTGTGCCTTGGGTCTGTAGGCTATAAAAGTAGAGCAAAACCAACTATGTACATTGTAGCATAAGGGAATCGGCTTGTACAAGCAACAACGTTGAAAAAAAAAGGGTCGGTTACTGCCACGCTTTTCCTACGATCCCAAGGCAGACGAAAGCGCTTACCTAGGCCATCCTCGCTTTCTCTTCTTTTCCAGTCGAAGATTTTCATGGTCACACCCGTCGTCGTGCGCGATGGTGCACTAGTCCCCGCTGTCAGTTGCTGACCGGTGAAGGCAGTGGGAGCGAAGAACGCATCTGCTCGCCGGTGGAAAGGGTTCATGCAATCACACATGTGGCGTGTTTGTGAGTCACCCGCTGCCGCACACACCCTCGTTATTGCCGCTAGGAGGTTTCAAAAAGCACAACACCTTACAATATCGCACTGGGTGGCCATCTCTTACCAAGTTGAACCAAACTGCAATCGATACGATCGGTAGAGCCCAGAGGTAAGAAGGTGAGGCAGAGACGACATGCGTCTTCAAGGCTGTCGGGTGGTCCTGCACGTCAAGCCCAATCAGCGAGCTGACGCTCCCAAGCGATAACACAAAAATCACGCATGTACTCACTCGCTACCCCCACGCAAAAGAGTGCGGTCGTCGCAAGAGTAGCCTTCATGATGTGGAGTTCTCGACACGGCCTCTCCTGTCGCCTCGGTGTTGTGTATGTCTGTCTGGCTGGATGACACACATGACGGGAGGAGCGCGAGCGAGGGGCACCGCGCCGCACAACTCCCACGAGCACCAACGCGGGGGGGGGGTCATTTATTTCCGAGCCCCCGCAACCTCGCCGTTGGACATTTGTTTGTTTGTTGTGTCAGGTCGCTTCTGGCTTCGCTCAAGAGAGGATCCACCACAGGGCTAGCAATGGAGTCGCTTGGAACACTCACCTATCGAGAACTGCAGGCGTTTGCCAAGCGCCATGGTGTGAAGGCGAACGGAAGTAGGGTGGATCTGATCCAAAGACTGGTAAGAGATATGGTAGGGGGCTCAGATTTGTCTGACCGACTAGGCCGAGTTTTATACGAAGTTATGCATATAAACAAGCACTCGATCCGCGGGCTCGTACCTGTTGCGTGCATGCTTTAACTCACTATTTTTAACGGAGTGAGATATGTCCTAGCGCTAAGTAGTACCTGATGTTTTGAGCTGTCCAACCCCGGCTGCTTTCCATTTATATGCCCGGCTTCGAGCTTTAGTCCGACACACACGGAGGTGACGACGACACGCCGGTTGAAGATAACACCCAACCCGGCAGCGATGAAAGACCCGACACGGACAACAACACGCCAGTTGAAGACATCACCCAACCCGGAAGCGATGGAACAACTCTAGGCGTGCCTGACACGGACGCCGACAATCTAGCCACCCTTGACAAGCCTCATGGCACATGTGTCCAGTCTCAACATGACTCCGACCCCGACAAGTCCCAACAAGGCAAGAGCGACTCGCAGGTTCTTGTCACAGACACGCCTGCCGAGCCGGAACCATGCGCTGGGGAAGATGTGGCGGAGAGGCGCAAGAGTGAAAGAGTCTCCGCCACCATGAAGGTGGGAACACACATGCAGACAATCGCGTTGCGGCAAGAAATCTAAGCAGATGACCTACTGGGTGTGATGCGGACAAACGCCGTAGGCGACATTTTTATCCGTATGTACACCAAGATAGTACATTTTTTTTTTTCTCCCATCATTGGACTCTCTCGTCTGCCCCTCTGGCCCCCATCCTCCACTTCTACTAGCTAGACAACCCAACCGGGGTCACATAGGAGGGGGGGGTTGAACCCCCTCCTGTGGTTCCTGCCTAAGATTTTTTATGTTTTTATCGCGAGAAGGGTACAGCAATCCCTTCCCTCGCGACTTATGAAGTCGTTCTAGTTTACTAACAACGAGCTTTGCAGCGAGTCGCTTCCAACTTAGACCAGGATTTATTCAGTGAGAAAAATAACTCACTTTGCCGAGACTTGAACACATGACCTGGCCCTTATTAAGCTGCGAGGGGTACCCACTAGACCACCGGGGCGACCGGTTACATGTATCTAGCTAGCTGTCTGTCCCGGCAACTTCCGCGTGCAACGGATGGTGACGGTTTACCAAGCGCTAACGTTAGATACGCAAATCAATAATGGCAGCTCTTTTAGTAACAAATATAGCTTCGCTGGCTCTAACAAACCTAGACTATGCATACAACGCAAAACTTTTCTACCAAGCAGATGCGGCGAGTCCACGGCAAATCCATACACCAGTCTTCATGAACGCTCTCTGCGTGTATGCCGAAGAAGAGGCTCCATTGAAACATCGAATGGATTATTTGGCATAATAGAGGAAGCAGAGAGGGGAATGGTCGCACAATTTTGTTGGGACTCTGCCGACCTATGTATGGATTGCTGTGTAAACCGACAGACGCCGTTGCCGCTGTGCAAGTGGGGGCTGAAACTCCTTTTTTCGTGTGTTTGAAGCAATACATGCTTAGTCTGCCACATTTCTACGACATGTGTCTTGAGAGTGTTAAACTAAAAGTCGTAAATTGAGTTCAGCATAGCTGATACGGAGCACTAAGGGAAGGTGCTTAACCTTGCTGTACGTAGGGAAAAATCAATATTTCATTGTTTTCGGTTTCTGCTGACCTAATACCTAAGGCAACATGGTCCAGCATGCATGTGACGGAGAATATCATTTTGAGGCGCTCAAAGAAGTTAGAGGCATTATTCGCCAGCTTGGCCCCCATGCTGTGTGACACCGTTGGAAGAAATCTCTCGTAAGGGGGCAGGAATGGCTGTCCCGTTTGTGCCCGACTTGTTAAAGCCGACCTAAGACTACTGTGGATTGCCGCTCATGTCGCAGGAAACACGAACCACGGGCGAAACACCCCAGAAGACTAAGGTCAAACTGCCAGTTGCAGGCAGGTTCGAGCGGGCGCACCAGAATCTCTTTGCGAGCCAGGCATCAATAGAACGCTATGGAAAGACTCCAAAGAAGTCAGGTATGCGAGCTTTCATGAATCTTTCCAGGTAAGCTGTTGCTTCACCTCAGCCCCCGCCATTCTCTGAAGAACACTTGAGTGTGTTTTGGTTCCCCAGGTCAGATGACATCGCAAACGCTTCCGCGCTACTCGTTCCATATGCAGCACCTGCCAAGGAAAACGCTCCTCTGTCCAAGACCAAGGCATTTGCATCCACGGCCAAAGTGTTTGCGCCGACACCTGTCCGCCCTGTCCCTTCCGGATCTGCCGCCAAATCAAGCGTCAAGCGGGGCCTGACAGTGGCCAGCAAGCCGTGCACACTGGTTGTTCAGCGAAGCACAAAAAAGCCGACGCAGGTGGGAGCTATTGTCTCTCGCAACCAGTGGCACCCTCAACAAGGGCATGTCCGCGATTCGGTTGACAGTGTTGCTATTTTGAACATTCTCCAAAACCAGTTTTGCCGACCTTGTCAGTGAA
Source organism: Ectocarpus siliculosus (assembly GCA_000310025.1). Taxonomy (NCBI): domain Eukaryota; class Phaeophyceae; order Ectocarpales; family Ectocarpaceae; genus Ectocarpus; species Ectocarpus siliculosus. Next base: position 1,426,077 of record FN649737.1, read on the forward strand.
AGCACACTGCTTGCACCGAAAGAAATATTTTAGAATCTTGGCAAGATGCCAATGTTATCGAACGATTTGCATTGTACGACGAGATTTGATGATCCATCCCACACTGGTGAAGTCGGTCTGTTTAATCGCACATTGAAAGACGAATCTCCATCTCTAATGGTCGTTCGTTGCTTTAACAGGTGAAGGAATTCCGCCTGAGCTCCAACCAGACTGGTAAACGGGAAACGTTCACCTTTAAACCCTACACTGGACCACTGCGTCCCATCGTGCCAGGTGGGTGATATTGTCAATGCAAGAGCGCACGTAGCTGGTTATATTATTTATGATACCACCGTAGTCCGAGGTGCGACCGGGCTGGGAAAATGTGTAGAATTTCTTGTTCCTCTTAGGCATACTGACTTGGGAACCTCTGAGCTGTGTAAATGTCTCTGTACGCGTTGGTCCATATTCATGTGTTGTCGCATCCACGTCCCACAGACGGTGCGTCTATTTGGTGGTACGTCCTAACCTTGTTTCTATTTTTCAATGTATTGCTTCTCCACCCCTTGCGTCGCCCCGCACTTCCAGCAAACAACTCCAGCTTTAACATTGGACATGCACCCAAGAAAGGGTCCAACCCTGTCCGTGCGAAGGGAATTAAAGCAACCCTGGCGAGTGGTAAGGCGCAGAAGGCCCGGAAAGAAGCTCACGTCGAGTCTAGTAAGGCTCAACGGGACAGGAAATTGGCGGATGCACGGTTTGGTCGTGCCTAACTCGTTGCTGGCCATGACTGAGTCGCCCTAAAACTACATAAGAGAACGTACGCGTGCCCTTGGACGCATGCACGCTTGTCCGTAGTCCAGGAAAATTAGCCCGTGCGTGTTTTCTGTCCGATCATGAGAAGCGAGAAGGGATCTTCTTCGCCGAATGGTGGTTGTTGTATCTAAAATTTAGCCTTTGTTCGCTGGAAAGGGGCCATCTCTGCGGCAATGTCCTATTGAGTCTTAACAATATTGTATGCATAGAGTAGAACGTGTTTTTCTTTCATTTCTGCATGTGCTCTCGTCGGGACATGTCCTGAAAACACCGACGCAACTTTGCAGCGTAAGATTATTCGTTGTTCCAGTTTGATTAAAACTGCCTTGGTTAGCTAGTAGCTGCATGTCGAAGATGGATGAAAAGCTATTGCGTCCTTTGGGCTTGCGACCTGTACGTATGGGGTACACAGAAATGAAAAGTCACCACGTAGATTATAATATATTGCATTCACGACGTACAATGTTGCTTTTTGACTAACGATGAACTATTTCGCACAACTAGCAGTGCACGCTCTTCTTCATCAAAAAATTTGTCAACACCAGACCCCCTCCAGTTTTCACGTTCCGCCTTCACCGCTCCAGCCCCAAATACTCTTTCTGCGATAGTCGACAACGCGATACGTTTTGCTGCCTCCTTGCGAACCTCAGCGTCGTGCCTCTCCCACAGTGTAGGGGCATCGCGAGTGGCCTGCGCAGCGAAGTATGGACGGTGCATACCAGGTCGTTGTGGAGTGAACTTCTCGTTGGTGCATATTTCCTCATCAACAGCCGACCATCGTGTTTAGTCCGCACTGAGTTTTGCGTTGTCGTAAACCCCCAGCGTGTACTCGAAGAAAGCAAGCTCGGCACTACCTGCAGTCCTTACGGCGACACTGCTGGCTCATCAGCACGCACCTGTTCCAGCTTTTGCTTATTCTCTTTCAGACAGACATGATATCTTTCTTGAGATTCCCGGGCCGTTTGACGAGCCTCGGCGGCTGTCGGTCGACGAGCTAGTCTCGTTTGCTGAGAATCCATCCGCCTCATTACTTCAGAGATAGTCTTGCTCATTGCTTGCTGCCTGGTACGCCTCGCCAACTCCTCCTGTTTTTGTCGTTTGAGATCGCTCTTTTCTTTCTCTAGTCTGGCCCGTACGTGTGTCGTCTTAAGAGAGAAGCTGTTTGTGCTGCGGGGTACAACGGGCACAGTAGCTGCTAAAGGCACTTTCTTCCTCCGAGGACGCTGTCTGATTTCCTCCGGAAGAGATTTGTCTTGCTCCCGTCGAGCGCGCTCTTTTGCTCGTTGTCGGTATACATTTTCCCTCTCTTCCATGGGTAGAACCTATAGGTACAGCAGGCGAATGTTGACCAGGGTTTGAAACGGTGGAATTTGAGGTTTTAGCTGCAACGAGTGCAGCCTCGACTAGGTAATAAACACGAGAATGAGACAACACACCTGAGGTACCACCGGTTTCTTTTTCCGTCTGGCTGCAGCAAGCTGCTGATCCCATAGGCGCTGCCTTCTCGCCAACACTTCTCGGATCTGCCCGGGTGGAACCGATTTATATCTCGTGCGAGCTTCAGTCTCACTTGGGCCATCTCCCTTCTCAGGAAATTCAGCGGTGGTAGAAGCCGCAGCCTTCCGTTTCAGCGCATGCATAGCCATACGCCTTGGGAGATTGGAGAGAGACGACATCTGCCAAAGTGCGACCAAAGTTGGAGTTGCACAGACACGATTGTTGCTATGAAAACTGCCCGAAAACTGGAGCGCTACAAAGTGTATGGACCGGTGCCGATGTTTAGGACACCAAGCTGTTCACAGCAGTTCTACATCGAGGGAAAGATGGCATGTAGTTCCACTCCCTTTACTCTAGTTCGTCCCATTCACACTGCTTTCTTGTCGGTCGCTAGTCGGCTGAGGAGGGAACGATGGTGGGGCAGGGCTGACGGTGCCACACGAGACCGACGGTCTCACTCACCAAGTTCATCCGCATCTGGATCCTTTGCTTCCGCCTTAAACTTTGTCTATCCTTGATTGTTTGCCAGTCCTCATCGGCGATGTGAAGGGGCCGAGCCTTGAATTCATGACTTCGCCTTGCTTCGTCATCCTTTTCCTCGGCTTCTGTCTGGTTTGTGAAACGAGCCCCGCCGTGAGAAATTTGCTGGCTACACCCAATGGATTCGTTCGCATCAATAAATGAAAAATGAAGCATCTTCGCCACCATGTACGTCAGCTACAAGAGTGCAACTATATCAAGTTACACACGTGCCTCTCTAACTTTTTCGTATGAATGACCTTCCTATTTCCTATGCAGGCATCTGGACCGTGCCTTGGTGTCCGGGAACGATATTTTTGCCTCATCAAAGCACAAAACATTTTTCCGTGCCCACCGCATCGCAAAGTGCACCTCATCGTCGTCATTACAACGTACTACATGCATTTTCATTTGCCATCGCTCAGCGCCACTCTACGTCGAGGCCAATAGGTCTCAAAACACCAGCAATACATCAACGAAAGAAAGTCAACTCGCCCACCGCAACAACCCGAACAGAGATTGTGACATATCTGTATGGATTTGTGTGGAGTACAACTTGGGCGGGTCCAGAGGGTTCTTGTGTTAACCCACTGATGTTCCCACGGTTAATAAACGCTGGATACTCCTCGCCACCACAAAGGTGCCGTGGAACATCGGGATCTTGTGGCTCACCTCCTTTTGTCGGCGTCGCGCCATCATTTCATTTGATCGAGTAATGACGCCGGAAAATTCCCTTCCGTCATTGATGGACGTGATGAGGCGCTCGCGATCTCTGGATTTCGCTTCCTCCTCATCCCTCTTCGTTTGAAGTTCAAGCTATGGTAGATCGTTCGAGGTTGGTCGTAGGTGACAAAGATTGAGGAACAGTATTCACCTATTAGAGTTATACTGACGCAATGGCCACAGTCAACCGGATCAGCCGCATAGTGTTGGTTGTGTTGTGCATCAGGGGCAACGTTCCAGTTCCAGCCCACATCGTCCCTGATGCTTCATGTCAACTCGAGCCTAATTTCCTCACCACAGAAAGGAGCTCACCTCCTCATAGGCCCTCATCTTCCTGGTCCAGGCGGTTACATGAGTCTCCATGCCGCGGAACGGCTTGACCACTGTGGGCTCCAGCTTCTTCCTGGTCGACGAAGAATCGACAACTCTAGTGAAGACGCGGTCGGGTGGCGAGAATGAATGACGTTGTGGACAAGCACTTTTCAGCTCGTGATCGCCCTTTGGTGTTGCTCTTCTTCTGAGTTGGACAGGATTGGGGCGTCCGCTCGGTGGTGAAACGGCGACACCTTCCCATGCCGTTGTCGGAGGTGCGCTGGTGGTACTCCTCAACCTGTTGAGAGCTTGGCCGTTTCTAGCATGATGCTTGGCAAGTAGACCAATTTTGAGGAGTAATTCTTGTTCAATGTTGCCTTCACCAGTAGTATGGTCTCGTGGGCTTCCTTTTCCCGCGGATCCAGGACGCATCATCCGAATTCGCCGACGTAGTGTCGATGGGAGATGCGCTGTATGTAGATGCTCCGACTCGGCCTGAGTGGACGGCCGTTTGTCGTGATGCGGAAGTCTTCGTCGTTTTCAGCTCCTCTACTACTAATACCAGACCCAAAAGCTGCATCCAACGCAACAATTCCAGCTATTTTGCTGAAAACATTAACATGAGGCTACACAACTGCTGTATCATGCGCACCCCTTACATCCGACGGGGCATGTAATCATACGAACGGAGAGCTCTTTCTGCGATCGAAGAAGTTGAAATTGAAAGAGCTCGAGCAAGCGGTGTATGTAGTCTAACCGCCAGTAATCCTACTTCCTTTTAGATGGGCCTTTCCGAGAGCAATGGCCGGGCTGTCGTGACCGTCGTGGCATCCCTGACATTTGCAGTGGGCCTGATAGTCCCAATTCTGAATAACCAACAATAGCGGCGACCGTTTCACAATTCGAACTTCTCCGCCGAGCTACATGGAAACCCCACAAGTGTTGATTCTGCGGAGCCCCGCCTCCAGTTGACAAACCCGCTGCTGTGCTGCACACCTGCTGTCACAGCAGCGGCATCATGACCCGTAGAATGGTAACACGACGAAGGCCATTGTCGGGGCCCAGTTCGTCAGGTTTGAGTGAGGGTGCAGTCGCTATACTGTGTCTACTGATGTGCTTCGCCGCAAGAGAGGCGCTGGCTTCAGGAGCTTCTTCCCGAGGGAGGGCAGGGGGCACTTCAACAGCCGGTGCGTGTAGTTGTGTAGCCGCGGGTGGTACTTTTCACCCCTCTCAACCGGGTTAACTCATTTTCACGGCGTTGCCTGCACCTCATTGTTGTTTCAACAATACAACACCAGCCCTGCCCTCGTCTGTATTTTGAATTTGCTTGACATGTGGAAATTTCTCGAGAGTATCCAGGGCAGCAGTTATGAGAGCCAAGTGGCAGCAAGAGAGTGTTGCACCAGTTCCGGTGTGTGTATCTCATGAAGATATGTGGCACCTTGCTTTGGTCGGCGACTCGAAATGCTGCAGGTGGTTCTGGAGGGCGTATATCAGGGAACAGTAAGGACGCAGGGGGTGGAGCTTTTTCTTTTGTAAGTGGGACCGTACCAAAGGTCACACTGGACGAGACCGTCGACTCCGAGGAGCAGGACATCAGGGAAGAGCAGCGGCGCGGTCGCTGGAGCTTTGGGCAAGATCATGATCCTGTCGTTTCCGCCATCCAAAGTATGAAAGATCTGTTCCCCAATGTGCGTGTCTCAATGGACCCCACGACATCTCTCAAGCTGAGAAAGCGAATCTACCCGTTGAAAACCGTTCTCACGCTCGGAGCCGATTACAACACCCAAATAGGGGTGTGGCAATTTCGCTCTACATGGGAAGATTCCATCATCGGGGGTAGAATCAGCATCGCAGGACGGGAAGTGATGCTGACGAAATCGTGGTTACTCAAGGTCATGGACTCGGAAGACGTTGCAACGCGGTTAAAGTTCCGAGCAGCCATCAACACACGAGACTGGACGGCGTACGCCAAGTTTGGTTTCCGAACAGAGCGCATATCGCCTCTGAACATCAAGGATGGCTTCCAGCTGGCGAAGAAGTTCCCGCTTGATGGAAATAATGGTACGTACCACCGCTCCCTGCATTTATAGATGCTCTGCTGAAACGGGACAAGCTGATCTTGAACAGCTGTTTCGAAGTCCATGCAGTGTGTGTGAAGTGCCCGCGCTTAATAACCTGTAGTTTTGCCCGAGGCTGGAGTTTTTGATGCATTCCTCTTGCGGGCTAGAAACAGCCACTATATAGGTCTTAAGAGTTGGGGTTCTTAACCGGGCTCACAAATGGTGCTCAAACTGTTTTGTGTATGAGGTAGTGTTGAGCATGAAGGTCTTGGTTACCAAGTTCTTTCAAGTGCGGGCGCTTTATGCCAAGAACCGCCCGTGTGAGGAGACCACCGACCTTCGTCGCCTGTTGTATTCAACGACAAGGTAAACACCTGCTTGTTTTATCGTCACAGGCCATGCACAATCGCAGCACAATCGAAATGGCAATATACCTGCCCAATCGCTCGGAGAACCCCAATGGACATTTTTCACCTATAACCATCGTCCTCGACCTTCGTTCAACTGCCTATCTGTTCTAGGCCATGCCAAACTCGAGGTCGTGTCCAAGCTCGCACTACCGGAGCCGGAACTCCAGTTTAGTACAAATGGTGACACAAGCAAGGGGGTTGTGATCGGCATGGGTGATGTAAATCTTGGGATAGAGGAGTTCAACCTGTTGCTTGAGTACTGACGAAAGTATTTCGCAGGGCAAGGAGTGTGTGTGACGGTGCGCTGTAAAGTGTCAAGAAGATGGGACGGACCTGGCCGTGTGATTAATGTTGTGGTGTGGCAATGAGGAGGCTGGTAGTACTCAACTCTCCTGGTCAGCAGCATCGCAAGTGGTGTTTTATCTTTGTCTGGTTTCGGGCTACCGGTGTTGGGGCGGATGCAACAATTCGCCTTGGACGTATTGTCACGGCGTGCTTTTCAACGCAGTGGTCTAACCAAGGGGTCTCAAGGCACCGAACTAGAAAAGTATATCCGACAGCACAGTTTTCGTCTACAAGACCTGCGGATGAAAAGTTTTTAGCAGGCTTCCCCACTCACTGCAAAGACTTCCAACATATCCCTTCGACTGCGGTATTTTCTCGAACGGGTAGGTAGTCTTTCAGTGATTGCATGTGCAATTCTGAGAATCGGAATGGTGTTGCACGCTTCGGTGCGCTACAGTAGCCCGCGATGGCTGGAGAGCGCATATTCAGCCATGAGCGCAGCTGGCCACGGCGCTATGCATTCCGGCATTTGTTGTGCGGGAAGACGTTCACTGTCTTTGGGTATTGACCTTGAGGTCACAACACGTTCTTAGGTGAATGAGGTTAGACCGGAATATGCAGGTTGTGTCTCCTGGAGCATGCTGAATTTTTTCTCCGTCCCGTTGAGGATGATACCTGTAGACCAGAGTTTGGAGTCATTGCACCCCGCCCAGCATTGCAGTAACGCAAGGGAAAGGTGCCGTAGGAGTACGTGAACTCCCACTGTGATGCTATTTATATCGTAGTTCCTTGGCTTCGTGTAAGACAAACAACAAGTACCTTAGCTGTTCAAGGTGCGGCCATTCAGCCCGCTGCTGTAACACCGTGTTTCACGTGCGGGGGTGATACAAGTGGACATGCGTAAAGGCGCAGTGTTGGAAGTCATGAATGTGAACGCTTCGTCTCTTGTCCGTCTAAGGGAAGCCGACGCGCCTTGACGGATACATATGCATGCTTGCGAAACCCACATTATTTACGCAAGTCACGTGAGGTCGCCTGTTGGTACTACTATGTACCGAACTGCACCTCTTGCCTCCAACTCTGTACTGGGTGATAAATCAAGCAGGTTGTTGACAGAACATGCTACCACTACATGCCTTTGTGTGGACCCTCCTATTTATGTGTGTAAAATGACTGTCCCACATCGCGTCTGGAAGTAGATTGGATGGGTTATTAACATCATATTATGTCCACATCTACACGTACGTATCTTCTGCTGTTTGTTTCGGATGTCGCTTCCTTTTGTTCGTGGCGAGTATACCCATACCCGTGAAATGGGCATAGGGATCGTGAACGCCCTGTCCTCTCCCCCTACCAAGAAACATTGCGAAAAATGTAGACTAGACTAGACAGTACTACTGCTGCTGCTGTTTTACAGATCCGCCGCTGCCGAAAACAAATGTTAAGGTTAATGAAGAGAGTTTTTCTTCTGTACATCTATCTGCTGCATGCACAGCAGTAAGTAGTGAAGACTGGACTGCTGTGTAGTACTCCGGAGTATTTAGCAGCAGTATTAATGAAGACTAGTGTAAGAAAGAGCAGTACAGACTGGTAGCGACGTCTATTTATCGGGTGGCACGTGGTTTCGTGTTGTCATCCCTTTTGTGGTGTGTTGGTATGTTTGGACGCACCAACCGAGGTCACGCAGGAGCAAGTCCACGAGTATACACCGGGAGGGAGTGTTTCGTCGTGTATTCTTCCTTTCTTTGCGGAAAGAAAAAAACACGAGAACTCGATCACCTTCTGCAGTTAGAAAAATGCAGCTTTCGCCTCTGTGTTTCAACTTTGCAATGGAAACCCTGCATGAGCACGCATTTCCTCGTGCGGCAGGTGGCTGTAGGGAGAGATGTATGTAACAGGCAAGGCTAGCTATGAACACATTTGTGTTGCAGGTACGTGTGCACACCACGCGTGGAACTCCCAACGGAGGCTTACGTACGGACGGGGTGGACGATCCTACACAGGCTAGCACATCTGCACAAATATGCACAACACGGTAGCTGAGAGAAATCACACCCCGCCTTCCAGTTTCTATACCAGAATGACTCCGTCCTTCGTAGCGGCCTTCTCTTCTTTAGGATTCCTCACCCCGAGCATTGCGTTCAATCCTTTGCCGATTCCCTCGAACTCTCATGGTGCATCGTTCAACATCCAGATGTGTTGCACTGGGAGCCGAGCACACTTCGTGAGAACGTGTTCTGCAGCTACAATTGCGGTTGTCTCCACGCAAGGGCCGAGCCCTTCTGCCGCAACTACTCCTACGACTGTGGTGAGCAATACGCGAGCATAGAGGGGTTTGGATTAGACAATTCACAGGCCTTCCACCTCTCGGTGACGTTTCGAGGAAACGTAGTCTAGACTAGACATTTCCCTTTTTTTTTTTTAACGGCAGACCGCCTTGTTCATGTAGCAACACAGCAGTAGCTCTTATTTTCTTATTTTGGCCGAGGCTCGTTTCTTATTTTGTTTATGGGGTACCCCACGGCGACCACATGGGTTTTAGTGTAGGGTTCTTGGCTGAGCATCTGTTCCTATGACCAAGTTATTAGATGTTAGATTGAAGACAACTCCCTCTGACGCTGGCTCTTTTTCCATACTTCGAGTACTTTACCGTGAGGTTGCGAGTCAGCGCACAGGGGTGCGAGCTATTTTCAAAGCGTAATTTCTCCACAACTAGGAGGTAACCACTGTCCAAAAGGGCGGTTATGGAAATATCTCATCGAGAGCTTTCCTGAGAAGTATCAGTTGGCGCTACGCACCCTTCTGGTTGTGGAGAAATTACGCTTTGAAAATCGATCGCACCCCTCTGCGCTGGCTCGCACTTACGGTACTTGTCCAATAATACTGCTGTAGACTTACACGCAGAGAAAGCAACCACCGTTTAGATCTTACGCATTCTACTGTGATCAGTAGATGACACCATGAAGAGGGGTCGTGTGTGCTGGCACGCGCGTTCAGGTTTGCTGCAGGACCTGAAATTATGTAGTGGCGGCCAATAATCGATCACCGCAAGTTGTCATACTTACGGAGATTGTAGGCCGCTATACATACTACGACCCTCGATATCACCACCCAGGAAGCAGATTTGAGCGCGCCAAAACACACACACAAACCGCGGCTTTGGAGTGTCCTCTCGTGATATCAGAAGAATGCATAAGATGGAATGCAAAGCCTACCGTATATGACACAAGATAACACACCCCCTGGACCGATTTTCAAAGCTCGACTACTCCACGACGAAGAGGATGCATAAATGAAACAATACGTTTTCGAACAGCTCTCGACGAGACGGTTCCAACGCCGCCGTTTTCGGCGCTGTGACTCTTCCTGCTGTTGAGAAATCGAGCTTTGAAAATCGGCCAAGGGGGTGTGTTATCTTGTGTCATATACGGTAACTCATTTGAGCGCCTGCCGTTTTGACTCTTTTGACTTGACTGGTGTGAAATTTATCTTGATTTCAAAGGAGGCATGTGGAGGTAGACTGCATGATACGTATGTTAACCCTTATGTGACTACAGACCGATTCAGCTCCGTTCTCAGCTCCGATCACTTTGCGTGCCGAAAGATCGCCGTTGTGCCTCGGCTAAGAGCAAAAAACATACGTAGAGACCAGCAGGGAGACACAGGCAGCCCACCCCAAAAGCACGCTTATCAGCAATGCGCACAGGACTTACATAGTACAATACTATTCACCCATGCCTAATCTCTCTGACGTGGGGCAGATATCCTTTCCAGATCCAATCTACTGCCTACAGGCTGTCCAAGATTCAAACGCAAAATACCACCACTGGAGGGTACATACAGCACCCTGAACATGTGATCAACCCGGTGCCGCATCCGCGTGGGAGAGCAGAGAAAGCGCACACCGGAGCCGATGCTAACGTACTGCCTCGGTGCTTGATGTTGTTGTGATTGCGGTGCGTGTGGTTCCCAATATTGGGAGTGAAGGGTGGTTCGTCTGCTGTGTGCAAAATTTCGCTCAAAGGCAAGGGTTTTCGGGACTACAGCTCCGATCACAGCTCCGATCACAGCTCTCTATTTGTAGTACAGAATAGTTTAAATTATCACGATTTTTATGCATTTTGTGCGATAGTGGATGATGGTCTCGATTCTCTGATGAGCGGGCCGTTTTTTTGTCGATCTGGCGCTTCTGTGAGGCGGTTTCCCGTCAGCGTCTTCGCATCTAGCGCCGCTAGCATTTGCGCTTGCCGTATGCTCTGTCCAAGGATGAGGTGGAGAAGATGTGCCAACAGGTATTGCTTGCACAGGTACATCCTCTGTGCGGATGGTTGCTGTCGGAGACAGGCATGCACACCTGCTCAGAAACTACTACTGCTGCTGTACAGTCTATTTCTCTCCTCATAGCTGCTACTGCTGTACAGCAGTAGTACTACTGTGCTCCTGTTCGTCACCCTTACATATACCGCGTCCCCATCCCTGTGAGCCCCACACATGGACCCACTGCTGCACCATCCTTGCCGCCGTGATTTATGGGTGTACACGCATGCTTGGAAGATCTTTGACCGCAGAGAGCCAGTTGTGGGGAAAAAAAACAAAAAAATTAACGCGGTCACGTAAGGGTTAAGAGCAGCCTCTACTGCCACCCTGTGCGAGAATTAATTATTTCTGTTTTCTCGAAGTCTTCCGACTGGTTTCATGTGTCTTGTGTGCACTTTCTGGTGCTCTTGCACTTTTTTTTCAAAACCGGTCAACCTCAAAATAGGTTGTCGACGCGTTCTGTGGTCTAGTCAAATCGACTTCTACTACATTTATGTGCTACCATATGCTATGCTAGAAATGTTCGGATTCACAAGCACACAAAAGCTCTTGTGTGACCCCGGCTGATACGTCACATGTATACACCAAACGGCGTGTAGACTGGCGCCAGAATAGATGTGACGAACACACACGCATTGGTAAATATTCAAATTGGAAAATTCTCTATGCCGAGACGTCCCATCGAGCATCGGATCAGCCACACACCTGTTGAACATATTTACAGGCTGACAATTACAGAACAGCAGTCTGGACGCCGATGCATGTTTTATCCTGCATACGAGATCATCCACCACATAAGAGAGAAGCGCAGTCGATACTACTGCTGTACTGCAAAAGACAAACAGAGAAGCGTGCGATTTCAGTTAAGATGGTTTCTACGTAATTCACACCGATCACGCTACACATGATCAGACCGGACATACCTAATGATCGCGTGATGTGAACTCTCGAGGAGTGAACGTGGAGGTTGACGGGAAGTATAGTTGATGGCTACTGGAGAAATGAGACAACACTTTGATCCAATCAATACTGGACCGGGCTGAAGGTGGGGGTTGTGATTTTTCTCCGAAGCAGGACACAGCTTACGTTCACATATTATGTTGCCGGAAGGTGGTGGCGTTGTTTTGGGTTGTGCATCTCCATCGTTAGGGTGAAAAGTAAATTCCACCGAAGCACTGAGGAACGAGGGCCCAACTGCTAGGGTAGACCGAGATCTGGACCAAGGCAGTCGAGTTGGGAGGCATGACCCGCACTTTTTTAGTATGTGCAAGATGTTCAATAATTTTTGAAGGTCGTAGTATTGCGCAATTCCGACTATTTGCTATTGGAGTTCGTGATCTGGTAAGCATGCTAAACGAAAACCATGTTCGATTCAATCCACCGGAGGACGAAAACGATACGGAAACAATGTCTTTCTGGATAAATACGATCGTACTTGAGTTCCAGATGGTAGGAGAAAAACACTAAGTTCACAGGACTACTAGAGCAGCTGAAAGCAATGCACACGGTACAGCAACTACAACATCCCCAATGAGCTCAAGCATGCAGAAATAGGAGATGAAGGGTATTTGCCAAAAAATACCCGAAAGGAAGGGAATATTCTGAGTGGAAGTTGTCGTTACATACGCATGCAGAAGCTCAAAGAGCGTCCGAATGTTGGTCGAGTCTCTTCAACTGGCAATACGGACCATGTTTCGTCTCCAAGGGATGCGTCAGCGGTCAAATGCAAATACGTAAATATGCTGCGGTTTGGGTTGAGGTGTACACCGAGAACTCCTCTTTCTGAAGCAATAGCAGAGGACGGTTGATTTGGGCTCATGAAGAAAATGACAGAATGAAGGAGTTTCCAAGAGCACCGCACTAACATCACGTTTCCCATGTGGCAATCAGAGAAAGGGCACTTTGAATTGACTACTTGAGAGCACGAACGGTGCTCCATCTTGAACAACGTGCTTGACTTTTTGTTGCCATAGTCGCGACGGAAGAGCCTAATGAAACAAGTAAATCCATGTCACCAAAGCTTGCACGTTGATGGCTGTGCGTTCTTCTCTTCACCGTCCAGCCTCTGGGCACCCTTGGCTGTGCTCAAGGTTCTGAACTCCGACGAAAACTGTTTTTTGTCACCAGTCGTTTCTGTTTGTCACTTGTTCCTTCCCTGCCCTCTCACCCGCTAGGTAAATAGCGTGCTCTCCGCGTACGGCATACCTATGATCGCGGAAGATGGTGATTTCACCTCTTCATACGTCAAGGTGGAGGACAATGGGCAAGGGACAGTGTGTGCGTACGCTTATCCGGTCGGGTGGGTGGAAAAGAAGAAGGCGGATGGGTTTGCGACGGCTGCCAACTACCAAACAGGAGATAGCTTGAGTTTAAACATGGGTACACCAAGCAAAGCCAAGACGATAGGAGACGTGGGTGCGCTCGCCATCGCAGCAGAAGCAACGCCGTCTGAAGGAGCTGCAAAGGTAAATCGTGGTGGTGTCGCTGCCATTTTGCAGACATACCGAAAGTGCCGCCTGGAATGGAGTGGATGCACCTCCTACAACTTCGCACGACCCAAGCGTTGCCCGGGGCATTCTCTAACATGGTGCTGCGCCCAACTCAGCATTACACCTGGTACATGGTTTGATTTTTAACCTCAGGTCATGACCGACCCCGAACTCTTGCGAACCTCTATTGAATCAGGTCCTGCAGGAAAAAGCTGTGACTAAAGGAGGGGTCAACTACACATACTTGACCGTCAAGTACAACACTGTCACGAGATCAGGCTACGATGTGGAAAGAATATCATACATTGCGGCTACTGTGAAGCAGCGGAAGCTCTTCACTCTGGTCGCGACTGTCTCGAGCGAGCGACGCAACAAAATGGACTTGATTTTAAACGCCATTCAAGCGTCATTTCGAGTTGGAGATGTGGGCGTGGTTGAGACTTCTTCGACTGACTTAAACACAAAATAGCTTCCATGTGCTCTGATATCACGCGTAAGAATGAAAGCCTCGAAATATCTACACCTAGTAAAGTGGGTGTGTAGTAGTTCACGCACGGGTGTGTGACACTTTTGTTTATCCGAACTACTTGCGCAGGAGAAAATAGTAGCTGTCGGAGCGACGACCACAGTGAAGCAGTGGGGCTTGCCAATACGTCATGACTCTCGCGTAAAACCTCACCAGGGCGGGTGCCCTCGGTTTGTATATAATGGTCGGAAACGTTGAGTGATTTTTTTTCGGGCTCTAAACAACGTACAATCTGTTGTTGATAATAGCTCAGCCTCTGAGTGGATCACCTGACTCTTTTCCCCTCTTTTCTTGTTGCCGAGGTGGTTGTCTTTTTCTTTCCCATCCGCCTTTTGTTTTTTATGGACGTTCGTTTTACTCGAAGAACATTCATTTGTCGAGCGGTTCACTATTTACTTTTTTATATACCTACCTGTCTGTGTTGTGGCGGGCCGGCGTTCTTGTGATAGAACTGATTGATATGTTCGTGTTTTTGCCGTCGAAGAGTAGAGTTAGAGGAGATACGACATAGAAGTCAGAGCGCTTTGTTTACTTCTGTGGACGACGGCGACAACGAAACAACGTGCAAGATAATGTTACCTCTCGGGTACGTGGTAATTTTTCACGTAATCGTGTGCATGAGCCGGTCGCCCCGGTAGTCTAGTTGATATCCTCGAAAGCCTTCAAGTGGTCACGGTCAGGGGTTCGAATCCGGCGTAAGCGAGCTTTTCTTGCGACGTAAGATTTTCTCTCGCTTCCGTTCCTGGTCTGGGTGGAAAGCGCTCCATGGAGTAATTCGTGTGTACAGAGGGGAGAGAGTGCTGCACTCATCTCGCATTAAAAATCAAAGGCAAAGCACCGCAGGAGGGATGGGTAGGGGGCCTCAGGGAGATGAACCCTTTGTGTGACCACGGGTTAGGAGCAAACGGCGCAAATGTATGTGAGCACTGATTTGAAGTGAGAACAACAAAAAATCCCAGCGTGCGGGGAGTATTCTAATTGATTGCGGATCATCACCCAGCGTTTATCTTTCTCTTATACCAGAGAATATCCCCTTGAGGGTACAGCAAAGTCTACGGGTAAGTCTACGATGTTTGTTTCTAATGAACACACTAACACTTCAGTCTTGTCTGATATTCAAGAGAGAGCTTTGTGCGAGAACCTGCTCGTGAGTCTCTTTGGTAGACTACTACTGCTGCTGTATATTTGGATGATGGGCGGTCGATCTCGTCACTCAGCACTCTCGCTCACGCCAATAAATACAGCTTCACGTAACTCCCAGAAAATAGACCACCTCACAGAGTCTAAAGTGCACCACACGTACATATATTCGCAGAGATGAGGCTGTGTACAGTAGTATAGTAGCCGGACTCCACAAGACACAACTCAACCCTGCACAACAAAAAACTTCAAAATTTCAAATTTCGAAAAATGTGTTTTCCAGAATTTGGAGGGATTCCTCTCAGCCGGCCGTTTCATTTGTACGTGCATGCGATGACCCTTTTGCTCTCTCTCGTCGGTTTTCCCTTGCCGCGCGTCGGGGGTAATAACACTACAGCCATACCAGGATCGCTTTACGGGTCGCTTACACGCTGGCAGTACCGGTCTGGAAGCGCTTGAGAGCGAAGTCGGCGTCGATAGGTGCCATGGCGACAGAGCTTCAAACATGTGACTTCGGCGCTATCGAGGAGATGGATCCATCGATCGGTGAGTTGAAGCTCGGAGACACACACGTGACGCGTACCGCATGTTAGAGTTTTGCGACATGACAAAGCGACTGTAGTTTCCTGGAGCTATTCCAAAGGACCAGAGTATGCGAAGGTCGAACGGGAGAGTCGCTGGTGGTTTGGATCGGACAAAAGCAGCAGCACAGCAAGTACGGTACAGAACGTGCCCGCACTTGCATGAGAACCCAGGCAAATCAACCTCCAGGCTAAAACCGAGTATATAGCGACCATTCATAGCATGGCTCTAGGAACTAAGAAGCGGGCGCGTTCTGTATCGCACGAGGTACTACTCCACCACACGTACACTCACAGTAGAGTATCCCCGCTTTGCCCACACCGATAACCTGTAGTCTATAGGCGAACTTACTGCGAGGCCCGTGTTCTCGGAGAGTCTTCACACAACATTCATTCACAGGGGATCGTGTAGGACATGCAAGCGGCGTCTGTTGTGCTTCAAAGCCTGTGGTCATTGATCGAGCTACGGGTGCTGCCGATGTTTTGGAACGTTTACCGCCCACCGTCTGGGCTGGACCTCGTGTCGCAATGCGTGATACAAACGTGAAGAATTGTGCGTCAATGGAGTGCACTCTTGTCAACTTGCATCATCAAGTATGTCGTCGTCGTTACTCATCCTTCTCTCGCATTGTCATCTGTGTCGTTTAGCGGACGGGTTTCGGGTCATCTACGACCGAGAAGTCCCGTTTGAGCTGCGGGTTCAGGAATCAGCCGACGGACCGCAGCAAGTTGGTACTCTAGAGGCGATCAAGGTTAAAGTTCTTATGCTGGTGAGCAGCATGAAGTCAACCGATGCAAGTACGCATGACCTTCATGACAGATTCTCGATGCAGTTTTTCCCAAACTGTGCTACATGCATGTAGCTGTGTGGGACGCGCATAAACCTTAACTGTGAAGAAAGTCACAGAAAGAGGTGTTCGGCTTCGAACCCAAGGGTTGTCTTCTAATGTAGACTACAATAATCGCTGCGTTAATCGAACCCCTGGGAAAGAATGCCCTATGCGGAGGTGTACCGATTCTGGTAAAAGTCAATATACCCTGCGAATCGGGTCCTCCTTAACACTCTCCACCCACAGAATTTACCCTCAACTGGGAACCTCTTGTGGCCAGGACGGGTAATTCGATGGAAGTGTCACAAGGTTCTTTATAGGATCGATTCCAAGAGGTGTTCTCAGGACTGACACACGTTGTGTCCATGGGAAAATGTCCAAGTCAGGAGAAAAAAACGTGCACCCAAGGAGATTCGAACCAGTATCCAGCTGACGCCATATGCGAAGGTGTACCGATTCTGGTAAAAGTCAATCGACTAGTAGGTTGGGCCAAGGGTCTGAGCAGTTGGCGAACCCATATTTATTGTACGAGCGCCACTGACGATGCCATCCGTATCCACCCGAACCCCTGTTCCGTTGACCCCTCAGGGAGATGATGCCGCCCCTCAATCTGTTCGGGTTGAATTGTCCAGTGAGGCTGACCTCTTCTTTCATTACACACACAGCATCGACGATGCTTCGTTTCAGGTAGGCAATGTGTTGGGCCGCTAACCCAGGCATGCCTCCTTCGCCAGTGATGTCCACATGCATGCATATGGTTCACCAACACGTGTCATATCAAACGGTATCCTAAAGTCGGTACGTGTGCGTTCATGTAGCATGAGCACCACCAACGCCCTCCCTCAGTGTCTGAAAAACCAAGCACCGCGCATAAATTCCCTGGAACCTAACATGCTGAATTATGTACAAGCAAGCACGTGGTGACTCGACAAACAACCGCACCACCAGTAGTATTATTATAGTAGCCCACGCCTCGGCCGTCCGTGGTGCAAGCATCGAGTTAAAACAATGCCACCGTGAAGGGCATGCCAACCGAGAACCATGGGAGCGATCGGACTGTTGCGTTTAGTTTATTCAATAATATGTGACATATCTAGACTATCTCTGTATTCTAATGCAACACAGGTAATGCAAGAGGAGCAAAAACTGATGGTGGAGTTCCAGGACTACCCGAACGTTCTTATCCGGATGTTGAACAACTGCATCAAGGAGCCCCACTCGCACCTCGTCGTTTTCGTCATGCAGCACGACGTCAACGCTCGCCTGGATTTCATACAGGTGGTTGATGCGGGGTCGACAAGAAGAATTTACTCGTAAAAACAACCGTGAGCGCATGTGCTCATTAAGGGACTTGTTTCACCCGCACGCCTAATGGACGCCTACCTCGCGATAAACTACAACGGGTTTGTTCATAGACCCATTTAGAAGAACACATTTCGACCACCGTTCGACCGCTGAAACGATGCACATGCAATACACAGTACATCGTTTACCGGCGAGAGCTGCCATATCGTA
Organism: Ectocarpus siliculosus; assembly: GCA_000310025.1. Taxonomy (NCBI): domain Eukaryota; class Phaeophyceae; order Ectocarpales; family Ectocarpaceae; genus Ectocarpus; species Ectocarpus siliculosus. The sequence goes on from FN649737.1 coordinate 1,444,079, forward strand.
ACCTGAAGCATGCCTTGCCAACACGCATGCGTCTTCCTTCATCACAGAACATGGAGTACAAATTTGTGGAGCTGATGTCCCTCCAATACACGAGGTCTGCGGAAGACATCGTTCAACATCAAATCACCTACAGATACAACGCGATGAAAGTGAGTCAAGCATTTTTGCGGAGACGATACCCTGGCCACGCGTGGCGACCAACTGGAAAAGGAGCAACCTCGTGTCATGTTTGCTACACAACACCAGAGTTAGCGGTGGTGCTACACCCTACAAGCTGAATGTCAGCAATACCTGGTGATTCCCTTTCAATGTGCACTATGTAATCAACGGGAACCGGGTGCGTCCACTGCCCCTTACATTGCGTAACGATCGCCTCGAGGCGGCCCTACTTAAGTCCCGCAACTTGCTGCTGTTGATATCTGCGTCGAATCGAGAGACTCAATGGACGCATTCCGCGTCCCCTGTTGCCCCAACCAACCAACCGCCCCCTCCGCCCCACCCCAATCTGTTCACAAGAGCTGCGCTACCTACAGTATTGCGTCCCTGGTGTTTAATACTCAACATGTTCCTTCGCGCTTGCCTCTGTTTCTCTGTGTCTGGTCCTCTTTTCCGTGTTCTACGTTCTCAGTCAAGGCTTGCCTTGATGCAGGCACGCCTCCAGGAGGTGAACAACCTTGTCAAGTTGAAGAACCCGTCCCTCCTTCTACAGTTGCAGTCTCGGTGACGGTACAAGCAGTTTTGCGCGGCTACAGCATGTCGGGCCTTTTGGAGGACAAGATAGATCTACGTACGCGCCGACCAGCGCGTTGGTTTCGGCACCCCTTTTCGAAGGCACTTGTTTTAGGCTGGGTAAAGAGATCAGAAAGAGCGATCAACAAAATCAGCGACCACGTTTACGGTAGGGAGCAGTTTCCGTTGTCGCGGCTACTCCGACTGCTGCCCTTGTATTGACAGATGAACCACGCGACACCTACAGTAGGACAATCGGGTAGCCTTCGTGTATGTAGAGTGCCTGAGACCCGGTTCCACCTCGTAGGTTCCGCGGGACTTGGTATTGCAGTGCAGTGGACTTTCGCGAACTATCTGCGAGGTATCAGGGGAGGGGTCTCTCGCCAAACCGCTGTTACGGTGAAAGAAACACGCTTCGTGGAAGTCTTTTCAACCGAATGGGTGCGATCAACGGCTGCCAGTTGTGTCCAAACCTCAAGCACTGCTGTAAAGAAAGCGAATCTTGGAAACCTCCGCAACAGGTAAGTAGGTGGGTGCGGTTTTCTCCGCAGAGTCAGATTTCGGCGCATGGACCACGCCAGACATAAAACAACTACCCTTTCACGACGACTTCTAGCTAACGAACGCAGTGGAGTGGTGCAGAAGAGAGAAGAGCCCAGCAAAAATGATAAACAAACGGTGGCGAAGTTCAAATGCAACCAACAAGACGCCGAACCTGTCCAAAACTAAAGCGGTGTCTCAGCCACCGTCGCCTCAACGGTCTGAATGTACGTCGCCTCTTATAGCGATCGGGAAAAGATAAAGATGCAACATGACGCAATATACCAACCGCGTGGGGACGAGCGAGCGGTTCAAGTCCTGTCCCGCTGCCCAACTTTACTACTACTATACTTCACCCAGGAAAACCCAATCACACCAACAAATTGCAAGGCGCCCGTCTATGAAAACACATCGTACACAACTGGGGAACATCTTGAGCTCACAACACGGTCGTCGTCATTGTAACCCAGCAAAAACGCAACGGCAACTGGTAAAGCTACGGTTATCTACAGCAAAACTACGACCCGGGGCAATCTATCCTGTGTGGATTTCCTCGATTCACACAAAACCTGAACACTGAACGCAAAAACAAGATATACAGCGATCGAGAACCTGCTCGTGGGTGAACAAGTATACAACCCAAGAGGGATTACATGGCACGAGCACGACAAGGACCGTCGAGACGCTACAGACACACTTTTGCGCTTCGATCGAATCAAATCGTCATGTTGATCACGTTACTAGGAGTGAGTCGTCGCCTTCGATAGAAGAGCACGTAGGCCGCGTCAGAGACGATCTTGTCTGGGGCCATCTCCTGCGGGGTAGGTGAACATCAACACGAGAGCAACACAAGGGAAACACCAGATATCGGACAGTGGAAGATGACAGCACCGGCGGTGTTAGTGTTGATATGTTTGGCGTTGTTCTCTCGTGGCAACACTTCGAGGGTTGGCGTTTCGTAGAGTAACGACACGGGGATTCCAATCACGCCCGTCAGCGGTGATGGGACACGATCCTGCCGCTGGTGTGACAACAGGAGGATCCAACGCAGCAGCACAGAAAACTGAAGTGCTTTGAAGTATATATTCTAGTACCAAATGACAAAGAGGCGGGTGTATCTGTTCCATGCGAGAGGCAAGAAAGCTTGCCTTCACATATCTTGTTGGTCGTATCAAATGTGCCGAGCAAAACATGTGAACAAAAGCAGCGGCATGGTAAGTAAGCACTTACCTCCACAAACTCGTCGTCGAAGTTGAGCCATGGGTGCTCCAGGCCCCAACCAGTAACTTCCTCCACCCCGTCCTTACTGCAAGGTGAAGAGCGGCAATAGGCCGTGTAGTGCCCCCCAGTCATGCCTCCCATATGGTTCACCACGCCGAAGAGGTCATACACCATGCCTGCCTGCCCTCCGCCCGCCTGGATATGTATATAGCCGAAAGCCGAACAGAAGGACCGAGTGGGAGGCAACATCGTGTAAGAGACAATTCGGTATTGCCAATGGCTACATGATGAGCAGCCAAATTGAGTACTGCCATGCCCTCCGAAGAAGTGCATACAGTATAAAGAAGATACAACAAGACCACATTTCAATATTGTTTTGAAGCGGTTCCCTGAATTTCGTGACACAGCCTTTGCCGCAGTAGCTTCGAACCCATATGTTATTCTTCAGCAAACGCGATCACCTGACACAGGAACTCGTTGAAATCACGCCATCCGCTCCACAAGAACTGCCCGGAATACTTGAAATGGAAAACTTAAAAGTACAGCAGCGCAGCAACAGGTAGGTGAGCCCTTTCTTGCTACCATACGAGATAGACATCTCTTTCGCTGTGATCCTGTTCGGCTAACCAAGGACGGGTGGGTGTGATACACTTGCCTGATTCCGATGAGCGGAGTTGGATGACACGAAGCCCGACATGTCGAGACCGGAATGCGGGAACAGCACCAGCGTCCTGATCTTCTCTCGCCACCGGGCGGAGCAGTGGAAGCGCTTCATGTGGATAACCTAACCAAGTGTGTAATGTAAGAGGACGGACCCACAGTTAAGAAATACTTGGCTAAGAAGCAGAGGCTCAAAATTATCACGAAAAAAAAAAAAAAAAAAAGGGGTTCACAAAGACAGCTCAGCGGTGGATCCTAGACTACACTGGTACTCCTAATATAACAAAACCTGTGCTCGACAGCATTGGCGACGAAAAAAGAAACTGAGGGTCGATCCGATGTTGACGTTTTTTATCTCCGGGCCCGCTCTGTATGCCCAAACGAGCCACGTGACAGACCGTCGTTCGCGGTGCATCAACACCCAATTTTCACCATTCACACCGCCAGAGAGCTTCTCCAAAAACCAAGACCATAAACGGCAAGACAAGTGTTCACGGGTCACAAGGAACCCCGCCTGAGTAATATTGTACGGAGGTTGTTTATGCACGCTTCTGAAACATTTCGGTGCCGTCAGGGACAAACGGAGCACTTGGACACGAAACAAAGCATGACACGATCCCACCCACTTGATGGTATCACTAAGGTTTCCATGCTTCATCGTTCCAAGGGTCTGCCGTCGATGTGAAGATGGCAGGTACAGCTCTGCGGTTACCCTTGCGCATGTTGCCAAGCTCAGAATACTTCCCACTACTGTAACTCCATGGCACCTACGCTCCCAAACCGCCCGAACAGACCCCTGAACGCGAAAGAAGCCACCTTCGCGTCAGCCTTATACTGTCGTCCTGCATCGAGTCTCACCAGCACGTCAGGCATCTTCCAAAGGTCAATCTTCATGACCCCTCTCCTGTGCGCTTGGCAGCTGGAACAGTACCACGAGTCCTCCTCCTCGAATGTCTCCTCTCTCGTGTAGGCATCCAGACACTGCTCCAACGTCAGCCCGGAAAGGACAGACTATCCACAGTAGATGCCGCCAAAGGAAGCACAAAGCGGCAGAGCCGCCACAGACGCAGAATGGGCGCGTCAAATTCGATCTATCAAGAGCTCCAACACTAGGCTACGTGTGCATCCTGCGACGGCAAGAAGCACTGGTGTTGGTACATTCTTACTGGTTCAACATGCAAAAAAAGAACGTTTTTTTTTTATCTCTGTCGTTGTGACAATTGCCTGAACGTCTAGACTATCGTTCCAACCAACGGGCAATCGGTACGTGAATCCCAGGTACAACACCGCCACCATTCGTGAATTGATTCTACTGCCCTTCTTCATTCAAAATTCAAAAACAACCGCTTCAGTGACAGCATCTTCTTGACAAAACAACGTGCAACAACATTTCTTACAATATCCTGTTGCTATACAAAAAAACAGAAGGAAGGCAGCTTCGTCGTCGGCGCTGGTTGAAAAATATCACCTGCGCGTTGTTCTCCAACTCGAGGTATGAAGGGTGTTCGAAGGTGGCGGCGAGCACATCAAGGTAGTCCCTCCCGGGATCTTTCCACTCTAGCGCCAGGATGAGCTGAGTGTGAAATGACGAGCATGGCGAGAGCACACCACAAATAAAGACACTCGGTCAACACAAAACGGCCCGAAAAAAGGGGACAACGAGGTGTGGTGCCCAACAAGACCTGGTCATTCTTGTGTGTAAAAAAACGGTTGATGCAATCCTGTAAGAGTGATTGATTGAAATACACGATAAAATCACCGCACCATGATGTGCAATTCTTCGAATGGTCTCCTGGTGTGTCAGAGCTGACCGGACTCGACACCATCGGAATCAATGCAGCTAGCTGTGGTCATCATCAAAACGACGCCATGCACTCCACAAACACCCAAAGGTTTGCCTGAGCTACTCTCACAGGAACATGAGCAAAACTCCGAACTTCGGCGAAAATACAAAGGTCTAGCCCTCTCTAGGCACTACGAGAGCAAACCGAAATGTCCACGGCAGGATGCGTCGGTACAACAAACAAAGCTGCACACACCTTCGTACACAGCAAGGACGATGCCGCCCGCCACCTGTCGGGGACAAGCTCCACCGAACAGACCTCCGTGAGGGGGTTTTGCTTCAGCACGAACTTGACCGTGAAGGGAAGAAGTTGCGCCAGCTTTTCGTCCGTGATGTCACGCTCCAACCCCGCGGCCGCACGCGCTACCCAGGCAGCCGTAACGTCCGGCCGTTGAGTTCTTGGTCGCCAGTGTGCGAACGTCCCAACAGACAAAGCAGGCGGTTCACGAAATGTATTGCGTCGGTTGCAGCTATGCAGGTATGCAGGTATGCATGCATGCGTATCACTTCGAGGTCACTTTTTGAGTAGCGAGAAATCGTGAGAGACGTGGCCGAAGACAAGCCAAAACGAATCGACTTGGAGGTGACCTTGGTAGTGCAGAGCCTACGATGTACATGGTACATGGTACTTTACCTCGAGCCTGAGGAAGCCCTAGCGGTCCTGTCCTTGCCCCCTGCCTTGAAGCTCCTGCCGCCGGAAGACCCCGCGACAAACCTCGACGCTTGCTGCACCACGAGACGCCAGAGGTATCGGGTGGATCGTGCCGGAGGGCATCTAACAAGAAAGGGCAACCCGAACAAATCCTTCACGGAAGTGCAACACGCAAGAACGAGAGATAGAGGGGGAGAGAGAGGGAGAGAGAGGGAGAGAGAGGGATAGACCATTGAAGACAACAGATTAGTGACATGGGACAAGAGGCACAAATAGGGAGAGGTGTTCACGGCATGATGAACAACATGCCATGTGTGGTATTTCTTGTTGTGATACCCGACAAGCTCACCCCGTGGACAGGCCGCTTCAATACGTGTCAACCAATACCCTACGCATGAGCTGCTAGGCTGGAGAGCAGCTCCCCCAGCAGGCACTAAACCACTCGTAGTACAAGTACATGGCCTGTAGTGAGCATGAAAGGATCCTCCCGGAATAAGCCAAAATACCCAGAGCCAGTAAAGAAAATCAGTAGTTCAGTATATTCTTAAGACCATACAACACTTGTTCTGCGTTTCAACCTTCCGCACGAACAACCAGCCGACCTGCCAGCAGCAGTCGCCAAAGCCACGTGCACGCAGCACGCGACAAAAAGAATAAAAAATGCCGCGCGTGTCAAACTTTCGACAGAGATGCAGCCAGAGAGACCACACAAGCTGCTACCGTCCGTAGGCAAGCTCCACCTCCTGATGCAGAATCGAATGCTGTTCCGCAGGGGTCACCGGCAGCGCGACAATACACGGCGACCACGTTGTAACTTGTTAAACCTCGACAAGATGTCCTCCGATGAGCAGGTTAACGATATTTAACAGGCTACCGTAGGCTAACCTTTGCCGTGACAAATCCAGGCGGCGGCTCCTTGGTGTCTCGTCTGTCCGCGTCTCCCTCCGACCGCATGCCGGGGCCGTCCCTGCGAGACGACGTGTCCGCGTACGTGTGTCAAAATAGATGAAGATGATGATGATGATGATGATGATGACTGCAGAGTAGGTGGCGACGAAGCGTACTTTCCGCAACAACCTACAACCCAAGAAAACGACCGACAGCAACCCAAGGAGCCCTCATGACCTGTGAAACCGCTTGCTTCAGCATTGCTAACCCGTGACGAGACAAGGGACATCGATTTGCTTCCTGCCCGGAGAATGCCGAGATACGATGTGGTTCAACAACGCCTTCTACGCGGGCTCCGAAATATAAATTGCCGAGAGCAAAATCGGGGTGCGCACCCGAAAAGAGCATGCCACACAGTCGGAAAAAAAAAACTAATTTTGAAAGAGGGCTCACAACCCTTGGCAATGTCCATCGTGACGGCAACCTTGGTCCCGCAATCAAACCAAGGCCAGGAACAAATCACGACAGACCATCGTCGCGAGTTACAGCAGTAGGGGGTTAACATATCTTTCGTTGGACATATCTATCTATCTTCGCCTCCTACCTAGTGGAGGCAGGCTGCGGGTGTGCGCCCGAGGTCGGCACTCTGATGGTCTTCCGGTGTACCACAGGAATGTCGTTTGTACGCTCCTGACGACGAGTCTGTTGCACGTCGTAGTAATTGTTTGCCAAAACAAGAAACGAGGAGGAGCATCAAGATCAAAGGGATCATCAAAAGATGATGCTCGGAGATGGACATGCTACCCGTGCAAGCTATAGCTTGTGACAAGCACGGACGATGGTGCGTGCCTGAACGCCTGGCTGTGCATTACAAATATTTCGCTTATGCTGGTTTGGGGACCGTCAGTCGCATGACAAACAACAGGAGCAGTGGCATCCACTCCACTCCTAGCAGCCAAGCCAAATGTTTTTGTGTGCATACGTCTAAATTTCTGAGAGTAGTGTAACCGCACATCCATCAAGCACCGATCCCACTGATCGGGAGGAAGAACGAACACGACGGGCACGACAGCTTGCGCAACAACGCGTCCATTCGAAAACAAGCAGCGCTTCTTCGCACCTTGGTGAAGAGCGGCTGTAGCTTCTTCTCCCTCCACTCCTGCTCGCCGTAGCTCTCATCCCATCTGGAGGTGAAGGCGTCGAAGTGCACCCTCACCAAGTACTCCGTCTTTCGCTTCTGATCCTCGCCCTTGCCTGAAAGGGAGGCCTTGGACGGCTTGTCTCCGCCTCTATCCAATGCCTTCGCCCGCGGGTTAATCTTCATGCGGTAGAAAGTGCAGGACCGTTGCGTGAAAAACACACCAGGATAGATAACAGCGGTCATATCGTCGTGTGGTGGTGGTGATGACCTAGCTGTCTATCACTTTTGCAGCGCCGTCTGGAGTCGGAAGGGGGACGGACACCAGCCGTCTGGAAAAACAAGGACAACTTACATCACAACCAGCTATCTTCGACGGCAAGTGCTACCACCATACGCTACACCACCGCGCTATTCGGTCGGGGGGGGGGGGGGGGCTGCCTAGAAATATTGCCCCCATTCCAGAGACGAGGACTTCGACAGATGTTCGTCGAGTAAACATAGACCTTTTGGCTTGGACATAGATGGCTGGCTTTGGCTCCTTACAAAAACCTCAAGTAGTAGCCTAGGCCTGCAATTCAGCACCGTTGTGTACCACACCAACATGTGCAGCCTGCATTGCCTCACCTCCACAACCGTTGCAGCATACCAGCCCCCCTGCCCATCGAGCGCGTCTAGTCTCCAGCCAATCTCTAGGTCTCTCAGTCTAGTCGGGAAGGAGGACATGCACCTCTCATCCGGCGTGCGGTTATCTGGCGTGGACGTCGGAGGCCTGTCGAAACAAAAATACGCCAAAAAAAATGATGTAATCGAAAGAGCGTGAAAGCGAGGTGGTGTTGAGCATGCGCCCCCCGGCAGACCATGACCATGATTAATCACACCGCATCCTGGGAAAATGCTGCCAGTGATGGCAAGCGGTGTTTGATTCCGTACTACACAACCAAACGAGGCAGCGGTGCCGCGACAAGTCTTTCTGGGTGCCCTTCTCGCTCGTCGTGCAAAGAGTGGTGCCACACGGATCCCTAGGGAGAAGCAAAAAATGTCGAACAATCATTAGAAAACAAACCGCCAAAAGAAACCAAGTGTTGTACTTTCTCGAAGTACCAATACAGGACTCACAGTGATAGACCAGGGCACTGTGCGGTGACACACGACGGCGGGGTCAGCCTAAATATTCCGCAACGTCGACGTGATGTGACGTGACGCTAGACGCCATATCCCGTCTCACCTGTCGTTGTCCAAGTCCGTCTCCTCTGCCTCCTCGTCCTCGCTCCCATCCGAGCGCGCCTCGGCAGCAGCAGTCTCAGGTACCCCCAACCCCTCCTTCAGCGTTTCCTTCAGTGGCTCTGGCGAAACCCCCTGACCTTCTTCTGCGGATTCTGCGGCACCCCCTTCCCCCTTGGCGGCAGTGGTGCTGCCACCATTCTCAACTGGCACTACCACGTTTGGGGCTGGCGTCCCGCTAGTCGTGTTGCTTGGCTCTGTCGGCTCCGCCTCTGTTCCCACGGGCAACTCCTCCTCTGATAGTGCTGCAGCACCTGCCGCTGTAGCACCTGCTGCTGTTGCTGCTTCTGGTTTTGTTGGTCCTGAACTCGTGGGAGTTGGCACTGGAGAAACCGTGGCTTGTCTTGACGCGGAGGTGCTCGGTTTGGCACGTCTGTTGAGGTTGATTTCGCCCTGCTGATGACGAGGTTTTATGCGGCAAGGCAAGACGGAAAAATTACAGGACAACCCGAGCGGTAGTTGGCCAGGTGTATTAATCCCCACAATAACTACGGGTTGCAATAATACCTGCTAGACATGAGTGCTGTTGTCTCCCCATTGGCAACACCCGCAAAATCATCCAAAGTATGTGGTTGTACGCCAAGAACTGGACCATCGTCTTGACTCACCATCTCTAGAGCAACAACCCACGTGTCGTCTCGCAGCTCTGTCAGCAGCTCCTTGTCCTGCATAACCTTGATTCTGTCATGGCATCCAAATCGCGGCATGCATCGCACAATTACACGCGGCCGTATGAGTTGGAGTGGGCGATAAACAAGGTCGATATCGACCGTCATGTATATCATCCTACTTGTACCTTGCACACTAGCTCAGAGAAAGGAAGCTTGGGGTACCCCGCGACCAGTAATGTCGACTAACCACGCCCATGCACCCAGAGGAAACCATTTACCAGCAAGCGAATCAACAATATTCGTTCATCACCGTGCTGCAAGACACGTTTCTCACGCCGTACGAAAGCTGAAGCTTTCCACTCACTGGTTTTGCTGCAGGATGGCCACCACAATCGATACCGTCGGTATTCCACACAGATCCGACAGCGCCCGCTTAAGGTCGCTCAGCTGCGACGGAAGCAGGATGCGCAACCAAAAGGTCAAACACCAGGGGTGGGGAACAGCGGATGGGCATCGTGTCGACCAGAGCAGTATGCATTTTTTGTTACAAGAGTCACCCGAGCTCTCCAAGGAGGTGACACAGCAGAGCGGGTTAAAAGCATACAAGCGCACCACATGGCGTACTCGTCGCTGCTCATGGTAAAAGCTACAGAAGGTCAAAGATGTCCATGATCTATTATTCCCTTCACGCCCGCAGGAACTCCTCTCTAGCCAGCTACGCGAAAGTTGATGCCGTGAGAAGAAAACAAGGGCATTGGTGAAGCTCACCTCCCCCAGTCGCGGCAGCATCATCCCGTACTGCACCGGCACCAGCTGTCTTGGGTTGCTAAACTGGGCCCCTCCCCCATCTGCGGTGCGACGGAGCACAATTAGCAGCTCGCGGTAAGAATGGATGTGGTAGAGTCGACAGAGATACACTCAGAACAAAACGGAATTCCTAACGCAGGTGCAGGAGGGCAGTGAGGCGGTGTGGTAGATCCGCTGCTAGAGCGAGTGAGCGTTAATCAAGTCGGCACAAGCCCAATCATCGTCGGCTCTACGATACCACCTTCCTTGCGTGGGGCTTTCGGCAAGCTAAACACACGATATCACGTGCGGGTCACACTTGTGATGGGTGATCACACTTGTCATGGGTGACCGGGGAAGGGGAGGCAAGGCCTCAACACCAGCGGCCACCAGCTCAAATGCTTTATTTTTCCATGCTGAACTCGGGGAAAAAACGCAGTATGAGCCGACAACCAAAGTCTGCTTTCCCACGTGCCGGCTAGTACCGACATCTTACCGCTAGCCATCGCACCGTCTTCTCCGTTGAGCCCGCTAGAGCGCACGAGGTATCTTGTTCGGATCCTTGGGAGCATCACCACCGCAACCATCTTCTCGTTGCGGACAGGAATAGGTACCGACAGGTACATGAAGGGGTCGAAAGTGACCGACTGTGCAGACCACGCAAAGGCCAGACAAAACCAGGCAGCACAAATTGACGGAGGTCAGTCTAGCGGACTTCGTTTGTCATGGGTAACCACGCCCATCTTGCACTACAAGCGAAAAGAAAGCAGTAGGCTAGGGTGCATCTCGGTATTGCGTGCAAAAAGCGCTGGAGCGGTGCACGCTGTGTTGAGCCCCCCTTGCCCTGGCGACTTACTGCCGCCAAAGACGTCAAAATATTCAGGGAGACGTGGCAAATACGTAGCTTCATTTTCCTTCATGAAGTGCGGTGCGGTGAACCATACCGTGAACCACACCGTACCGCACCTTCTTGTTGCACACGGTGCACCGACACTCCATCTTGAGCTGCCCCTGGAACAGGTCAACGATGACACTCCTGTTCCTCTGCACGTGCCTGTCCCACGCCTCGTCGGCTAGGTCCTGGTCTGATCGACCTGACTCCGCGTCGTCGTCGTCGTCGGGGGCGGCTACGTAAGGCTTGTCGATCACCCTGTTCACGTCCTCGTGGAGGGCATCCAGCATCTCCGCCAGAAACTCCTGTTGAGTGTTGAGTGTTGAGTGTTGAGTTTTAGTGTGTGTAGTGTCGCACGGGAAACGAAACATGTGTCGTTGCAGCGCAGTCTCTCTTCATGCCACCTGGCTTTGTATGACCTAGAGACAATAACCACACGGAGTTTCTTTGCAAAAATGCAAAAACACAAAACCCGCAATATTGCTTCAAAGTTGACGAACGGAGTCTCGCGCACCTTCATGACATGTCTTCCCCAAAAACGAAAAACAAATGACAAGAAACAAAAAAAACAACATATCCCAACCCTGGGACTAAGCCGAGCTTCGAACTCACGACTCGACGCCAAAAGCTTGGGCATCCAAGAACACGAAAACATGCACGAGGTTTCAGAATACGAAAACATGCACGAGCGTTCATAGCAACACGGTACCTGAGAATCCTGCTGCTCGTTGCCGGCGAACTGCGGCTTGTACTTGATGAGACCTCTCTTGAACTTGCTGGGGAAGATGCACAGGTACTCTTGAGACCAAAGGGACTTCAACAGCGAAGCGAAGTCTTCCACGAGCTTGCCCTGGATGCACGACGGTGCCCAAACCGACCAAACGGATTATCAATTGTAGTGTACCGCGTGCGTGTTGGCGGGTTGGGCACCATGGCATGCGAGCAAAGGGGTGGGTGGGGAAGCCAAAAACGAAGCTATTGTTACTAATAGATCGCCACCGTGGGTCGTTCAAACATATCTCGCAGGCAACCAAACAAGACCGAACGCAAGGGGTCTGGGTCCTGTACAAGTATCTGCTTGCGGAGGCAGCATGATCGAGCGTCATCGCCACCCAGGTAGAAAAGGCCAGCAAATAAAAGCAGACAAGGTAGATCTGTACCAGCGCCGCTGACGACGGGTGCCAGAGGAGCATACAATATGACTGAAACAATGTGAAAAAAGAAGAAAATAGTAACCCCAAGGCCGTACCAGCAACGAGCACGGCACGATGCAGAGGTCGGCCAGCACGAGAATGAAGCCGCAATTTTCGTGCAATTAGAGGTGCCACACACAACGGTGTGGTGACACAACACACATCGGGTAGGGTAGCTTCTTTCTCGTCCACACCGCGGTTCTGCACAACGGACAGCAGTACTGTAGTGGAAATTACCTGAGTTCCCAGAGGGTTGTACTTGTTCACTTCCGCCGCCCACATGTCCGACAGCAGGTACGCCCGCACCAGCGGCGTGTGCGACAAGCACTGCACGGCAGAGTTCAAGTAGCACGTGTTGCCCACGTTCACCAACCCGCAAGCGCCCGGTACCGGTGGCTTTCCTGGCGTGTTGCTCCTTCTGTTCAACGCACCCCCTCCGTAGTTGGAAATCCCATCCGCGGTGCTGCCCGTCCCGTTTGTTCGTGGCATGCTCTGAGAGCGGGCGCCCCAGCCGTTTCCGTTTGAGGCATCGCCGGGGAAGCGCCCCACCGGTGGCGGGAATGTGTTTCCTCCAGGCTTGGAGGAGCTTGGAGCAGGTGCTCCGACTCCGCCCCTGATAGCCGTCGCATCCGGCGATGCCTCCTGCCAAACAAAAGGGGAACACGATTGGAAAGGTATCAGATTCACATCACGTCGGGCCGGCATGGGATGGACTGGCGTCCAACAACCAAAAGAAGTTACGGGCATTTTTTGACGGCGTTCATCAACCGCCCACAATCTCGACCGCGTCTGCTTTACACACGTCATCAGTGTAGCAGCCCAGGTCAATACGGCCGCGAACGACGCATGCCCACTTCGATGGTGATCAAGAGGTCCAGAGTCATAAGTGTATTGTAGCAGTACTGCTGTATGCATACCTCTTCCGCCTCCGTGTCGCCATTGCCCTCGTTGGTTGGTCTGAGTGCTGGTGGTGCGGGCACAGCGGGAGCAGTGTGGCTGAACTCCGGCGCTAGCTTCAAGCTCTTGCTGTCGTACCTGACGTGGCCAAGGGCAGACGGAGAGCGAACGAGAGAGAGAAAGAGAGAGAGAGAGAGAGAGAGAGAGAGAGAGAGAGAGAGAGAGAGGTCAGCGTCAACGCAAGGCGGAGTTTTGAACGGCATGAGCACGAGATCGTGGATCAGGGGGGCAAGCAACTCCTTTCCTGCGCGATCTCCAGGTGCACGGCTCTTTCCGTCTCGAATAAACAGTTTGACAAACCGCAACGCACAACCACAGCCCACGGCCGTAAACCAAAGATCGAACGCAAAAGAGACAAGAGAGTCTTGGACAACTCCCGTCGGAGATACTATTCATTGCCCGCTGGTGCCGGGAGATCTGACTTTCCGCATGAAGCCGAAAAAAATTCTAGCTCACCACTCATCCCACTGTGGCGCAAACCGATCGAAGTGCACCCTGACTCGCAGCCTCCTTCGAGAGGGGCCTCCTTGCCTCGGTCCTTCCTTCCCACCCACCCCACCATCTCTCTCTTTGCCGGAACTCCGGCGTTGGCGTTGGCTCTGAGAAGACCCAGACCTTCCTGCGCCCGCTTTCGCAGCCGATCTGCCCTCGTTTCTATCTGAGGCATCGCCAGGCTCGAGATGCTCGACCTCTTGGTTCGCGCCCTCCCGAACGGGCTCTTCCGTTGGCGGGTCAAGCTCAAGGCGTTGGCGTCGGTTCTGTCGAGAATAGACAAGGAAGGAGCAGTAGTATACATGACAGGCGAGAGAGAATATGTGGGCAAAGAGCGACAGCTTCAGGGCACCCTCTGGCTGCATTGTTCCGAAGGGTTGCGAGGGGAACAGTAAGGAATACACGGTAATAGCAGCAATGATTGGTGGTGCGTGGAAGCAGACGACCTTCCGAGAGCGCACAGCTTATAGCTGGTCAGCTCAATGTTCCTTCGGCGGCGGAGACTGGCAATGTTAAGTTGAAGTACATCCAGTGACAACAACCACGCGGTACCACGACCAAAAGCAGGGTCGCACCACAAGGCATAAAGAGGTGGCGTGTTGTTTCCGAGTGTTGCAGTGAACCGCGACGTCGACTGTGTCTGTGTTGTAAGGTTTGATAGGCCTTCCTTGGTCACACGGCGGTAGCACTCACGCTCTTCTTCCTCCCCACCGGCCCTTCGGAGTCCACGATCTTGGAGCTGCTTTTCGACCCGACCTCCACCACCTGAGAAAGAGACAACGATCACGGGTGCTTGGAACTCTCAGGACCGTAAGAGTGACGACCAGGGGCTGCTCTGAAATCGGGCAACAGCCAGCATGACGTACACCTTGCTCTATTGTGCTTTTTCGAAGCCCTTTCGCGTGGCGCGATTCGATCACGGCGAACCCGATGCACCCAAGCAAGAGGGGTCGGCAAAACGCCTCTTCCAACAATTGCAATGTCAAAGTCACTCTAGCCCACCTGTCCTCGGAACCAGCGGCCCTGGTAGTCCATGGCATCCACTCGGTCGTTTTCGCGGAACTGTCTGAAGCCCGGGCTCTCTATGTACTTCCGTCGTTGCCACTTTCCGTCCGGGTTTTTGTTCTCAACCATCACCTTCTCGCCGCCGATAAGGCCTAGTGCCGACAGCGTCATACCCTGTGCTCGCGCAACGACAAGGAGGGCGGCCACGTTACCAAAACGCACGGGGAGCGCAGCACGCGATCCTCCGACACTTCAACGTCCAAACAAACGTAGGAGCTACACCGTATCATCCCGCGGATGCCTGCCGCGACCTGGTACTCATTGCCTCCGCACACCAGTGGAAATAAACAGGATGTTCGTTACGCCAAACCAAACGGAGGAGAATAGCCCCTAGTCTAGCCTAGAGCAGTCAACGAAACTCCAGACGATCATTCGTGAGAGCAAAATGCGACGCGCGAAAACTGGGACGAGTATACTACATATCCTCAGACAACCTCGGTCTTCTCTTGCAGAAATAAACCCTCACCTCTTCTTCCGTCTTGACTAGCCTCCACCGATCAAGGCCGGACTGCGGGTCCACTCCCCCCAACTCCCGCCCCCCACCATAGCTAAAACGAGGCCGGCAAAACCCGGGTGCTGACGATGGCTGGTGAAAAATTTTCGGCGTCACGAGATACCACAGACAGGATGCCAATGTCGTAGAAACAGGAGAGAAGCGTGTGCACGAACAGGGAGAGCCAATTACAAAGTCGTACGGGGGAGCTGATTTCCACGCGTCTGACACACGGCGGAGTTTGCTGCTGGCATGCTGTCCCGGAGCCATCGCGGGGGTCCATGGTAGGGAGTATGACAACCAGGGGGTGGAGTAACAAGGGGTGCGATACATACCACAGCCTGCGGAAGAATAGGCACTATTGTATTTGCTAGGGGTGTGGCGATGAGGGTGTGTGATAACAAGGGCGTGGGACACCTGAAATCACAATGGATCCATACATATATTAGCATCGTTTGCAAGTCACTTGCTGGACCCGGAGTTGAACACATGAATGTCCACAAAACAAGGCGGGTCTCACCACTTGCCTCCACACGGGGTACACGAGTACACGACAGAAGCTCCCACACATGCACCGGTTGAAACATTTTTCGTTCATCTTTGGAGGTGCCTGTAAAGGAGCAGGGTCTGTACATTCCCGGCACGATGTGGTTCCCGGTGTTGCGTGTTCTCTGTATGTGCAAGATCATGTCCCTTGACTATCATGCCGAGGTGACAAGCGGGGCTTCGTGGTTGCAAGCGGGATACCCTCAGGAGGTAATAAAGCGACCCACGTGAAATTCGGTTGTCGATATAACGTACGTAACACCGGGTGTGGTATGCTATGCGAGGAGCGACAATGCCGCATCCTCTGTGTGTGCTGTAACAGGCGTTTTATCTCTTTAATGCCTCTTAAGTACTTCATTTCGGTTTGACTCAACAATCAAGTCAAGAGAGACGTGGGCTTTACTTCTCTCTTGGGTTGCCCTCGAAGGGTACTTGTTTTTCGGTATCTGTACGCGGAAGTCAACAACAAACAATCAAATCAGCAAAATGAACAACGTGTCTCCCGAACTCACCGCGTGCACGCGGGGAGTGTCGATCAGACCGCTTGTACTGATCTCCAGCACCCATAACCGAACTTGTCCCGTTCGATTTTGACTGGAAACGTCCCGCCTCAGCGGCGTCTCCCCGTCGCCAACAACATCTCCTTCCTCTGAGAGCCGCTGCTCTTGCACGACGTCCGCGTTTTCCAACACCGGATCCTGATATGCGCAACATGCAAACACGCGGAGAGACTGATCTCCACACCCTTCAACCTGCTGCTCTCAAATCTGCGACAAGGATTGGAACTATTAAAGCGCGACAATATTGCGCACAGACGCCGGAGCTGGCATGGTAAAGCACATGTGCACACGACTTCGAACAAGCGATGCAACCAAACACGTCGTTCACGAAGAGCGATAAAAGCAAAACAAGTCCCACCTCCTGCGGGATGGTGGCAGCGGTCATCGATAAGCCCCGGCTCATCCCTTGCAGACGTGAGCTGTCCAACACGTCGGCCAGCATGTCCCTGACGTGCACGTGGTGTGACGTGAGCACCAACCTCTCTCGCCCACCCGGTCTGCCCGCGGGGTCGCACATGCTCACGTGCAGGGCCAGAGGGTACAAGTCGACCGCAAGGCTGGTCGAGACAGCAGCATACGCCGGGCGAAACAAACGAAATAAACGGTCTGGGTGACACCACCATTCGCAGACAACGGAAAGCTTGGAAATCGAGACTGACATTTCACGATGATGGTGCACGATGACTTCTGCCACCACCTGCGTGCGGACACGCTGCTACGGGCTAACCACACGTTCAGTTCCATTCCAACGTGACAATACCATGATTACGCTAAACTCTCGCCAGCACAACGGAGAATCTGCGCTAAAAAGACGTTCAATCAAGCAGGTTTGAGACGATTTTTTCGCATATGGCCAAGGTGAACCGCGGTTGACATCCTACAGCAGTACTACGTGCATGGTGGACATGCGCACGTTGTGGCGACAGAGACAACGGGCGTCGTATTCCCACCGACGGCATGGGTCCCGCTTGGGGGGCATCGGTTTTCAGACGGAGGAATACGCAGGCGTCACGAGCAGCAAGCCCACAAGCCTCCCCCCCCCCCTCACCGTGCGGTCGATGGTTCAGCCTCAGCGTCGTCCCCCCCTCCTCTCGCCTTCTCCGGGAGCTCGAGGTTTGAAGACACGTTCACCACCTGTCGAGCAAACACGGGCCCTCCACCGTACCAGTCCACCATGACATCCCACAGCGACTTCGGCAACATGACGTAGTCCTCGCCAAGGTCTAGGTTTGGAGCAACTTCCCACTCAGCTCCACCCTGTGCGATTGGTGATTGGTTTTTCATTTGCGCCAGATGGTGCGTTGCATTACACGTTGTGAGATTCACCAGCACAAGACACATGGCAAGTTGTGGGCAGGGTACGTGGGCAAGGGACTTGGTGAGGATTGTGGAAGAAATTCAACGCAGAAGGTTTGCAAGTCTGAGTTAGCCAGCACGTCTTGAAAAACAGTGGTTCAGGCTGGAGGGTTCTCAGTCAAGGACCGTAACTATCTGCCGCTCAGAGCAGAGCAGATGCCATGAAGTTCAAGCAGTAAATCTACGAAACGGCACAGATATTTTCCGGGGGCGCCTCTTGGCTGTCTTCTTCAACGATGCAACTGGGACTTAACCGATCAACAGCGTTCCTCTGACCGTAACCTACGAACTCGCCACGGCGCCAACGCGTACAAGGTATTTTGATATTTCGGACCCCGTCTTAGTTCATCTCTCCAGCGCACTGCACAACGGCAGAGAACACCTGATTAAGCCACTAAGCCTCACGAACAGACCCACGCCTCACCTGCAAGCTACTGTTGTCTATTTCGTGTGGTCGCCGGGCAAGCGTGGTCGGCACTGCTCTTTCTTTGCCTGCTCCCGCTAACCTCTCCATCGCTGGCGATTCTCCTTGAGCGTGCCCGTTCCCGTTACCAACGCCCATAGAAGCAACCCCATCGCCCACGACATCCCCAGGGCGTACTGCGACGTCTCCCCCCTCTGCCCCCAGCGTCACAGCAGGCTCATCTGCGGGCCTTTGATCCAAGTATCCTGGGGTCTTGTCCAACCCTAAAGCCGTTCGCTCCGGCACGCGCAGCACGTCTTCCTTGGTGAGGGCAGCGTAGTTTGACCAGTACGACCACCATGGCGAAGCGACTAGGCACATGCACTGGGCCTCTTCAATGGCGTATTCCATCAGATGTGCCAGCACCTGCAACGTGTGTGGAAAATACGCCCACAAACCCACTATTACAAGAGAAAAGCACTTCCAATAATCCAGTGGCAAGAAAACCCGGATGTGTGGCGCATCTTGAAAGAAATACGAAAGGGATGCGCACGGATCGTGATAAATCAATGCCCCATGACCCTCGAACCAAGGTATCCCTCCGTAGCACTAACTACCGTGAGCACCGCGAGAAAGAAACTGCGTCCGACCAAACATGACTTTGACCCACGGAAAGCCCCTGAGGCAAACTCCTTCACGTCGAACGTGCAACACCGCCGAGTCAGTGCTCGCTAAAGCCGTCTCCACGACCAACGAGCTAACAAGCCGCGTAGAAGAACTGCATACCTTGTCCTTCTCCTGCTGCGGCGAGGGCAGAAGATAGAACGGCCGGAGAGCGCGGTCCAGCGCCTCGTCGGACGCATGAAGCTACACGAGGGCGTAGAAGGGCAACAGGAAGTGAGAGTGTAAGTGTATTATAGTAGTTTGGTGCACGAGGGAGCCTTCGTCAGAATAAAAAGGCTGCTCTGCTGTTCTTGTGAACGAACTGTGCAGTTTGCATATCGAGTCCTCATATGTTGCGTGCTTTGAAAAAAGCACGTGCCATTTCCGGCCGATACTTGGTGAGCACGAATCATCACATCAAAAGCACTGCTGAGATCTCTACCAATAAGTGGGCGTCGGACGTCTCAAGTCTAGGGCCTCATCAAATACTTTGCAAACTAATAATCCCAGGTATATTTGTGTATGACAAGGATCGGACTCACGCCGATGAGGACAAAACGACGTAGAACCACGTCGTTCTGTGAACGTGAACGCGCCGAGAAAGTAGCCCGCGCTCGGCAAATAAAACCATTTCAAGTCGGTTCTGCATACGACCACTCGCACCTCTGCCCACTCGAAATATTCGGACAGCAGCAGCCCGGAAACTCCAGAGGTCTTCTGGAAGTGCGCGTGGTTCGCATCCCCGGCAGATAGCCCTAACTGTTTCTTGAGGCCAACAAGTTCCGCCTGTTACATGGAGGAGAGGTGGTTCGTGTCCAAGAACCAGGTGAGAGGGGAGGGGGAGTGCCAGAGGTACGAATTGTGAAAATATGTCATTCGCTCAAGAAATGCCTCTGCGGCGCCTACACAACAATCAATACAGCACGCGCTAAGCCCGCATTCCCTCCTGCACGTACATCCGACAGGCGCGCCGTGGTTGCACCGGAAGCGGAACTCGCATCTCGAGCTCCTCCGTCCGCCCCTGTACCGTAGTGCTTAGGTTGGGAGGCCCCGGAGAAAAGGTCAAACAAAAACCGTAGACGTTCTTCTCTTGAGCCTCGGCAGCACAGCGCAAGGGCGCGACAGAAGTTCCGAAAGTCCAAGGAGCCTCGTCCGACGCAGTCGAACAGCAGGAAAGCCGACCTTTGGACCTCCACCGGTAGCCCCTAGAGAACGGAAAACCAAGTGTGGTACGATTTCGGTGGAACATCAGAAGAAGGTAGGCAACGCGTATGTCTGGCACCTGTGGAATCACACAGGCATGCAGCAAGTAACGACCCGCAAGATGCTCTGACAAATCAAGCCAAAGCTGCACTGCCGCAGACGTCGCAAAAGCTTAACCCCAGTCGCACCTGCACGTCAGGGAAGACCCTCAAAAACGCCTCCTTGTCCATGCCAGCACGCGCACCGCCGGAGTCCCCCAAAGACACCACCTGGCCGCCCTCACCGCTTCCCGCCCCAACCTTGAGCGGACCTCCCGTGGCACCGTCTCCCGGCTTCTTGCCGTCCAACTCTGCTGTCGCTGTCGCTGCTCCGTCACGGGACGCTGGAGAAGCGCTCCCATCTTCCCCGAAGCTGGCACTCCTGTCGCGGTTAGCGCTGGTTGCGGCCGACGTTGCCGTGCCCGAGTTGGAGGAAGGCGCCGCCAGGCTGCCGAACATCTTTGACGCGATGGTATGCTTCACGGCCTGTGCCCTCCCCAACCGGAAACTCCTTTGCAGGAGGTTCACCTCGCCGTGGCGCCACCGGTTGAGCAGCTCATTCATCTGGGCAGCGGGTTGACAGCGCACGTCGTCAGAATGATTGGTACATTGCAAGGATCATTGCTGGAATCCAAAAGCAGCGGCCAAGTTAAACGCCAGCCCACGTGCCGACGGCCCTAGACACGCAATACGCACACCTTGAACGCGAACTCGCGTTTCTACTATAGATAGTCCCGTTGTAAGGCTGACGTCTTTTCATAGGTCGGCAGCTTTGCTGTCGATGCCAGGTAGTCAATGTACGCAGTGCACATTCCGATATACGTGTAATCGTGGTGTTTAGCGATGTGCGATACGTGTGAAAATATCATCCGTGGGGTAGGACTCAAACGGGGAAAGCCGGTTGGGAGTGTATTCCAACAGTTTTAAGTCTGTAGAGTCGCATGTTTGATGCATTGCAGGCAGTTGCCTGGAATAGGCGGAGAGCCCCGAAATGGACAATGGCATGGCATTCTTCTGAGAGCAGCGCTTGCACCACCGGTTACTGCTGTGTTTGGAGGGAAATGCGCCCTCAATGAGGAACAGAGATGATATTTCTCTGCTGAAACGAACTCCAAACCACGAAGTACATTTGTGAAACAGCACAGAAAATCAGAGTAGCCTAGAAAGGCTGTGAGCTCGTCGAAAACAGCTACACAAAGAGGTCTGTCTGCAGTGAGAAAACAACGCGTGCTGCTCTGGAAGTGACGTGAACTTCAGCACCGCATGCCCCTCCTTGATTTATGGTATAGACTGTACTCCAACCACGATTACAGCGGTTTGTGAATCTTCCACGGATACCAACAAGGCGACACGTACGGCGAGATTCCAAAGCCAACCCTCACGTCCGTCAACTACGTATTGTACAGCATTGATACCTGTGTACATGCGTGGCAATCTAACACCCACGTCTTTGCTTAAAGCTGAGTGCAACAGAACTATGTAGGTAGATGACTTACGTTGTCTTGCATGGGCGCCGGCAACGGAGTAGGGAAGCCCCCAGAGGGCGGCTGGGCGGGTTGTGAGGAGCAACATCCCATCCTGCTAGCAGCGACAACACTTCGACAACCCTGTCGACCGGCTTCCCGCCTGCCTCAGCGCCAAGAACCTGGACTACTTGATTCAGTGAAGGGTAGGCGTGAGCCAGTGCACGATCAAGTCCGCCGTAGTTCTGTAGGAGCCAAGCTGAGCGGAGAGAAAGCAAAGGTTAAGGTTGTATGCTGCACGACAACGATTTGAAAGGGGTGCGGCATGTTACGGAGGAATACAGCAACGCGCCGTTATTATCAGCTAATGCACCATCGAATCCACCTCCATGCCCCTTTCTTCGCTTTGCCGCTTGGACGGACAATGCGCGCTTGCCGGTTAGCACTTCAACACCCATCTACTTCATAAACTTCTTGCGCACGTACACCACCTTCGAATTGAATCTCCGGGATCGATGTCTCCTTCTTGCTGCTGAAACCTGGTTCACCCGCGCGAGCTACTTCAATGGGAGCTATTTGCATCAGCACAACGGCCGTACTCTACTGTACCCGTACAAACTATGCTCGGAGCTACAGCAGGAGCCCCAGCACAGGCAGCTAGCGGACCAACAGGTTCGCTACGTGCTGCCCATGTTCACGGCAGGTGTGCGTGTGAGAGAGAAAGGGGGAGTTTCGTATTCTCGAGAGTATTGTAGTGCGGGAGGCTCTTATCTTATGAAGAGGCGTGAAGCTGCTGCTATAGCGGCGGAGTGATTCGCAGGCCGAAACGTGTGCATTGATGATGACAATTAGCCATCGCTTATCTCACCTCCTCAGTGGCGGTCTTGCGCTGCCGAAGCACCGACAGACAGCACCTGCCTGTGCAATAAAGTGTGTGTGTGCGCGGTGCGGGAGGTGTTGTCGTGCCCCCAGATATGTCAACACCCACCCCCGTTGTACGCCGGGTTGGAGTCCCCCCCCTCCGACGCCACGCTCGGTGGGGGGTATCACAATGGCGATATTCCACAGCTAGGAGAGGATTACGAGCGCCTTGGTGTGACAAGATCGTCACAATCTAAGTGGTGTGCAATAGAGGTACTCCACCATGGCGCACCGATGGGGGTTGGCTTGTGCGGCGGGATTACTTCTGGCTGCGGTAGGCAAAACGGATGCCTTTTACTTGCCTGGCAAGGCGCCGAACTCCTTCAGCAACGGAGAGAAGGTGTGTATCTACGTCGGGTGCTTGTGCGCAGAACGCGTTGTAGGTGTGCAAAAACGTGGGAGTTGCCTGATGTTCGTATTGATAGCAAGTGCTGACGTGCCAGTTTTGAGTGTGTGTCTTGCAGTTTTCTTCTCCGAGTGAACGGACATCAGCCAAGCCACCTGTGAATGTTCTGCCAGGTAGCATAGCACCCCAGGTGTGTTTCGTGGTTCGGAACTGCTGCGGCACATTAAAAACAACGCGTTTGCCGCAATGCTGCATCAAACCACACGGCACAAGACGACTGATTTTGTCGGGTGCTCTTGTCGAGAAAGAGCTTCACTATCACAAGACACAACGGGGTGTTATGCTCCCGATATTCTATGACGGGGGGCGTGATGCTGTTGCAATAACCTTGTAAGAACATTCCTGCAGCAGAATGTAAGCTACGCCAACATGTATTGTAGCTCCATTTGTCTGTCTGGGTGCCGGAACGAAGGTACTGAATCCTCAGTATGCACAACCATCACGTGGTGCCTACTTAGCCTACGGTTGATCAGCTGTTTCGCCTCTCTTATCCCAGATTGGGTAAAACGTAAAACACACCTGCCAAAAATGTAATCGTGAACAGCCCGTTTTTCGCCTGGAAAATGTGCACGTACAGCAGTTCAGCAGTAGATGATTGTTTGAGCGTGGCTCCTCTTCCTCAAACCTCCTCTACTCGGTCTATGTATGCATATCGCATTCTCTTCTGATGCTGTCCCAGGTGGAGCTGCAGGTGGTGTTGCTGACGTCCACCAAGACTCAGATCCCGTTCGACTACTACCGCGCGCCCTACTGCCGACCTAGCAAGATCACCAAGGAGGCAGAGAATCTCGGGGAGGTGAGTATCAGAATTTCTGCTGTGTGGCATCACGGCAAATCACGGGTGTTCAGCTTGAAAAGGGTACATACCTTACGTTTTTATCATAGTCTGAGAAAGGTCACGCTGTGGTCGGAGGAACTACAGTAGGCGACAGGCAGCCGTCTGGTGCGTCGACACCGGAGTCTTCTTGTTCCCTGGCGGATTGAGCAACACCACAGAGTTCCAACACACGTGCGTGTTCTTGAGCGCATCGCTCTTGCTTTTGCAATCTGCCCGCATGACCTCAACACAACCAGCTGCGAGTTGTATGGTCGGTTCATGTCGAAAAATTACGGAGGGCCTACCCTGTAAGTTTTTTTACACGATCTTAGATCGAAAACACAACCCCATAGTATCAAACGACAAATGGCCTGGGGCGATCGTTGGTGAATTGTGGCGGCACTGCTGTAAATGGCATCTGCAGGTGCTCATGGGGGACAAGATATCGTCGTCACCCTATGTGCTGGAGATGGCCCAAAACGCCTACTGCTCCGTCCTGTGCCATCAACAAATGAGCGATGTGAGTCGCGAAGTGCATGTGGTACACTTGCAGCGGCTGTGGCTAGGACAGCTGGCAGTCGGACTTGGCTAAAACTGGGCAACGCTTGCGGGGTTCACCATGTGGTAGCTGATGCCGTGTATATACGACGTGTCCGCCGTCAGCATTCCTTTCCAGTTGTACA
Source organism: Ectocarpus siliculosus (assembly GCA_000310025.1). NCBI lineage: Eukaryota > Phaeophyceae > Ectocarpales > Ectocarpaceae > Ectocarpus > Ectocarpus siliculosus. The sequence goes on from FN649737.1 coordinate 1,468,582, forward strand.
CCAGTGTACCATACACAGCAGTGGAGCGTACCACGAACGACTGGAGGGTGAGGACTGATTGCCTCTTGCCTGCTGGCTCGTCGACCGGTCGGTTAGTGTTGATGCACATGCGTGTTGCTGACCATTGTCAAAACTCGGGGCAGAAGGAAAGGCTACTATGCCGAGCGAGGGGCGTGTTTGCACGGACCGTCCTGCTTTGCCTTGAAGACCACATGTACATACGTAATGTTTTGCGAAAGTTTTATCACGCTGAGCGTCTCCGTCTTGGGTTCTCTGTCTCGTTGTCCTGCGGCATGGCGTGGCGGAACAGGGCGACATGAAACAACTCCGATCGTTGATTAGCAACGATTACAGGGTGCACATGCAGCTGGATAACCTCCCAGTCGCCATCGTCCGCGATGACAGGTGGGCCCGCCCTCCTGCCGACAAGAAGAGCGCACGTACCCATCCAGACACGCACACGTTTAGTATGGCACTGCGGTGTGCTAGCCTATAGTGGTTGTATCAGTCCTTTCGTGCCGGTGCGCTCAAGGGTTGCGTGTGGTGATGAGTAATGTTGAGGCGAGTGCTCGACCTGCCGTCTGAGAGAGCTTTGTTTTAGCGCTTCTACCTGTGTACCATCGTTTAGTTGAGAAGGTTGTTTCATGGCGGACGGCATTAATCCAAACTGCAAGAACTCGCGCTTGATGCCCATGGCAGAGGGCAGACGACGACTCATGGCTTCCCAGTGGGGTACCAGGAGGGCGAGGACCACTTCCTGTACAACCACTTGACGTTCATCGTCAAATACCACGAGGCAGACCACTTCCTGGGGAAGCGCGTGGTCGGGTTTGAGGTGATACCGTACTCCATCGCCCACCGTTGGGAAGAAACGTGAGTGCGGAAAGCACGGCAATCGAAACGTGTCAACACCTCGCGTACTGCTGTGGGGCTGTCACAAGCAGTAAAGAAAAGGGGGGGTCTGATATGATGGTTTCGTGGTTTCGAGAGAGACATCCGACGACCGTGGCCGTACCATTAGCACCTTTCACGTTTAGTATTTTCTTCGTTCCACGGCGAGTGTCATGGCACGTACGTATGACGTTGAGGTTTCTGCAGGTTTTGATGTGGTGGATTGGTTTGACCCAGCTGACCTACCCGCGGTGCGTTTCTGCGTTTTTCGCTGGTGGGTGGTCATGTCGATCATCCCACCGTACTTTCAGACACATTGAGGGTGGTGGCCAGCAGGAACCGCAGAGTGGCGATGCGGTAGAAGGAAACAGACGGCGAGACCGCAAACTGGGTGAGAATCTCGAGACTTGTCCAGAGAGGGGCATGGCGCCTCCCATTGACAGGCAGTCGGTGGAAGCAGCTGGAGAGGTGAGTAGTAGGTGGTGACGGTGAGTGTGGTTGATCCTTATCTTGTTGGGATTTTGCGTGTTGTATCGGAACAACCGAGCCCGCAGCTCGCTAATACTCCATGATCCTTCGAAAACGGCATATTTTTGTACGAGTACTGTTTTTTAAGGTCCCCGCTGATTTTCCGAGGTAGACACGGCGAGAACTTGGTTCCGTTTGTACAATCCTGGATATACATGTAGATATTTTCGCGGCATACCATTCGCGCGAGTCGTAGTGGTGTCTTCCTCTTTTTTTTCAATATTTGTTGTGATGGTGCGTTCCTTGATTTCTGTTTTACTGGGTTAGTCCTTGTCGATGGAGTTCCCACTCGTATCACACGATGTAACGGGCTGCCATGTGCGGACGGTATCCCGCAAAACGGTATCTGGCTCGTGCGTTTTCGCGACCGATACATTCCAAGTCAACGTCAGGGTGCTTTTTCAATTCCCAGGGCATTCCCTGAATAGACCCGTGACCAGTCAATACCCCGCACATGTCCTGCTGTTCGTGAGCATCGTTGCTATTCCCCTTGTCGTCTGTGCCACTTTATCGGCGAAGGTTATCTTCACGTACGATGTTGAGTGGGAACTAGACGCCAAAACCACCTGGTCGCGGAGATGGGAAAATTACCTCAAGGGCAACCCTGAGGTACGTGGCGCACCGTGCGATGTGTTCAACTGTGGGTGCACAGTCAATAGTAGCCAAGCAAGGACAAGCGGCTCATGCACGGACAAGCAGCGCAATACTGGGAGGGGTCCTGCTAGCGTCCGAAGTGATGCCTTGAGAGGTTTATGGACGTGGTGTTTCAAGATGTTTGAAGGCATGCAATGTTCTCTTGTACATCTATTCTCCTATTCTATACGAAGTACTTGCAAGAGCCGACTTGACATGAAAGAGGTAACTAACATTTGCGTCACTTTCACCGGAGCGCTCAGGTGCAAATGCGGGAACTCGGGGGTCTGTCTCTGTTGCAATATGAATGACTACGAAGAGATGTGTCTACTTCGTATAAGTTTACTGGGCCATGCTGCCATTACATATTGCAGAGTACAACAACTCTACCCGCAGTCAGTCATGACATCTACCTTAGGTATGCGGTTTTACCCCTCCTATTTACAGTAGTACATTCAGCGAATCCCCCCACCGCAACCCTGAGGACGGGGGGGCCGAAGGCCTATATATATTACGATGGTTTTCTTCTTCGTTGTTCTTCCTGCCGTGCAAAGTCGGGAAGCAGATCCAACGTCCTCGTTCACGGCGTGCAAAAGGTTTGGTAGGTGCAACGTGCCACCCGAAACGACGTTATGGTGCACAATGATGAGACCCTTGGCGCGTTGTCTCGAAACGTCCTGTGCAGCGCGTTGGTGCAACGCTCTGCTGTCCACGAGCTAAAGGCAAAGTGTGTGGGTGACTCTAGAGAGGCGAGCGCAGAGGACGCGGGACCCTTGCTCGGCAAAGCTGGCGTAGTGGGAGTCAGTTGGCAACGCTACTCTTTTTGTTTCGCTGCTTCGAGAAGTCCCTCCCCCCCGTGTTTAACTTGTCGCCCATCACGTGTTTCCCGTGCTCGTTCGGTGACTTGCAGAACGAGATCCACTACTTTTCTATCGTGAACTCCCTGATGATTACCCTGTTCTTGACTGGAGTGGTGGCCATGATCATGCTCAGGACGCTAAGGAAGGACATCACTAACTACAACGAGGTAGGGTTGGAACGGGTATCCAATCCTTGCGCCGGCTGTCCTCTTGCGATCGCTTTGCTTTCTGGGCTGGCAGCTACAGCACATGGATCATTTTGGGTACAGAACCCCCATTTTGGTTTGGTGTTAGATATGCTCAAATTGCTTGTTCATCCTGTTGAGTCACTTTGCCATATTGTGTAGCGGTGGCAGCTGGTTGCACGGGTCGTCCAGTTGGTGACCTCGCAATCCCCTTGATATTGGAGCGTGATGTCAGATCTCGGTGCAGTTACACGAATATTTCTTCTCACAGCAGTACGCCTAGCCAAGTTGACGAAACGATAAATTCCTGAGTACCGCAGTTTTTGAGTTGACGTTCGACGAGGAAAAGGAACAGCTGAGTCTTTCCGCGACAGACAGGGAAGGCAAGCACCAGAACAAGTGGAGAAAATAAAAAACGTCTTGTTTACCCTCGTCCGGTGCGATTCCCGCCCATGTATATCCAAAGTACGCCGAAACGAGTATCGAACTTGACATCCAGGGTAGATGAGATGACAACACACGCGTTTCACTGCTGCTGTTCGCTCGCTGAACCAACGACACCCTCGCTAAAGCCTGTGCTGTGCTTTTGCTTTTTCGTGGCGCGGTGCAGATGCAATCCGTTGAGGACGCTCAAGAGGAGAGCGGCTGGAAGCTCGTGCACGGAGACGTTTTCCGCCCGCCGTCCTTCAGCCCCATGCTGCTGTCCATCATGTGCGGTACCGGCATGCAGGTGTTGGCAATGACGCTGTCGACCATCACCTTCGCATTCTTGGGCTTCCTCAGCCCGGCCAACAGGTAAGCAATGCGTGACAGCTTGCACTCCAACCTGTTGTGGGATCTTTCTAACATAGTTGCTTTGTTTTCGATTCTCAACAAGTCTTGAGGTGGCAACTAACGCTGCTCAATTGTTTGCCGTTGGTGGCTTCGCAGGGGCGGCATGTTGACGGCGCTGCTGGTGCTCTTCGTGCTGATGGGGTCCTTCGCCGGCTACTGGTCTGCCACCATGTACAAGTTCTTCAACGGCAAGATGTGGAAGCGTTGCACGCTAGCCACGGCTCTACTGTTCCCCTCGATGATCTTCGCGATCTTCGCGGCTCTCGACATTATGGTGAGCGAGGGCGCGTGTGTTTCGGTTAGCACGAGTTACATCGCACGAGAAACACCGTATTCCGTGTTGTGTGATACACCACCTTGGGGGCGTCGTCTATGAAGCACGTGTACACCAGGAGGCACCCTCGCAAGATCGATGCCACAACACCCTGACTGTGAGCGGTGGTCTCGCGCTGCTCCCACCGAAGCTGCGGTGGGTGGATCGCACCGCTGCCTCTCGGACGCACACCGGAACTGTGCGCGGCTGCTGCTGTGGGTGTTGGCATGCAAGTGCCCGCTTGACCGTACGCACTCGCTCTACCCCACCCCCTCTCTATGCGAAGGTGTGGTCTCGAGGGTCGTCATCGAAGTTGCCGGTGTCGCTGCTGTTCTTGTGGTTCTTTGTCTGCGCGCCTTTGGTGTTCGTGGGGAGCTACTTTGGTTTCCGTGCGGAGACTTACACCATTCCCGTCAGGGTCAACCAAATCGCCAGGTGACTGCTGGTTGTGCAGGGCGCACTTTCGTGTTGTGTGCTTTTACCACGATAGTGCTTGATGCTGTACGTGTTGTTCCTCGTAAATCCCGGGCAACCCGCTCTCTTCCGTGTCAAGTCTGTGGAGCTGAACACCATCGAGAACCAATGACTTGAAAAAGCACCCCGTGTTGCGGGGCGGAAGTCGCGACATGACCTAAGAGGAGTCCACCAGTGACACGGCAACAGGAGTGCTTTGGTAGGGCTTTACGTTCCTTTTCGGTAGCACTGACACCCTGTCGATGACCCTGCCTGTCATGTGATTATTTGTCTTGGCGCGGGATGTGTTCTCCTTGTGTGCGTCCAGACATGTGCCGGGGCAGCTGTGGTACACCAACCCTATGTTTGCAATCGCTCTGGGTGGGGTCTTGCCTTTCGGCGCGGTGTGCATCGAGCTCTTCTTCATCATGAGCGCTCTCTGGCTGCACCAGGTTGGTGGCTCGTGTGATACAGAAGTTCGAAGTATCGGTAGAGAAGATCGATTGCTCGGCAGGTCTGTAAGTTCTGTTCAACTACAGGCCGTGGGCACAACAGCCGTATGCTGAAAAACGTTTGGATGCGGAAGTCTGACCTTCATCTGATTCGGACGTGTCAATGTCGCCCACACTTCCCAACCCCCCTTTCATGCTCTCTCCCGCGCCGGTTAGTTGATCATGCCATCTGCTTGTTCTGTGTTGTCTGACGAGTACATACCTCAGTTTCGAGGTTGTTTAGAATACCGTAGCAGAGGAATAGACTCGAATCAGAGTAGTCCCCTCCAGTGTCTGTTTCTGCTTGTGCACAACCTGCGGTGCGGTGCGTTCGGCCAAATGCGTCAGCCTTGTGCTTACAGGGTGCCTCCTCCTTCCTGTCGTGCTGCGTTTGAATCAGATCTATTACGTGTTTGGGTTCCTGTACGTGGTGTTTTTCATCCTCATCGCCACTTGTGCGGAAATCACGATGGTGATGTGCTACTTCCAGCTCTGTAATGAGGATTACCACTGGTGAGTATTATTTGTTTCTGCGTTACAAATGTTTCCAAGATACTGTTGGTTGACGTAATCTGTTGATTGGAGTGTTTCGTCAGGCATGTAGCCACCATGATAGAGTACGTCTGCAGGCACGCTCGACCATACGGCGACGGAACTAGAACGAAATGCTCTACGATTACATGTACATGACACTTCACATCCGGGCTATCCTGAAAGGAACCGTTCAAATGCGCCTTTTGGGGTATTTAGAACTGGTCCTGCTGTCTCAAAAGGTGCCATACTCAGGCACTGTTATTGTCTAATTCTCGGGCCGATAACCAACATCTTTGGCCATCTATTGTTACGTACTTCTTATCTTTTGACAATAGAGCGCCGAGGTGCTTGTATGCCGTGCTTGCCAAATGCTGTGTTGTCACGGTGCAGTGACACGAGTTCCATTGACAAGGCAAGCGGTCGTGTTCGCGACCTCCTCATGTGTGCGATCACGTGGTTGTTCCGCTTGGAAATTGTCTTGACGGCCTCAGGTGGTGGCGTGCCTTCTTGTCGGCGGGGTCGAGTGCCGGATATCTGTTCATGTACTCTGTGTGGTACTTCTACTCGAAGCTAGACATCAGCGGCTTTGTGTCGACCTCGGTCTACTTCGGCTACATGCTCGTGATTGCGCTAACCTTCTTCTTGCTGACGGGCAGCAGCGGATTCTTTGCGTGCTTCTGGTGAGCATGATACTGACGTTAAGCCATGGACGCTGGGCTGGTTGTTCTGTAGACACCCGTAGCGTGCGTGAGCGTAGTCGGTCGCGATACATGCTGTAGGTTGGAATGATCGTTTCACGCTCAACTCGTTTGACCACTATGATGAATTCCTGCGATACCCATCGGTCCGAGCGCATGACAGGCGCGTCCTCTCCTCTTCTTGCAGTTACAATTTGAAGCGATGAACGCTGTGACGCGGACTGGTATTTGTTCGACCCACGCGTTTCCCGTGCTCCTACTGAACCCTTTCTGTCTGCGGTGCAGGTTCGTCCGCAAGATCTACAGCGCCATCAAGGTCGACTGATACAGCAACACTTGGGCAAGCGGGCAACGGTTGTTGCTCGCGGGCCACGACACCGAAAATGATGGGGGAGTTGAAAGTACCCCGTAACCAAGTATTGTATGGTCGTCAGCACGGATCGGGCAATCGTGTTGCCTTGGTGTTTTATTTCGTTTTGTGTATGATGCTCTGGGCACGCAGTACGGCACGCGTGAGCTACAAGTGAATTTGATTCGGAAGGTGGATACATGTCAAGTCGTACGCCTGTGACTTGCGTATTCGATGCCGTTCATAATGTAGTAGCCGTCTCTGTAACAGTTGTGGCCCGATGGAAGATCCAAGCACTTGGGCTTTGCTGAGTTCGTCGGCGACAATAAATAGCTTGCCGGTGTACAAAAGACACCGATGTAACGGTAAAGTGGGCTGCTGCTGGGTGCCCTGCTCTTGGCTTCTTGGCAGGAGTGTGGCGCACCCTCGGGGCCTCGTGGGTGGATTGTTTTTTGTTGTTTGCTTTGTATTGTCAAAATTAATGCAAAAATGCTCTGATTGATGGCCACAATCAAGCCCACCATGTGATCAATGGGGTGGATTGTGGTTTATCGGGTGATGACATTTTATGTGTTCACGGCCAACCACCAACCAGGCGTTTGGCGGACAGGAGAGACGGACATTTTGATGGTTTGGCGGAACCACACAATGGGGGCCCCGTGTTCACGATTTTCGACGGAACCACCTGTCAAGCGTAAACCCGCCGCATTTCACCAGCAGCCACAGCTACTCCTCTCCTTGTACACAACAGCTAAATATACGCAGCATTGACACACCTGTTCACCTGTTGCTCCAACAACGATTGGAGATGAAGCTCAAGCACTTGGAATCACATCTGCAATCGGTGACAACTTACAGCGAGCTTGGCGCCGAGAAAGTCAACATCGAGCTCGAACAGTACAGGTGTGTGCCCTTTATTCAAATCCACTTTCCAATGTGAATACAACATTCAGACTTGAGACTGATGGACATATTCATCTGTCGTGCAGCACCTGATGCTGAACTGCCGTACAAGTTCCTTGTATCTGCAGACAACAGCAGACACATTTGTGTGAGGAGGGCACTTGTTATGGAGCAAGCTTGCTGGCATGTTATCCAACATGGAGTACTGCAAATAATGTATGCGTTCATACTCTGCTGAATCGACCGCGTACAAAGTATTGAGACTACAGCAGTACCATGGCGGCTTGTAGTCTACCCCCGTAGGCCCTTTTCTACTCAATGTGATTCTGTCGGCACTGATGTGCGCTGGTACTGCAGTATATTGGCTTTCCAGGTGGCGGCATCGTCTCTGTCCATGACTCCGCCCGAAGCACGCTATGTATTTTACCAACACGCTGCCCGATTCGGGTTGTGTGCACAGCAAGACGTAATCGAAGCTACAGTACAGCCGTACGCGTACCACGTTCACACGTCGAAGCTATTGCGACCGCTCTTTTGTGCACAAGCGCCAGTGAGTGTTTGCCCCTGGCTCGATTACAGCACGCTGGGGAGACCCTGGTGGCGGAGGCATCATGCGCTTGAAAGGAGAGAGTGAATGCGCGCCATGGTGTTGGATTTCGCGTGCGGTAGTACTTCTCCTGCTGTACCAGTAAACTATGTTGCTTGTTCCCGCTGCTGTAACGTGCTGTGTTCACCCAATTCATTGCCCTCTGTGTGCAGCACGTCAGCTCACTTGGCAGCAAGAATGGTCTATACGGCCGAATTCGAGTTTGGAGACATCGAAGACCGGAGCGTGCTCGATCTCGGTGAGAGGGTTGTTACATTAACTATGTATGTATTCGAATGTCATGTTTGGATCATTGAGGCTCTTCACATTTGGACCTGCCACAAGACGCCCCCACCCCCGTCTACTGCTGTAAGATATCCATTATTTTCTACTACATGTGTCCATCTTTACCACGTTTTTTTTTTTGTCCAGGTTGTGGAACGGGTATGCTTGGGATAGCCGCCGGCATTCTTGGAGCCGGTGCCGTTGTGGGGCTTGACGTCGATTCTGGGGCGCTGTCAGCTGCAGCTGAAAACGCCGAATCGATGGAAATCGGTATGGACTTCGTGTGCTGCGACGTCGCACGGAACCCGTGCATACCAGGTAAACCAGCACGCCTTTTTTCATGCTCGAAAGTTGGGTTGGATTGCAGTGCTGTGTGAAGAGTAGTATGAATTTGGCTGTGTCGTATGGCTTGCAGAAAGAAAGTGTTGTTTGCCGCCCATTCGACAGCACTGGAGTGCACTTTTTCCCCTCTCCATGGAGAAACGTGTGATGAAAGCTCATGAAGACTGCACATCTTTAGGTGGCCCTGGGCATGGGCAGCGAAGAGTCGTAAATGAATCCAACCGTGGCCGTGAGCACGCCGCAACTATTGGAACGCGAATTTTCTACCGCACGTTAGCAATAAATAGGACCAACATACCGCGGACTAAAATCCTAATCAGCCCTCTGCGTGTTGTCTGCCCAACAGAACGATTTGACACGGTGTTGATGAACCCTCCCTTTGGAACGCGAAGAGCTGGCATCGATGTCGTCTTCCTGGAGCGTGCTCTTGAGGTATCTGTCCCGTTCAGACGTATGTTGTGGCTGTACCTATTTCGTGCGGGTTACCCCCATGGTCTTGGAGTTGTTCTCGAAATTGGCTGTCGTACCTGGTACGATTTAGAATCCTTTCATTCGTGGGGTTAAAGTTTGGCTATGTTGTTGACAAGGGCGTGAATTGGGTGGTGAAACCTCCTTGCGGTACCTTTGAGGCCATGCAAGGGAGTAAAGCCTTACGCATGACCCGAGATCTACCAGAGTGGCGGAAGGAGAGATATTAGCCAGACGTAAGTTTCAGATGGGGCTGCGTGATGGAGGGGTTTCGTGCTATTGTGGTGCCTTGGCGAGCAAGATGCCTTTCCCAGACACGGCAACACCTTTCGGTTATGCCGTGTGTTATTTACTTCAAAAATATGTAACATGAACCACGTCTGCTTTAGCCCTACGCCTATTCTCGCGTTTTGGCGGGGTCATTCAGAAGACTCGGATCCACACAGCCCACACCAACCTCAGGTTTCGAGGCATACGCTGATATCGTCATCCTTGCTGTATTGCACGTGTTTGTCGACGGCGTTTTCATGCATGCGCTCCAGGCTGCACCGACGGTGTACTCCATGCACAAAACGTCAACCAGAAAGGTACGAAAGAGACACCATGCTTCCTCTGCAGGTGTTGAATACTGGCACGACAGACATAGGCAGGTCGCCCCAGTCTTTCGCTTTGTCAGGCCACTTCCCACCCAACATGCTGTAAGACGTACCCGGTAACGATTATGTCAGAACCATAGGGACCCAATGGTACTCCAAGCGACTCGTAGGGGCATATTGCTACTCTCGAAAAGCTGTACCTATGAAGAATCGCCGAACATACTTTCAAACGCGGTCGTCGAGGTTTCCTGCCGTAGGAGACAACCCTTTGCCATGTAAGATTGTGGGTTCAATATTCCCCAGAAAAGTGTGCACCGCCCCCTCGTTTGGGCAATGTAAGGGCTTCGATGTTGTCCACGGCACGAACTAACACAATCTGCATTTATTAGCGCTGCTGGGAGCGGCGCCGAATTTTTGGAGTACGGCAGCCGCACAGAGCTTCATAGCGAGTGCGTTGCTCATCAACGCTTTCGATCTTCCCTTGACGTCCGCCCGTTCCGCAGCACCTACTGAAGAAGGCGGAGGAATGGGGAGTGGACATTACGGTCCTGGCGCAGCTGCGCTTTGATATTCCTGCGACTTACAAGTTCCATAAGCGCAGATCCATGGACGTGGAGGTCGATCTTATCAGGCTGCAGAAGCGCTTGTCGCGTTCAGATAGCTGTAGTACTGAGAGCGGTTTGGATGCCAAAGGATGACGGGAAGGATGACGCTGGAGTTTGGTTTCGTGCTAAAAGAGCTTTCCCCACCTCGTGTAAATAGGACAGAAGATGCTTTTTTTTTTCGTGGGTAGCTTTTGTTAAAGGGTTACCTAAAAATAAAAACGCAACAAGCAGTGGCAAAGGTTGTGTGCCGCGTGTTGGATGTCTACATACATATACAGCAGTATGTTGCGACTTCCATGTTTTGGTCAGAGATTACCGGTATTTGTTGTGTGTCTGGCAACAAATGGATAGAAGATGGTCTTGTCGGGCAGCAAGTGGATGGTGTACGGCACGCTCGTCCGAATGTGTGTAACGTTGGGACGTCGGGCATGCGGCATTCATCTTCAAATACATGGGGGCAAATTGGTTGAATGCCCCATCTTGACTGGTATCAGAACATTTTCACCATTCATGCCAGAACGCGGGTCGTTTGTACCAGCTTTGCACTTCTTGCGATTCTTTCTAAGTTGTTTTCCTTGCGTTTCTGTGTTTCTGTGGTTTACGTGTGTTCGAAGGTACGTAAGTACACAGCAGCCGCAGCGTCACTTGGCGTCACCGGTTGAGACTACTATTATAGTGAGTGGTGCAACAAAAAAAAATTATAATAGTCAACATCATACGTGGTGTACAGCAGTATATATATATTTTCTAAAACTGTACGTCCAATACACCCACCCACGGTTCCCACGAAGTTCGAAAGCGATACACACATAGAGGTTTGTGTAATGTACGTATGCTGTACACGTTGAATTCATCGGAGGACAGAGTTATGATTGTATTTACCGAAGGAATTTTGTCGTTCGATAAAAAAATAAGGAAGATACACGCGCGCAGATTTCCTCTTGTACGAAAAAAAACGCCACCGGCGACATCGCCCTGCGCGCCCTGCAAGCGCCCACACGACAACACACACCTACCTTCTCTCCTCTTCCCTCTCCACGCCCGGCTCAGATCCCGAGCCTCCGCAAGCCTTAGCGTCGTGCATCAACGTACACGCGGCGGTTCCTCAACAAGAAACAAGCTTCGAGTATGGCGCTCAGGTCCTTGAGCCGAGCCGGGGTTGAAATGGGTGCGAGGGTAGTTGGAACGGGCAGCAAGTGTTGTCGGGTGCCTCACGCCACCAGGCACGTGGGTGGGGCTGAGCGGAAGATGTCATCCGTCGTCGGGCAGGGGCCAGGGCACCGAGCACCGTCTTTCCGACAAGGTGGGACCTCTATCTAGAGGTGCTTGATATCCTCTCCTGTAGAGAATGGAAACACCAAGAAGCTTCGTGGACTTGTGGACTTGAAAAAAATGGTCTTGGTTCGCTCGCCTCCGCTGTATGTAGCCCTCACCCTCGTCTTCGGTTTTCCCCTTGATCCTCTGGCAAATTGCCATTTCAAGAAACTCAATCAAGGCGGCCTGCTGCCTCGTTGCTAAGGTACTATCGTGTGTTATTTCGTGGCCAGTCAGTGCTTTTTTATTCGGTTCGCGTCCGTTTGCATCGGGACGGTTCACACGTCATCGCTCTACACAACAGCAGTATTATTATAATATTATAGTAGCAGCGAGGCAGCAGTGTACAAATACAACGTAGGCTAAGGAGCGAGCTGGCCTCGTTTGCAGTAGGTAGGTATAGGTTGTTCTCGGCCGGGATGTTTGGCAGTCTCACCAGTAAGGATTGAGTGAGACCTGCTGCGGCGGAGGGACATCTGCTAGACAATGTCTGCTGTTGCTTCTCCGTGTCACCGTGTCTCGTGTCGCAAAACGTCACCGGCTGTGTCGGCTCTGTACCCACGGTTGTAACCTTCGTCGACATGCCAGATTTTTTGGTTGGGCCGCACTCGGAGAACCCTTGATGAGGTCGATTGTTGCAGCGTTGCAGCGTTCAGCTCACACCAGTATTCCGACTTCACTTGAAGAAGGCAGAGATGACTCTCTACAAAGGCAGAGACAAGCACATATGACACATGTGGCCGTCAGGCATACATAGTTGACGTGAAGAAAAGTACGGGAGGTGGTCGTGTTTGACTCGTTTGGACGTTTGGACGATGAGCAATTTTTAATTTTCAATTTTTGAGACGGGAAGGAAGGGACGCGCAGACGCACCCCCATCAACGACTTGTAGTCTAGATGTTGTGAAAACGCGCAGCCCTACGAGAGGCACACAAATAATAATGACACACTGGCTGGTGTCGATGTACATTGCTGTCCATTGGTACGCGCTCATTCCACAGCGCCGACTAGCCGCCTGCCGACCTTCACGAAGTTCAACCTCTCGCCCTCCTGTGAACGGACGGCGTATGTATTTGTGTTTGTATTTGCTGTGCAACCAGTTTACTTGCCAATATCCCTCTGGCAATGTCGGGTTGAGCTTCTGTGCATACAGGAGCGCAACTATTTTTGCCAATTAGCTACGAAATCGGCATTTTTATTTCGTCGGTCCTCTATTCATATGTGCGTTGAATCTCTTGTTTGTGCTGGAGTGTGGGATTCACGCAGTGGTTACTGCTGTTGAGTGCATGCTCTCTCTCTCTCGCTTTCAGTGTTTTCCCTTATTCTAGGCATCAATTTTGCCGAAAAGTTCTCGACAAGTCCGTCGGCAACCGTGTGCATGTCGTTCATTTTTGGTACCCACCTCCCTGGCATTGCCGCCCACTTCCGTTTTTCGTCGTCACGCGACTTTTGCGCAGGGTCGTTGGGTGCCGGAACGCAGCTGTTCAAGCTGGTGGAGACGGACCTCATGTCTAAGGAGCTCACTCGCTACGGTCCTGCCGATGCCGAACATTTGGGGCTGCACTCTATCCAGGATGTGCTGTCCGACATCGCCGCCGCCACCCTCACGCCCCACAAGCTCGCCGCACCTGCCGTCACTGCGGTTGCTCCGTCTGCGGAAGTGGCGTCTGTGCCGGCTACGGAGGAGCCGGCAGCAGCGCCAGCTGTGCGAGAGGAAGAGGTGCTTGCCGCATGGGGGCTGGGACCTGTTGTAACAGACGGTTCCGAGGTTGAGGGCATACAGGCACCTCCTGTGGGAGAGGTCGGGGAAGAGGGAGGGGAGGTATCGAACGAGAAGGTGGCAATCAAGCGCACTTATCAGCCGAGCACTCTCAAGAGAAAGAGGAAGCATGGCTTCCTGTACCGCGCCAAGACGCGCCTGGGCAAGAAGATCCTGCGAAGGCGTCAAGACAAGGGTCGCTGGAGGCTGGGCATCTAAGGAAACCGACCAGTTTATTGCGTCCCCTGGCTCGGCGCTTGGGAGGCACATCGTTGTACATAGAGTTAAGTGATTTGGAACAAGTAGTAGAGATTTTTCGGAGGCAACGTGACAGTCTTCTCGGAAAGTTCCAAATGGTGGGAGAAAGTAGGCAGAAGGCGTAAAAGGACCGGGCAGGTCGACTGTTCCCTGCTCACACGGAAGCGGCCTTTTGCCCCCGGTTTAAGTTGTCTTGTGCGCGCACCTCTGGAGATGGGATGTCTTGTGCGCATCATACGTAGTTTGTCGAGTGTTCGTAGATTTTTGGTCCCATTGCAAGAACACATATGCATAAGTGCAACATAGACACGAAGCACCACGCAACAACGAGGAAGGAGATGGTATAGCACTCCAGGGGCGGCCGTTGTTTCTGAGTTGCGCCTTATTAAACTTTTCATTTTCGGAGCATCGGTGTACCTTGCGAACGAAAGTAGGAACCGTTCTTGTTATAGCTTGTAGACCTGAGGTGGAGTTCCGGTGTCTTCCGTGTCTCTCTTTTAGTAGGCGGGTGGGATTTGATTTGACTCAGGCGACAGTTTCTGGTTGAAACCGTGCTGAAGCTCACATGTTTTCACTCAATAGCACTCGGACAGATGAATGACATTGAATGGTGTGCCGGCAAGATCTTTTTGTTTTTGTCTGAAATCCTGGTAACCTTTCGAACATGGGCATGAACGCTTTGAATGCGGGCGACTTGATAACTCCAAGCTATGCTTTGTTCTGGGTGGCCAATATTTTCAGCATCACGGTCTTGTGTTCAGACCCAACCGTAGCTGTCGGAATCAAGAGCTCAAAAGGTTGTGGTTGATACTCCCTTACGATGCCTCAAACACCAACACGGAACACGTGCGCCCTTCAGACTCAAAAATGTCCTGCAAGTCCATGCACCGACAAAGGAACGGCCACCACCAGTTGAGCTCCCTAAGCGTTGCACCCCGTAGTTCACGCGAACAGGAGGGGTCATCTTTGATGGGAGGGTGCCTCACAGCGTACGCCGCTTGCCCCACCAAAAACTAACGCTGAAGCTTGTCTCCAGCGACTCGATGTGGTGCCAAAATAGCGGAGGAATGTACAACACCTCCCCTTTCCTCAGCTCGCATTCCATCAGCGGCATTATCTCCTTGAATCGAGGATATTTTGATAAGTCAGGGTTCGCGGCATCAACCTCACTGGTGTTGCTCATCAGGCCTGGCCTGGGGTAGACTGCGGCCGATAATTTTCGGTCCACCAGCAAAACCTGACGGCGCGCGAACGAACAAAGACGTGCCAAGAAAGGATGTCAGACTGAGAAACAACTTGCTTGATGGATGCATGACCTCTACAACACGTCGCCAACGACGGTTTGTGGTGAGTGTGGAGAGTCGTATATGTAAAGCACGGACACACTCGCCCGTTTGGTGCCGACCACTTGTGCCAGGAGGTTGTGGAACGGGTCGTTATGAAGCGGTGATACTGTCCCTGCTGGGCCGAACCATGCGTTTGTGGCGACGCTTTCCGCGTCTCCGTGGTCTTCCTCATCTTCGAGAAGAAGAGCACAGTAGTCCGGGGTCATGATGTCCCGCCTCAGTGCAGGAATCTGATCGAAAAGCTGGTGTTGTGCTAGGTAGGCCTTTTCCTTGCCCTTTTCTCCACATGACGTATTTTTGGCGACGCCGCCGGGAAAGGAGCCTTCTCCCCGTTCCCCTGTGTCCGAACAACCTTTCTTGTCAGTAGGGGACTCTTCCTGTGAGTGCGATTCGATGAAACGACCGATGAAATCACCGATGGTCATGAGCTCCTGCCGCCAGCCTTCTCCTGTGTATGATCCACCCAACTCAACAGGAACCGTGCGCCTCCCCGCTACCTTTTTAAGATACGATGGATTCGACCAGCTCCGTGACGCTCCCATGGCTGGCCAGCCATCCAAGACCTGCGTAGACATTACACGAAGCGAGTGGAGAAGGAAAGTCATCACCAGATGGCTCAGTAGAAGCACGTGTGTGCTGTGCTTCCTTTCCGTCGTTGCCGAAGAGGCGAGTCTTCGCCCCCGAAAACTCGGCACCTATCGCACCCGGCCATGGGACTACGCATAGACTTACAAACCTCTAAAAGCTTAAGGGCGCGAGGGGGATCGCAGTACCTTCTCTTCAAAAATTCAGGAAACGCCTGCATATCTCAGTTGTCCAAAGTCTAACTCCAGTACGAAACTACAATCGCAAATTAACAGTCCGCTGACCCCCCTCGTGCACAATGTTAGTCTCTGAGATTATAGCCCTTGCGATACACTACAGAATAATAACGGCCCGCGATTTTCCAAACGATCCCGTGTATCATCGAGATCGTTGAGTTACAAGCAGATTTTTTGAAGCTGCTGTGCGGTCTGCTTTTGAAACCCTTCAAGCACACAGTGACAGCGAATCACCGCTTATTTGAGTGTGTGGGGCCGCGAACTCAAGCGCAGCTCTTCCTTCACATATCCAGCTCGTCGCCTTTGTCTATTTGAATGCCTTGGGTCATGTATAAGCAGGTCTAGCCGTAACCAAAGGTGCTTGAAGCGTTTCAAAATCGGACCGCACAGTAGCTTCAAAACTCCTGCTTGTAGCTCACCGATCTCGATGATACAAGGGTCGTTGGCAAAATCGCGGACCGCTCATCTGTAGTGTATCGCAAAAGCTACAATCTCAGATACTAACATTGTGCACGAGGGGGGGTCAGCGGACGGTTTATTTTCGATTGTAGTTTCGTGCTGGAGTTAGACTTTGGAAAACCTGATTATACAGGTGTTTCCTGGATTTTCCAGAGGAGGTACTGCGATCCCCCCCGTGCCCTTGATACAAGTAAGAAATGGAAGCACACAGAATAAACAGCATGCATCACCTCCGAGAAATCTTTCGTTGATACTGCTCTGGAGCGAGAATGTTTCGCATAGACTTAACCAGACCGGATTCACAGGCACAACATGCTGCTTCTATTGGCGTCCATTCACTCACCCCTGAGAGTATGACGGGTGTTTCTGCCTGCATGTAGTCTCTTCGGAACACATCCAGCGGGGGCATTATAATACGGCGAATGCCTCCACCCGAGCCTGGCCGACCCGTGGCCATCGAACGGTCACGTTTGGCCTTCTTTGGGCGGACTCCATCCGGTACCGAAGCTGCGCGAGTAGCGACCGGCGCTACTCCAGAAGATGGTGACTGGGCTGCACCAACACGTGGTGGTGCCAGATCTGTCTTTGAAAACGAATCCGCCTCCATGGCCTCGACGAAGGTGTTTGCGACGCCCTGGAAACGTCCGCCGGCCATCATCGCCACAAGGTCGAGCGCGTATACTGCCTGCAGGCCGCGCGACATGAAAATGTTTGAATGGAAATATGCGGGCAATTGCTATAGAGCCATAAACGTTGCAAGGCATCAATATCCTAAACATCAAACGTACCGGTGATTTTCTGTCATGCATTGCTGTTTCAACGCGAGCCAGGATGTCACGGTTCCACGGAGACACGGAGACTCACATTGTCAAGGCTGTCCGCCTCTCCAGATATATACGTGGCTATAGCCACCAAGGTGCCAGACACTCCGTAGGC
The DNA here is from genome assembly GCA_000310025.1 of Ectocarpus siliculosus. Lineage (NCBI taxonomy): Eukaryota > Phaeophyceae > Ectocarpales > Ectocarpaceae > Ectocarpus > Ectocarpus siliculosus. The sequence goes on from FN649737.1 coordinate 1,486,029, forward strand.
GTCTCTGTGCACTTTGGCCACCGTCTGCCAAGACTTGCCACTGAAAATCGCAAGCAACAGCAGCCATGAACACGGGAAAGCTGGTTACTGACAGAAGAACATCGGGGTCCACAACTTGGTGAGCAACAGGGATAGACTAACCAGGCAATTATTGTATTTTAGTCATGCCGCATGGATACTCCGCCTAAAAAAAGTATCATCTACTTGTACTGCTGTTTTTCTACTCGCTTTCTTGATGTACGTGAGGCTACACGAGGTGTAGCGTGACCACAAGGTTGGAGAGAGTTTGATGTAGTGACGTTCTCATCAACACGTTGGATCCACTAGTGCTTTTGGCAGATCTTGCCGTTAGGTCTTTCCATCTCCATTGTTGTATGCATACCTCCACAAAATACGCTGGTTGTGCCATTGTACAAAAGTTTATGCATATGTGCATCATGAATCATGAATGACTTTGTTCGTCCGGCCAATCTCATCCTCCCCCCTCATCCCTTGTCACCTGTGCAGTTGTTCCCACGCGTACTCCCTAGCTTTGAGAGCAACCTCATGACAACGCGTCCATCGTCCTTCTTCCAGATGTTGGATCGCGCGCTGCACAAGCAGGGAGCAGGGTCTGGAGCCTACCTCTTCCAATTCCAATGCGATACACTGGAAGAGAGCGGTAGAAATCTGTCGATCTGAGAGTAATTCGTCAATAACCCGTGATCTCTTCTCGGTGTCGCTTTCCATCTATCGTTGAAGGCGTTGTAGGGAAGCCAGAGATCCAGAGCAAAGAGAGAAATAGCGAGACACACAAGGAGCAGACGGAGTAAAGAGCAAAGGGCGCGGGGGGCACGCACACAGCGGCGAAAAAATGTGGGGCGGGGCTACAATAATTGACAGTCCCGTGGGCTGGTGCTACTTTTGGCTACTTTGGTGTGCGTGTGAGTGCGTGTCCTTGCCTTGCGCATCCTTCACAATACAGTAAATAGATAGAATGGGCATCTTGTACAGTGTAGAAGGTTGATGCCAGTTGCACTCGCGGGAAATTAGCTCGTTATGTTGAGGGTATTCCTCGATGGCAACGCCTACTATATATAGACTTTAGGCGCAACTATAACTACTGCTGTACCATCGAAGACCAATTTTCGCAACTATGTGCACATTAGTCTATGCAACAAGCGTGGATTAGAGACACCTGCGCCGGTCCCGGGGTTAAACGCGCTCCACATTCCGTTGCGTTTTGTGCCTAACCCGAAAGCACACGCCCTTCTTGCTAGCCTCGCAAAGTTCCTTGTGCAGCGCGAGTGGTGACAAAGAGGCAGGAGTTTTTTTTTACTCCACGTCACTGAGCCCCCCTACCCACCCCTCCTGCGGTGCTTGGAAACGAAGAATTCAACTTGGGGCATGGGGACCTCTCTCTGTAGAGAACAACAGTCTCGTGTCGGCTCATTCTACCCAGGGTGTCACGAAGCCATTCGCGAGAGGCGCGAAACTACACCCTAACATGTTTGCATACGGCTTTCTATGTCAAAGGAATCCGAACTTACATCCTTCCGGCGAGCGCACCACAGCAACAACAAGCAGTTTCAGGACGACAAGTGCAACAACGGTTAAAGTGAAGAATACATACGGCCAGTGCCCCCATCCCGCTCATAAGAAACATCGTCACAAATTGAGCCGCAGAATTTTGGAAAAACAAGAAGGGCGTAGAAAATGATGGCCTCATCCGCCGGCGCTACGCGAAATAACTCCTGCATCTTTGGAGAGTCTTGCTGAAAAAAGGGGATTTCTGGATATAAGCGGGCCGGCAATGTACATAAAAACCCCGCTACTCTTGCGCTTCCGAGGAAAACTCTACACATCACTTTGAAAGGTCTTTCCACAAACAGGCGAGATGATTGTCATCAAAACTGCTTTGCGGTGACAGCCGGCACAACTTGACGCGATGTTGACGCGATGTTCCGTAGAAAAACTACACAACAGTGCACGCACGCTCTACACCCCGACAAATGCGTTCAGGTCCTTCACACGAGCGCGGCGTCACAGCTTCTTCAATGCTGCTCGTAACACGCCTAGTTTTTCTACAACAGCTTTTCGAAGTGGCGACTCCATCTCACTATTTGTCCCCTCCCCGCAAGCGTAAAATACCTCACAAAACGCCGCCAAACTCTTCTCCAGATCGTTCGCTCTACCCAACAACTCCCCGCCATCTAAGGGAGGATACAACAGAATTCCGACTTCCCCAGCGCACTCGTTCGCGTCGTCCAGATGCGTCTGAACTGATTTCGCCCATTCCAGCTTTCCTTGTAACCACCCCTCTCCCACCGATCCAGCAGTCGCCCCAGACTCCTCTTGCGGCTCGGGCGAGTCCAGCGAGTTGAGGGAATCGTTTGCCGCCTTCAGACAACGTCGGAACACCCGCAAGACGTCAACGCTCGCCTCCACGCATGGCAGCTCCGCCGCCCCATAATTCTCGTCCATACCATCAAAATCAAAGTCGTCGAAAGTTCCTTCAGCTCCCTCCTCGCCTTCCCCGGCGCCGCCCACGGTTACCTTGGCAGCGAATTGTTCGTCAAGCCCGCCTTTGTCCCCAGCGGATTCCGACTTGCCGGCGTTAGCCATTGCGGCGGCCTTGGCTGCCTCGACAAACTCGTCGATTGTGTCCTTGACCGCGACACTCCACTGCGTGGAATCGGGCAAGATGTGTGGTGGACAATCAGGGGGAGGAGAGCAGCGGGGTGGGGGATGAAACGCGCCGACAAAGTGCACACAGATTCACGGCGTTACCGATGACACGAGCTAGCTAAATAGGTGGAGCCTGTGACGCAGGCAGAAGAAGGTCAGCACGATCGGGTTGATCAACTGTCGGGGCGACATTCTTGCTGATCGCGCTCACGTACGTGCTGCGTACATTATCAACGCTGATGTGCAACCATATGTACCAACCAACCGGTACTGGCATGCGTCTTTCACTAAAACCCCGCCAGCCAGTGTGAAAGGGTCGAGCGTGTTTTCGAGCCGGCGGATATTATACTACAAGCGCGATTTTCGCGAAAATACGTCAACTTGCGTAGGACACGTCGCGACCTATGGGAAATCGCGTGACCGTCTCACAGCAGAAAGAGCTAGCCTCGGACATGAGCACTACACAACACGACCCGTTACATGAATACGAGCCTCCAAACGCGGGCCGCATTCGTGAAGGATTTCAGCAACTGGATACATGCCGTTGCCCACCTGCATCATCTGACGCCGGCAGGCTAGCTTGTTCGTTTTTGGTGCCTGCTGGAGCTCTTTACACGATTGCCACACCTGGCGTCAGAGAAAGTGCGGATGTGATAAAGCCGGGATAGTTGTTCCAAACCATGCAAGATACGATGCAGCATGGTAGCATTGCAGCCAGGCACTTGGGAACATCAACTCAGGTCTGGGACGGGCATCGGGGAGGCATAGCACAGCTACACACACAGCAGTGCATCTTGCCGTGAAACATAGACATTCAACGAGCCTGTTCTTTCACCCGTCGCTTCACCCTGAAATCCAAGGAGCCTACCACATGAGCACATTCTGGATGCACTGCTCAAGGCAGAGCTTGGCCAAGATCAGCACTCTAAAGGGACCCAGATCCGACCCTGCTCTAGGTAAAACCCACCGCATCATATCTACACTGCTCCCTGAAACTCACCGTTCCTGTGAGGCCGTTGAGACGTGCGTGTCGGGACGGGTCAAGAAGTGCGCCTATCAAATCTTTCAGGGAGTGCAGAACCGCCCTTACTCCGGCCGAAAAGTACGCCACCATGGATTTTGAGGCCCCAACAGACGAAAGCAGCCTGCACAACACGAAGACAGGGACAGGACCGGCTCACAGTGCAATACTACGCGCACGGAACAGCAGACTGCTTACTCGGCTATGGGACCGGTACTATTGGCGCCGCCGTGATACAACGTAGCATGTGCCTAGTCATGCAGGGCTCTTGAAGGCACTGGGGAGAAGAAAACAAAGAGACGACGACACCCGAAGCAACCAGCATTGACTCACGTGAGAGACGCCACCATCTGCTGACAAAAGCCTCCCATCTCTCTCGACATGCTCTCCGAAGCCACCTCCGACGGGTTGGCCTTGTAGACCAGGTTCAACCGGGTCACGCCGTCGTGAATGGATTGGCTAGCCTGTGTGTGCGCGCGTGTGCAGAAAATGCTGAGAGGTACGTGCTATAGGGTGCTTGCTGGCCTGGCTGCATCCATTCGATGAAGGTCAGACTCAAGGTAAGACTGAACACAGCTGGCTGGGGGACTGATGTTCCAATACAACTGCCCCACCCTAACATTTCCCATCCATTTTTCTTTTCTCAGCCTCGCCAAGAAAAGTCGCTCTCCCGTAGACAGCTATGTTTTGTCGTATTGATGTACGTGCATTAATAGTAGGAAAAATAAATACAAAGACAGAAGGACTATTTACTGTACCCGTTCGAGATATAAATATAGCCACAGTCGAACCGGATGTGTTGGAGTCTTTGCAGTGAGTGGAGGGAAGCCGACATTGTTCAACTCCATCCAGTAGAAGAAGTCCAGCGGCAGGCTATAGTAAATAGTAAATATAGGCAGAACAATAAGGGGGAACGAGAACAGCACCACAAGTTAAGTACACTGTACTGACTGATAGTACTGCACCTCGAGATGTATCTGCATTCTGTCAGGCTGCGGGCTGCTGTGTGTGTGTGTGTGTTTAGAGCGGAAAAAAAAAGTACTTCGAAATGAGTCGGAAAAAAAAAAAACACGTCTGGGGTCCGAACGGCGATCTATCCACTCTCTAAGCTCTTAACCCGGTTTTGTAGTCACGACGCCAGCATACTCCGCTTATCCCGATAGAGGCCACCAATTTACACCTTTTAAACTGTTGACAGCCACGATCGAAGGAACACACTTCAACAAAAAATAGTGCAAATTTAGATGTAGATATGTAGACATGTACACCCCAATGTATTGGAAGAGGGTGGATTGCTCTCTGTCCCGATGCAAAATAGGCTGGTGGTGTACATCCGCCTGCAGTGAGTAGGTGTCGCTGTGTTCCTCGCAACCCATGCGGTTCACGAGCCAGGTTGTCATCGACCGATCTCGGCATGCTGCAAGAAGGAAAATATGTAACCTACAATAAAAGAAAGGTTTGTATTTGTGCTGCTGTAGACTTGACTGAATGTCAACTCCAAGGCCAACAATAGCGAGAAAAATCAACGAAGAGCTGACACCAACGTTTCCCACCGCCGCCTCGTTGGCTGCTTCAGCATTTGGACCTGTAACATCAAGGAGGACAGGAGGACCTACCGTATACGCATACCAGGTACGACACAAGATAACACACCCCCTGGACCCATTTTCAAAGCTCGATTACGCCACGACCAAGAGGATGCATAAACGAAACGATACGTTTTCGGAGAGCTCTCGACCAGAAGGCTTCAATGCCGCCGTTCTCGGCACCCCCATGTTTTCTGCTTTTGATAAGTCTAGCTTGGAAAATCGGGCCAGGGGGTGTGTTATCTTGTGTCGTATACTGTATGCACAACACAACTTTTTCAACTCTTTCAAAAAAACCACTAGCGCAGTGTCAGTACGAGTATAATGATCATATCAGCAAAGTAAAGTGTCTTGACACCCAACCGCACTAAAGCGTAAACAATGGCCGGCCATGAAACTACGGCAGGACATTACGACCACAATTTTTGTTGTCCACCTTCAAGAGCGCTACAAGTGTACTTGTACGGCTCGTCCATCCCATACATGTGATCGACATGGGCAGACAGCAGACAGATCTGCAGCACTGGCGGAGTTCAAAACGCCTGCTGTCCACAAAAGCAGTGGTCAGGACAGGGCAAGTGAACTTGTCATGTGGGGCATCCAGGCCGTTCTGCAATCGAACAAACACCGCATCTGCTCCTATTTCACACCGCCCATCCAACCTCGTGCTGAACTCACCGCTCCGATCACCCGAAGAGCAACATCAACGTCCTCGCTGTTCTTGCTCCAGCACGTTGGTGAAAAGGTGTCTCCCTTCCCATGCTTTGAATGTCCAATCAAGGTATCAATCTCTTTTCCCAGGCCCTCTAGGTGGCCCTTGACAGCCCCATTGAGCTCCATAACATTTGCGTGCCACAGATAAGAGAAGAGACGGAGAGCCGTGCGCAGCAGCAGCAGCCAGCCAGGACCACAATCAAATGGTACACAGCGAGCGGGCAACACCACAACATGAAGGGGTTCAACAGACAGCAATATAGACACGGGAGGGGGAGTGAGTGCGATCTGCTGCCTGCCGCACTGTGCGTCGCCACGTCGCGTGATCCCGCGATCCAATCTTCTCGTGCTTCCGTCCGAATGAGTGCTCTAGCTACGGGCGTTCGTGGCCGCTTGCACTCAGGGGGAGTAAAAGCTGTGTTTGTTGGGGCGTTCGCTGTGCTCCAGGCAAAGTCATTCAGCATCGGAACATCGCCACGCATGTCGGTGGGACCTCGGTTCATGATAGGTGATGGCATACAACATGCACCGCGCTGTGAGATTCCACACTCCTTGGGGCGGATTTTCAAAGCTGGAATACTCCACGACGACGAGGATGCGTATTCGAAAAATATGCACGCGTTTTCGGAAAGCTCTCGAACGAGAAGGATCAAACGCCGCCATTTTCGGCGCATCGTCAGTGTGTTCCGCGGCAGAGCTTTGAAAGTCGGTCCAGGGGGTATGGTATCTTACGCAACATTGTCAATGACACGTATTGTGCATATATGCACACCGGAACCAATCTATACTATGGCCTTTTCTACCAGTGGGAAGGACGAACAGCATTAATTCGAGGTGGGTAGAAACCTCATGGAAGGTCTGGACACAAAACAATATATTATACAGCAGTAGCTGCTGTAAGATTCAGAGGCATGCTTCTGGAACTGGGGTCTCCAGGCTCGGGTCTCACGTGCATATCTGCATATCTGGCGTTCGTTGTAGTCTAGAGGTCCTATGACACAATCTACGAAACAGTCTGAGGTGAAAGTGTTTCGGTGCGACAGCTTTGTCAGAGGCCGAAAGAGAAAGAAGACCTTCATTGCGTAGAGAGCGATAAGGCAAGACGATCCCCGCGCGGCATGATCATCAACACATATATCATCCGCGTAAAAACATTTTTTTCGCAGTCAAAAATAAGAATGCGTGCAACAAGGCAGCGGTCACCGAAGGCTCCTCCAGTACAGATTATGTCACAGGTCACCCGAGTGAGTGATGCCCTATAGAAAACTTCTTGTCGTAGACCGCACTTGCAGGCCCTTGCGTCGAACACATCAGCATCCTTCCAGTGGGCTCATTGATACCAGTGCTTTTTATCCTTGCATCAGATTCCCATCTGCATATTTGGGGGGAAGGGAAACCTCCATTTCCGTATGCCTCGGGCCAGGAACCACCGGAAAGGCTGCGTGAATCGTGCGGCCCCGAGACCCTAATCCAGGAGATGGACGACGCCGGCATCGGGGGTGCGTTAATTGTGCAGGTCAGCTTGAGTTTAGGAGTGACAAAGTACACCAGGCAGCAGCTAGTATGTGGGCTGTGATGAAAGCACACAAGCCGCACTACTGAGTGAGTAATCTCGGTCCCGTCTAGTCTCAAGGCAGCGCTTACGGTAGTTAGTAGTTGCGCTTGACGCTTTAGGCTGGTTTGCTGCTTCCCCCCCTGTTCATGGTCCATAACTCCAGCGTACGGTAGGCATTGAGCCCAGAAAAATAGTTTACACGTCAATGATGCCTGGAGCTTTCAGTCACCCAACTGTAACCGACACGGGTTACATGAACGCCATGTATTTTCCTTCGCTGTTAAGCCAAATCACCCAACCAAACAACGCACATCTGCATGTTTGTTTCTGGTTCCGATTCGCTCTGTCGTGCAGCCCATCAACTACAAGTTTGACCACTCGTACGTGTTGGACGCCATGAGCAAGTGGCCGGGCAAGGTGAGATACTGTAGGTTGAAGGTTATTGAACCCCGCCAATAATCTTTGCGGTGCCACGCTTGCACTGCTGTGTGTTCGAGATCGTCTGCGTACGATTGCCGCCACGAAGCTCCGGAGTACTGCTGGACGTTCTAGTGGAGAGGACTTGGTTTTGTAGCGTTTGCCTACGTGCACGTAGCGAATCCCCCTCGAGCCTCTTGAACGAATGTTGTCTTCCCCTCCAAAAGCTTCCAAATTCCATGTATTGGTCTGTCTGCCTATCTGAACTCTAGCACGACCTGTATTCTATCAGCCTGGCCAACCAACCAGAGCCCACGAGTGCGAACATGTCGGCATTTTGGTTGATTCCTTTCGGTCAGTTGAGCGACGTGGTCGTTCACTCTTTTCAAATGCAGCAAAGCCAGCTTTCTTTGCCGTCGTCGCTGCGTAGCGTACGCTTGGGTCATTGTGGTGCCATCTACCCTCCTTTTCTCCCAATCGCCTGTCTTGATGCTCCTCTCTCTCCACAGTTTAAGGGGATGTGCCTGGCAAACCCAAACTTGAGCCCCCACGATGCATGTGCTGAGCTGGAACGCCTGCATGACCAGGTGCGAGATACGGTAGTGCGACCCAATGTACGTGCGAGCAACGCTGCCAGTGAGGTCCATGCATAGACCTCAATTGTGGCATTAGTTGTTTTGCACAAGTCACAACAAGGCAAGAAACACGCGCTCCGTGGACTCGTTGACGATGTTTGTGTGCTGCAGGGAGCTTGATTCTCTCGCTCTTTGGTGCAATTGCTGTGGTGTGCAGGGTTTTTGTGGCGTGAGGTTCAATCCCTACCTTTGGCCGGAAGGAGGCGAGGGCATGAAGGATGACACAGGCGTGGCACTCTTTCGAAAGGCGGGCGAGTTAGGCCTTCCCGTCGGCGTGATGTGCTTCAAGGGGTTCGGACGTCACGTTGAAGAGATTGAGGCGTTGCTGCTCTCATCACCGCAAACCAAGGCAAGGTGTCCATGTATGCGGTGCTTTAGTCCCGGTGGTATGTATGGGTGCATGTAACGATTCTGTACATTCCCCGTCATGCTCTTGAGTCAGGTTCTGAGTGGAGACGTCGATGTTTTGCTCAGGGAAGCTGTGCGTCTGAAGAAGAACCGAAGAGGCCAACCGCGACGGCTGTGGTGTTCTTGTGCCTACTTACTTGCTTCCAACGCGCCTTCCCTTCACCGTCTCCAACTGTGAACTGTTGTCCTTTTTGGGTGTTTCCTACTGTAGCTGGTGGTGGATCACTTTGGGTTCTTCCTGCAGGATGGAGAGATCGACGAGACGGCATGGAAGCAAGTGCTAGCATTGTCCAAGTGAGTCAGTTGTTGTCGTGCGTCTCCCTGCTTAGTTTGGGACGTGGTCCATTCGAATGGACCCGGTGGGTCCTTCGATCATGACTGCGAACATGGTCAAGATCCCCAAGAGTACTTGCGCTGTTGTCTTGACCATGTCAGAGTTAACAATCACGGTTCGCCTGACACACCGACACCCCGCCTTGCTTGATTGACGGATATGTTGGCAGGTATCCATCAGTATTCATAAAGACCAGCGCTCTGTTTCGGGTCGCCAAGGTACGCTCGATTTTTCTCTGGGTGCATATGAGAGGCACTTTCCGAGACTTCTACGTGTGTCGCGGGTGCGGTTGCTTTCTGGACGACCAAAAAGCTGTGAAATCCTGTGTGTCGTTGCTGCGTTGATTTCTTCTATGCTGCACACGGCCTACATATATGCTGATTGCCTCGTACTCTGGGCTTGCGAATACGTAAGGTGCTATGCATGCGTTTTGTGGGACCCCTTGGTCTGGCTGGCAGTGCTCCTAGGCAGCCGTTATGCCTTTGCGTAAGGTGTAATTCTGTTCCTCGTGTTCAGTGTGTCGTTCTTCTCGCATCGGCCTCTGCAAGCAGCAAGCTTTCCCCACATCCGGTTGTTCTCTGGGCTCTGCGTTTGTCATGGGGTTGAACGGCCTTCATCATCACCTCTTGTCACCGTACGTTGAGTGCTGCCCTCCTTACCCGACGTGAACGTTCTCCAGTTGGTGTAATATTTCGCGCTTTCGCTTATGGCTTCTCCTCTTTGTGTTGTGACCTCAGGACCCTTATCCGTACGAGAGTCTTAAACCTCGATTCGCAGCGTTGATCGAGCACTTCGGCTCGAATAGGCTTTTGTGGGGAAGCGACTTCCCCTTCGTCTCGGACGGGCAGTGCGGGTGAGCAACCCGTTTCGTTCGTGTTCATGTTAATGTCAAACTTTCCGGTTCTGCTTGCTCGAGAAGTGGTCGAGTCGACCCTCGAGAAACTGCTTTGTTCGAGGTTGTTCCGAGGCGACCGCAAGGAATCGCGTGTTTGGTTTTGGAGTTGTATGCTGGTGCCTGGATGTTGCAGAGGAGACATTTTCGTTAAGCTTGACCTGCGCCATCCTCCTTCTTGACCCTGTCCCTCCTCGTTACCCCCCCCCCCCCGGAACGTTGTGTTGCTATGCCATTTTGTGTCATATCACCAGGTACGGCCCGGCAAAAGACGTTGTGTGCGATGCCATGGGCCTCAAAGAGGAGGATGTGCACAATATCACCGGCGGCACGGCACAAGCACTCTTTGGCTCTTGGGCGGATGACGCATAGCGCTAGACTGCTTTATTTTGATGTTTTTTCGGACGCAGTTCAGTATATATGGTAGGTGGCAACACGCTTCTTTTATTTTTCAGTTTTGGAGGGTTTCTATCGTGCTTCCTTGCAGCCGGTGCTGTCGCGGTATCCTCACCGCTTGCATTCGGGGCTGGGTGATTGTTCTGGAGAGGTACTCGAAGCAATGCTAGGCATGAGGCTAAATGCGAGGTTCTTTCCTACCGTCGCGCCGGTTGATATGTATTTCACGTGAAATATTGCCCACAAGTGACATCACAATGTAATTTGTGCAGGGGGGTTTCAAGGAACGACGGTGGAACGGGTCGGTACATAAGCAATGAAGCGGCTTGACCTGACCCCATCTAGACGTTCGGTGAAATATTTGCTTGAGCTGGACGTGTAGTCTAAGTGTCGACTCCAAGCACGGACGGGTGGACGGCAAAAATTGACGTCCGGTGCGTGATATTTTCGGGGTGGCATATCAAATGTATCGAGCTTGTCATCAGGTTGAGTTCTGTGCTCCGTACGATGTACTTCGAAGTACAGGGTTAGTCAGACCCCAATGCACGCCAGTCCACGGTGCTGTCTTGTCATTTCGAACCATGCGATCAACGAGAAAATGCCGTTGTCTTTCGCGGGTTTCTAGTGCTTTGCGCTGTCTGTTACTGCATCAAGATTCGGCAATGAACGTGCTGAAAGCGCTTCCATCTAAAAAAATGAAGAATATTATTTTGTGAGCCTTTTGGAGTTCCGTGCCGAGGCATTCGGCGATATCGTGTCCGGCCAAGCACATCGGTGGCAATGAGCACTTTCTCGTCCAAAGGTGTGCCGTTGCTGCGGATTCACAATCGTTTCGGCGCGTGTACTTGTAGCTGCCGCTTAGACTGCTAGCACGTGCAGCACGAAACTTCCATACGGGATCAAGCGGCACAATGGAGCATCACTGGAAGCAACACTGAGAGGATCGACGTTGTACATAGTGAAGCAAACTGAACAAACACTAGAGCATCTCGCTCAGATGATACAGAAGCGGACGCGGCTCTTCCAAGGCTACGGCAAATCTCCGTCGGCTCCTCGGTTTTGTGCTTGCTCGGCTTCTCCCCCACCCCCTTCGGCGGCCACGCCGTCCCCCGAGTTTATCGATTTGCTTATCAAGCCACCCGCCCGGAGGGACTCTTTAAGCTGTGCGGCGTGGTGTTCGAGCTGCCGAATCTGTTGCTCCTGCATTTCAATCTTTGTTTGCCAAACATGGATGAAATGGGCACGCGGGGGACAGCAATGGAGTGATTTAGGGTGGGCGCCAAAACGTCTGACGAGGAAGGCTTGACAGCAGGTTCGTTGCAGCAGCTCTTGACATTCAATTTGCAACGACAGAGAACAATTTCATCGCGTTGTCGGCAGTTGTCTGAATCTGGCGACTGTTGGCCTTGCCTGCCACTCTGCATAGTTTCATGTACTTTCCGACCCACAAGTCCTGGATGGATTGAGAACGGGCGGGCCCCCTCCACGTCTTTCTACCGTGTTTGAAGTCGACGAAACACAACCAAATCAACCAAAGGACAAAATATATCTCGCAGTTGTCTCCCCCTCCCAAAACCCAAGCCAGAACTGCTCCACACGTGCGATGAGCGTTTCTTTGGCGGCCCCGAGGGGACAGGATTTCGCTGAAAATAACCCCCAAATCACGTTCGGTGCCAAAACTGGGGCATCTGTAGGAAAAACCTCGATCCCGCCCACAGAAACGGACTGAAGTTGAAAACCCGCCTACTTACATACGTACTTGGAGTTTGTTTTCCAAACTGACCAGTAAAATGCGGACGTGAGCGACACTCCGTATCACAAGCTACATATGTATCAAACATACTCGAGGCGGGTCATCTCCAGAGTAAAAAACGCCGACGCCAAAGCAAGCAACGCCTTAACACCACCCGTCGAATCTCTATGCCTGGTCCTCGTCCTCACCTCCCTCCACATCTGTTGCTGCCCCAAAAGGTGTCCCTCGTTGCTCGTGCCGGTAGCAGCCAATCGTTGTTGCCCACCAACCCCCACTGCCTCCTTATTATTCTGCCGAACCGCTCCGGAAGGAGGCGTAGGGTGCGCCGCGGGGCCGACCAAGGCCATTGTGGAGGCGTTTGTTGAGCTCTCGGTTAACCGCTGCACCCTTCTCCCCTTGGACAGGTTCTTGCTGCTAGCACCCCCTTGCCCGCCTGGCATGACCTGTCCCTGTTTCAAGAGCGCGGTGTGTTGAAATAGGGGGAAGCGTGATCCAGTCAGACGTTCGGCAAGTGTTAGAAACGACACTGGGGTGGACGCAAGCGTCACGTTAAGTTAAAGGGGGGAGGGGGGGGGGGGGGGCGACCAAAGGGCTTGCACACACGTAAAATCTCAGGGATTCTGTTGTCCAAACAAATATAATATATCCAAGTCCCACGGGGCTAAAAAAAACACATAATATGCCAGCTTCACCCAAGCACCCAGGCTCCTAGGCCGCAAAGGTGTATTGTGGACAAGGTATGCAGGAAACACCACGGTGGA
>FN649737.1:1507817-1546670 GCA_000310025.1 Ectocarpus siliculosus
AGCCCCCGGTTTCCCGAAAATTCCCCGAAAAGTGGCCCCCCCCCCCCCCCCCCAAGCCCCCCACCCCCCCCCCCCCCCCCCCCGGCCCCTCCGCCCCCTGGGCCTGATCCGGCAGACGCCCCTTGGCCGATGGGGTAGGCGCGGATTCCTCCTGGCATCCCTGGCTGAGCAATGCCTGCGAAAAGCATCTTGACTTTGTCAGCCACCTGTTACGGGGGAGGCGTGGGTCGACGCATCGGTTTGGACGGAGTGGGTGCTCGTGTCTGCCATGAGTGGAACGGGATAGAGAGCGCGCGGTGGGAAGGATAGTTGGGTATCCTACAAGACAAACACGCCGAAACGTCAACGCGCTGAATTGACAAACTACGAGGCCACGAGTCAAAGAGAAGCGACAAACCGTACGCCCACTTTTCCTTGGGGAAAGTTTGCATAACTGATGCGCACATGCAAACGAGGATTTTCACCACCATGCAGTACGTGAAGCCTTCCCTTTTGGCAAGCTGGGGTTTGGGCAAAAACAAAAGGCCAGTTGAGTTCTCCTAGGTGCGGTGTGACGTCACGGCAAGGTAGTATTGCGGAGAAATTGTGATACTTGAGCGGCGGTAACACGCATTGGACGGCGTTACCCACCTGTAGCACGCCGAAGGGGACGTTGGTGGAAACTAGCGCTTTCACCCCGGTAGCAGCTTCGGGCGAGGCTTTCACCAGGTTTAACTCCCTGCGGAATTGACCAATGAAGTCATACAATACCACGTCATCATGATTTTACCGCATCATCCCGTAAGCCTTTCTGGTTTGAAAAAGGAAGTGCTAGCACTTGCAAGTAATCTAAAAGGCTGTGAGCTCGACGTTGACGATATACCTGATCTGCATGTCGTCTCCGACGCAAAACTGCCTCGAGAAGTCCCTCGTTGCAGATGCGGCGTGAAGGGCACACCGAGCCTGTGAGTTACACCCCCAGAGAGCGAACACCGTTGTAAATGTCCATACAAAATGGTGACAAAAGGTGTACAAGTTTGTGGACTTGATGGCTGGCAAGATAAGACGCTGGAGGGATGCTTGTCCGCATGAAACTGTTTGGCGGGTCTCAATAGAAGACGCACATGGAATTGTCAAGGGAAGCAAAGGTCCTTGCACCTCTTCATTCCTTTCGATGTAGTGTATGTACCCCATGCGAGAGAATGCTGCTGTACCTGGTAGATGTCGGGCAGCCTCTTTCCGGTGCACGTTTCCCACAGGTACACTTGCCCTTCGCTGCTAGCAGTCAAGATCCGGCGGTCCCTCTCTTTCCACACGATTGACCTGGGGGTTGTAGAGGACACATATTAGGCTCGCAAGCACGGGCTTGACCTAAGAACAATGACCTCCAGTGGAAAATGACCGTTGTCCCTGGAAGTAATCCTGTGACTAGAAGATTCTTGGAAACAAATCAGGTTCAAACAGGGATTGACGTACACAGGTCCTGCACAGGGAGATCTGCCGCATGTGCACTAAAGTTAACCAGCCCTCTCCACGAATGTGCGATGCTCACAGATCATCACCGCATGACGCTGCCGAAACTCAACCTGTACAGGTGATGAAGTCCTACCTGATCCTTCCCTGGTGACCTTTAAGAGACGTCACGAGATTACACGTGAAAGTTTCGTACACCAGGATCTGTTTATCGTTGGCAAGGGTAGAGAGACACGGCAGGGCAGTGATGTTGGAAGGGCAGGATCGACACGGATATCAATATATTGTGCCATACCTTCTTCCACCACCAAGGTCAAATGGGGACCAGCTTGGTGTGTGTCACTAACTACATTTACCTTCTATTCACCTCTTTAGTGCCCTTTAGGGCATATAAACCACATGCAAGTTTCGTGGTCACGATAAACTAAACAAAAACAAGCTAACAATAACATCAAGAGAAGACGCACCGAAAGTCCCACCAGAAGCGAGAAAGAACAACCTCCCAATAAGGAGACCCGCGTACGCAAGATCGACTTAACAAATTATGTGTTTGTTTGACAAAGAATTCATCTCCCGAGATAACGAAAATGTCCCACCAACAAAGGAGACATCTCAAGACTACCAAAGGCAATGGTAGCAATTCCACCGGATGCATTTTGAAGGCATAGGGAAGGAAAATTAGCGACAAGCCATTTCGTACTTCTGTGCTGCATCAAACAGCGATGCCCCCCCCCCTTGTGCTAGCGTTCAATACTGTAAGCACTTGGAATCTTCGCGACATGTTGAATTTCGTTTAACAGGAGCCACGTGTTTCCCACCTGAGCGTTGTGAGAAAAAGAAAAATATTGCCCCCCTCCGCTGAAGCACACCACTCGGCAGTGTTTGACGACGAACTCCTTCAACTCGCGCACGTCCTCCATGAGGATGCTGTACAGCCGAACCTTTTTCATGCGGTGAGTATCGATCGAGCATGCCCATGGCGGACATCCGGACAGGTGTATTTTCACGGGAATGGGCGAGAGTGTTTAGTTAGAGAACGTATTATCGCTGGCCTCGACATCCATCCAGTCAACACCGTTGTTCACTCCTAGAAATGACAGCAGCACCGAGTCTGCTCGAACGTTACGGAGAAGCCTGCTTTTCATCACCTTTTCGCCGAAGGAAACGAGGAGGTACAGGCCGGAGGGGTGGAGGGAGACGGCGAGGGGTGCGGCGTCGAAGAAGCTGATGAGCTCCGAAGACTTGTCCTGGAAGTTCCAAAGTCGAAGAGCCTTGTCCATGCCCACCGTCGCCACCTATTCCCACGGTGTACGGAGAACGGAGAATGATACAATACAATCGCAGTCGGCACATTGCTACCAAGCGGCAATCCGTGTCACTCGTAAAATTCATCGAGGTTTCCTGTAAGTGTGATGCCGTAACACATATTTGTAGCCCAATACTCCACTGCTACATAAACCTTGCAGGCAGAAGGCCCAACGCATGCTTTTATTACCGCTAGTGCTTCAAGGCGCTTTCATTGCTTGTAACAGTGCCAGGGTAGCTTATGGCAGCACCCCGGAAGCACGTGACAGCCCCTTGGTCTCATCGCGACAGACTCCACCTCCATCCGTTTCAAGTCAGCCATTTTACTCGGACTGGCACTCGGGGTTTAGCTCGGTCAGAAGTATCTCACCAGGGGCTTCCACACCGCCACCGAGACGCCGGTGATTCGCGACGAGGGGACCCCTGTTGTCCCCCCGCCAGGGCGCGTAGGAGCGGTTGGAATGGGAAACGGCCCCGCCATCCTCTCGAAATTCATGGTGTCCTCTTTCAAGATGTCCGTGTTCGACAAGGCAAGGCTGCCACAGGCAGCAGACAGGAGGGAGAAAATCGTGGTGTTAGCGATGCAGTCGTCGCGATAAGTCCGCGCGCAACGTGCGCGACGCAGATGGTCATGAAACGTCAGTAGACACATCTTCGTTCCCTGCACGGGACCAGGCCAAGAACAAGACGAGCAGAGGTACAGTACAATGTGTCGTGTGAGCTGTCAGCCAGAAATCTCCATTCTACTCACCTGTATATCTGGTTGTTGGATGTCGTAAGAGCCAGCTGGTCTTCGCTAGGGCTGATCGCAAGGTTGGTGATGGAGCTCACGTTAGCTTCAATTCGAAACGTCTGCACCGGGCGGAGGGAGGGCACAAGAGTGCAGCAACAAGCGTGAGGGCTTGCGGGGCAAGTCGTGTCCGTAGTTTGGTTGCCAGATTGAAGCACCTGTTGGAGGCGAGTTGTACTGAACCCAACCGCACTACTCGCAGAACACAGCAGTACACAACAAAGAAACAACACAGCTGCTGCACGATGCGTACGACCGAAACAGAGCTAAGCATGGTGTCCCGCAAGACTCGTCACAATCTCCTGAACCGGTTGTACAGCAGTTTTTCCGCCCAATGACGTGTTCAGCCGACACTAACCAACCTCACGCCAAGAAAACCTTCGTCACCTTGAGGCACTTAAAGAACTCTCCGGGTTCGTCCGATCTTTCGAACACCCTTAATACCCCGTTGGCACCGCCAGCGACGAATCCCTTGGTGAAGGCGGCCAGGATGCAGATAGCCTCGACTGTGGGGGTCCCTAGCGCGCACCGAAACTCCAAGGTTTCGAAAAGGTACAAATCGCCTTGATCTGTTGATACCACGACCTGTTTCGGGCACATCGAGATTGCATGTTTATGGTGTTGACGTTGTCAAAGTTGGTTTTACATCAAATCGTCCATACCCCGTGGTGAAGTGGTATGAGAGCCACCACGAGCAGACTTTGTTATTCTCCACCAACACGGGAGTTGTCAACGAAACAAATATCAAGGGGATCTGCAAAGAGTTTGCGTGTACCACTTTGCCTAAAAAGCTGATGACGGACTGGCCAACTTTCCCCACCTGATCGTCCGCAAGCCAACAATGTGCCGTGTACACCTGTAGCTCCATCTTTAGACTCAGCGGTAGAGGCTTGAACTGAGCGTCAACCACACGGAAAAATCGTAGAATTTTATCCCCGGTAACGCAAACCACGGCGGGATCTGAAGGACAGAAGTCCGCTTGATTCACTGCCGGGGCCGGGTCACCGTTTGCTCCTGGGCTAGAGATCTTGACCGAGCAGATGACTTTCGCCGCCTGCCGAGGTGTAGTGTAGCAGTCACCCCACGCATTGTGACGCCGAGGTTTCTTCGAAAGAGCAATGCGTGTTCCGATTGTTATTGCTGCCTCTCGTTACGGCTAACGTTTTCTGGTTGAGCTGGACTGGTCCGTGTGTGGGATACCGCATCGGAATAACCTGTTGGGACCTCTGGCCACTCCGTTCATCTTGTAGCAACTACTCGCACCAACTTGTGGAACGGTGTGACACCTCTTCAGCAGTGTTGCACTCTCATGTAGTCTAACAATCCACCTTCTCAGCCGTCCACAGCACCAACTTCCACTCCGGCGCGCCTCCCTGGGTCAGGCAAAGTCTGCCGTCTGCCGAAAACGCCACGGAAACAATATTCGGAGAGCCCATTTCGGGCCAGGAGAGCATCTTGCGACGCCTCAGATTGACCACATCGTAGATGTTAACGGTGGGGCAGCCCTTTTCCGTCATTGCCGACTCCGCCACCGCAAGGAGACGGCGGTTTGTTGTGAGCGCCAGAGCTGTAATGCCTGCCGAAGCGGTCCCGCTTATTAACTGTGACAACGGGACGTTGATGAGTGGCAACAGCATGCGATGGGCAGGTGGTGGTCAGGCTACAAGCGCCACCCCGGTACCACCACCGTTCGTGGTACTGATGCCGAGGACGTGATGCTGACATTTTAGACGTATCAATCGTTGGACCAGCGGACATTGGAAGGTACTGAGCGGAGACCAGAACGGTTTTTAATGCGAAGACAACAACAACAACAACAACAACAACAACAACAACAACAACAACAACAACAACAATAACAACAACAACAAAAACATATCTCTAGGACGTGTTTCTGGTGCGCATCAGAATTTCAGAACACAAGTAAGAAATGTCGATATTGATTGTCCTGCCATTAGGCCCTCGAAGCAGCATGTAGGCTAATGCTGTATTTGGAACCTACAAATTCTGTGGAGGACACCCGCTCCGGCAACGGCGACTTTGTCGTTTCCAACCCGTTTAGCTTGTACAATGTGCGTGGCAACACTGCCGTGCCGTTGATTGAGGTAAATCGTACATCTCCCCATTTGATATCTATTGGCAGTCAGTATACCGGTTGTAAGGCGAAGAAACAAGAAACAATGGCGCGCGGCAGACGTACGTACACCTGGTGCATATCCTATTTCTCCAGGCCATGGGGTTTCGATATGGACGGTCTGTGTGGTCTTCACCGAACACGGACAGCACCCACGGCGTGCGCAATGTGTACAATAATTCGATTGCCATTCTCACCTGCTGCGCACGTGATTCGACGTGGAGGAAGACAACACTATGGCCGCAAGGGTACACCACCAAGTGTTCATCGACAAAGTGGACGTTGCTCTTCACGTCGGTCTTGAGGCCAAACAGGTGCCCGTGACTCAACACATCCCCGGTACGCGCGTCCGGGGCTGCCATCGTGAAGGTGTGTGGCTCCGAGGAGGGGAGTGGTCCACCACAGCAACAGTCGATATTATTCACGGGGAAGTTGGTGACGTTGGTGACGAGATTAGCCGCGCCATCACTTTGGATCTACGCTCATGTCGAGCGGCCGACGCGAGGCGGACAGTTTCAGGAGCTCCGCAACATCCATCCTGCTTTTTACAGGAACGGGGGTAGGCATTGTCGAAAATGAAAAATAGCGAGGGGTGGGGTGTAAAATTGAGAAAAAATGGCCGTTGCCCCTTTTCTCTCGGGGAACCTTGCTTGCACGGGACGGCAAAGCTCGGAGAGCTAGGGCCCTCGTCGTGGGTGGTGGAGAGCAACGCCAGGGAAGGGGGAGTGGGAAGGAATCCGACCTTCGTCCGCGATCTGTGGCTGGAAAACTGCCCGGAGACTGCCCTAAGGGAGCCAAGGTGTGTGTGCAGGATTTTTGAACGAGCAAACGGTCGGCGGATCGATTTGCGACCACGCGACAACCAACATCGCTGGTCGACAACGTGCGTTGGGGGAGCTTGTTGCGCACCAGGTTGGTCCCACGGAGAGGTGTTGGTGAAAACATCAACCTCCAAGCAATCGAGTTTGAACGGAAAAACATACCAACCGTGGTTGAAACAGCACCTGCAACGTGTTTGCGGATTGATTTTCGAGGTCATACACACATGCGGCACCCGAATAACCGATGACCTCGGCCGGTCCCAATGATCCAAAACGGGGTAGGGCAGAGAAATCAGCGCTCCGTACCCCGTCATCCAGGTGCACAGAAAGTTCTGTTGGTATTTCTGCTGCAGATATGCTGCCTGTATCCTTTCCCATGTATTTTGCGCGTACGAAGCTACCCTCTGCGCGCAAGTCTGTGTAGCAGACGAACTGACCTGGGGGTCGGCGTGTACAACACACAAAACACAAACGATTATGTAACGATTCCCCAAAAGGCGAACCCAACGAAATGGGGACGCTCGGGGTTCTTTCGTCTTTGTTTGTCCAACGAAGCATCATTCATGTCGTGGCACTTAACCGGTAGTCAGGGTCCAGAAAAGGCGTCGCTCCACGCCCTTTCCTTACACAGAGTTAACGCAACGTCCAGCAGGAACCGGTGATGACGCCGAATACCCCCCCCCCCCAACAGAGCGTTTTTGTCCGCCTTCGGTTGTTGTTGTTGTTGTTGTCTTCACATTAAAAAACGGTCCGGTCTCCGCTCTATACCTAATGTCCATAATGGTCCAACTGACGCGCATGCCTTCCGGTTCTATGAACAAAAACACTATCCCTGCTGTCGCGGCACTTACTGCTGTGTAGTGGGTACAGTACATTAGTCAAGGCCAAGAAAGGCTGTTGCTCCACGCCCGTTCCCATGGGTACATACACAGCAGTCACAAACACATTCCGCCGATTGCCACCGCCTATCGTGCGACTCAGGATGGTGCTGCTTCTGCTGCCACCGAAGACACATCCAAGAAGTGGCACCCACCTAGACACATTCTTAGGCTTGATTTGTCCAAATTAAGAGGTTGCCAATGCCGCCAATGCCGATTTTGGAACTATCTCGTTGAGAGCTTTCACCAGTTTCTCTAGATATAATGATTGGTCGGTTTTCGCAACCGCGGTACTGTACAGTAGTGTAGAGCCATCATGAGCATATCGTTCAAGAGGGGTGCGCCTCCGAAGATCGGGTATCTTCATTAATGTCTTGGTGCAGCCGTATCACCCCGACATGACAGAAAACATCGGGCATCAATTACGGATATGCCACTAAGAGTATCCGACGGTGGATCCGGCTGAGTTGCCACTGGCTGGGTTCCTGGGCTCAAAATTGTACATCCTCCCTGACGCAGAACAAGTGTCGTAAATCTAATCCATCATCAGCAGCTCCTGTCGGCTGCAGCTTGGTTTCATATGCTTGCATCACCTGTTTGCCATCAAAAGTAGAACCGCCCTGTATGAGCGCCCTGACAACAACGTCCATTGGTCAGTTGCGACCTCCAGATACACTCGTCTCTACCATTCCGGCCAGCAGAGTTAAACACATCCATACCCGCCCACGTCTCTTGAGTTGCAAACGATCTACAGACCGGATTATCAGGGTCCTTGCTGATTACACCCACCACATGCTGTCCTGTACAGTAGTCCAACCTCCTGGCATGTACGCAAAGGCCGTTTTTTTTTTTCTCTGGGTCATGCCTCTTAATACAGGATGTGATACGTAAGACGGCAATTGCGTAGTTCAATTCAACACCACCTAACTACTTCGGCAACGCGTAAGTTTTCGACCTGATGGAGATGCCTCATGCAATCGCTATGGAACATCTATCTCTACACATGTGCCGCACGTTTGGCCTCTACCACTGCTTTTGACACCCATCGTCTTGGTGGTTCTTTGGCAGATTTGATTTTGCCACCGACGAGCCAGTGGCACTTGATCAAGGAGAGTCAACGCGGAACCTCTCGCACAAGAGAAGAAGCGGATTTGAAATGAGCAGCTCAGCGGACAGTGACCGCGAGGAGCGGTTCAAGCACATCTTGCAGCCGATCAGGTGGGGACGTAGCCTTTCCCGAATGATCTTGCAACCGCTAGCGCTTCTCCTGCTTCTCTGCGGTGCACACAACATGTCGCCGTCGTAAGTATGCGGGTGATGGAGTGTTGGGCACGAGTTGGCATGCTACACGTTAGGAGAATACTGGTGGCCGAACAACGCCACTGATTGTCAAGTCATCTTGGAGTAACCTCGAGTACACCCGAAACCTAACCAGGGACTTGGCCCAGAACTGGGATGTGGACATCGCAACGAGTCTTGAGGATTACTTGGAGGACCTGGAACACATCACCATCACCTTGGATGGCGGTGCTTCCAAGGTTAACTTCGCAGAAGCGGCCCTGCTGATTCAGGTATGGCTTGCTGTGAGCACGACGGTCAGGACTGGGCGCCATCGAAGAGCTATCAACTCGCTGTGTAGTTGCGCCCCTTGCGATACTCTGCAGCGAGAGATGCTTCGTTTTTTCTCGCTGGCAGTGCGAGGCCTCAACCAGTCCCTCACGTCTCGGCCGATTTATTGCGACGTCCATACAGGTCCCGCATCAGTACATATGTACATAGTGCGTCCACGTCCGTCTCAAACACGCGCTTTTTGCCTGTGTCGGTGGCCTTGCATGTTTCGTGCGTGTGCAGGGGTCGACTTGCGTGTACAGCCGCAAGGTGGAGCACGTGTACCAGCTGGTGCAGAGGACGATAGACTTCCTGACCCAGCAGAAGCAGCAGAACAACAACAACGCCGCCAAGAGCAAGAGCGGCGACGGAGATGTCGGCGACGACAGCATTATGGGAGGAGATGTGCGTACTGTGTATGTCGAGATGCTGTTGTTACGGCGGCGTTGAGTGCGACACGGTGCAAGATGGAACCTAGGCCGAGTACAACAACGGTGGGGCGAGCCATGACTTCGGAGTGTGGCATCGGAGCGTGGATGCCCGACATTTTAGAGCGTGTGTTGTCTTCAAGAGTCCTGTTCGAATCGTCGATATACATTGTCGATCAGTAATTCACTCTCACCAACGTTGTAGCTCCGTGTTTGCTTCCCGAACCCCTATCGCAACCAGCAACGCGTAGAAACTCTTAACGTTGAACGTCTCCGGTCCTCTATCAGTGCCTCTTCGCGTGCATGCCTGCAAAACTTGTGTAATGCGGTGCATGCCTGACCACGTTTTTCAGGAGACGGCCTTTCTTCCTCTGGATGACATCATCCTCGAGGGGAAGCACATTGACATCGGATCTACTTCTAGCAGATCGAGGAACCGGCGCCGCTCTTCCATCGCCCCTAGTAGCGGCTTCCACGGTCGCGGCCATGGTCAAGGCGAGGACGGGGGAGCCGGCGGCGGTTTGCCGGGGGGTGGGGACGTGCCGGATATCACCCGCCCGCCGATGTTTCTCATGGAGCAGGACTATGGAAATTCGTTCAAGATGAGCACCTGTGCTCCGCAGCAGCTGGTAGGTCAACGTACTTGGCAAGCGGTGGTCAGCCATCATACACGCACCGCTTCGTGCTCCTGTTTTCTCGACTTGTACAGCGGAGGCGTTTGTGTGAAACGTTGACATTCGGTTGAATTTTGCCAAAAGATCGTATGGCATTGGTAAATAATGTGCTCGGGATATGTTGCTGCCGTTTTGAAGCAGAAGGGCCGCGGCATCGGAGCCCGTCGCAATACCCAGGCGGGACCCACCCCTCAGGACACTAAACCAGTGTCCTGTTGCGCCCCACGTTCTTCCTGCCCGCTCCCTTCTTTTTGCCGCTAAACAAACACCCTCTTATTGTCTCCATCTATGCGGTCGAGACCAGTCCGGCACGCTCCTGATAGAAGGCGGTGCGCTGGACGACTCGCTTTTTGCTCAAGGCGATGCCGAGACGAGTGAAGCAGCAAGGGCGTGCGACTTTTGGCGAGGTTTGGGCCGGGAGGGGGACGGAGGGTTGAAGGCGCGGGCTGACGGGGAGAGATGGACGGGCTCTGGCATGGACATGGGCGGCGGCGATGACGGCGACGATTCTGATGGGGGCGGTGGAGGGTTTGATGGAGACTTTGGGCCGGGTGACGACTTCGATGACCCGAGAGATGACGTGAGGCACTCAGGGGGGGAATGGGAGCAGGGAGGTCGGCAACTTGCTCGAACACGGGTGGTCATAATTATGGGTATGCCCATTGGTCACAAGTAGATACATACATCCATTGGTCGCAAGCACTCACTATCTTTGTTTCCACCTCCATCCGTTTATTTTACCCGGCCGCAGATACTGAATGTACCCGCAACATCTCTGCCTCATGGGTGGCATGTTGATGCCCCTTTCCGCACAGACTTTGGGTATCTAGCGTGGTTTCATGGTGACACTGCGGTGGCGTGGGTGATGGGGATAGAATGTTTTGAACCATTTTCTTGGTGGAGATGGAGTTTCACCCACATCACCGCTGACTGCTGTCGCGTTCGGGATTGACGCGTTTTGACGTGCAGGTGCCAGTCGACGGCCCGCGGACACCCGAAGGTTCGGTGTCGGGAAGGCGGGAGCTGCGGCAACGCGAGTCGATCGAGAAGGAGGTGCTAAAGGCCGACAAGGCGGTAAGTTTGAGATGTGTGTCTACCATCACTGGTTGTCGACGCCATGGTCTTGCGTCTTGTGCGTCTCCAATGCCCCGGAGCAGGACGCTTCAGTAGTGACGCCGTTTCGTTGGCGTGCTTTGGCGCTTTGGGGGCGCTGGATTGTTGGCACGTGAAAATACTCCGAATCAAGATTGCGCTTGTGCAAAGCTCTTGTCTTTTGCGTGATCTATACACTGCTGTTCTACTACAGTGCTATTTACGACCGTTTTGGCGGTTTTTCTTTTCTTTTCTACGGTGTGTTGGGGTGCGAAAAGGCTCTTCATGCCCAGTAAGATGCAGATTTGCGACATTCCGTTCGTGTGTTCTGAATATGTTGTAGTTTCACGTGAGCATCGTGAGCACCTGGCTGTGCCTCAACTCGTCTTGTCACGCCTTCCGCGATCAATTCTGCTACTCTATTTTTGCATCAGCCGATCGACCCGTGGGCGGCGTTAGATCCGCATGATCCCGGAACGTCGCAGGCACGGCCTATCCGCAAGGGCAGGACGTACAAGATTCCCGCACAGGTCCGCAAGCGCCGCGGCGGGAAGAAAATCCAGGGGGAAGCCAAGGGGGGTGGAGAGGAGCAGAAGGGCGACGGCGGCAGCTGGGTTGGCCGTGACGGTAGAGTCATGTGAGATGCGGACGTATGCAGTATATCCGCCCTAAATATGCGGCTTAGGACAAACGTGGTTACTCGGTATTGCTGGCTCATATTGGCGTCGATAGTCGCTGAAGTCGACCGAATGAGCGACGTGTGTCTCGATATGGGTTGCTTTCGGGACGACGGGTGAATAGGGTACTGTAGTCTCCTTTCACCCCCCAACCCTCCTCGACTCGTCGATTGTGTAGGAACGACGTTGATTTCCCCCAGGAGTACTTGTTTTCTACTTTGTTGTATTTACCTCCGGATTGAATGTTTAACGTGAAGCCTCTCCGTGTTCAAGCATCACAACGCATGAGGGTGGTTACCTTGTGTGAGATGCGGAATACCTTTAGTCTGCGTTCGACCCTTCCAGTGCGTTGTGCTATGTGAAAGGCAAATGGGTGGCGATGTGGCGACACAGTGGGCATGATACGTAAGTTGTTGTTCACGTACGATCCCTTCCTTCTTGGGGACATTCTGCAATATTTGACACGTAAGGACAGAGGCCAGACATACTCAACAACCCAACGTTCCCGCAATGTTGCTGAAAGGAAGCCAAAGAATCCCTACGAACTCACTCACTGATATTTGGAATGATTCGTATGCATACAAGCCCTTATCCCCCGGAATGCTGGCTCCTAG
Organism: Ectocarpus siliculosus; assembly: GCA_000310025.1. Classification (NCBI taxonomy): domain Eukaryota; class Phaeophyceae; order Ectocarpales; family Ectocarpaceae; genus Ectocarpus; species Ectocarpus siliculosus. Next base: position 1,520,291 of record FN649737.1, read on the forward strand.
GTCTTGTCCATCGTGATACATACCAGCGGACGAGCGATAAGCCCGCGCCTCTTGGTTTCTTGAACTTCCATCGACTACCCTAACCGACTGAACCGATGGGAATGGGTGTTTTTTTTTGTAGTCTCCACCTCTCGTGAATATTTACCCCAGGGGGATGGAGTGAGCCAATATTGTATAGATCCCCCGTGAGTCTGTATTGAACTTCCGGGGGGTGCCAGAGGATATGAGTTGAGTTTTTGGAACACCGGATTCGAGCTTATATGTTGTTCCACCTTTGTGCCGTTCGTTCACGTGGACGGCTTGGATCGATTGTATGGCTTGAGCAGGGCTAGGTCTCTCTTGCAGCAACTAAGTCGGTTTTGTGTCTTGAAACGTCCTTTGCATTACTCTGCTGTTGGGCAGCAGTCTACCTTCATGGGAGCGCGGTCACTTTGCCAAGACACGACTGACTGACTGCGTGTTTGTGTTTGTGCCGCATTCCTGCAACGTTGTGTCGCACATGCTTTCGCTTGCCTCGTTGCGACGGTACTCGTGCACTCGTGCAGGCTATCCGTACCCCTGCTCGGACTGGCCTACCCGGAGTTCCAATACGTGTGGAACAGGGAGCGCCAGCGGAAGGCTGCCCAAACCCGATTGGCCCGCCAACAAGCTCGCGGGTTTATGGGGGTAAGCATTTCACGTGTGTTTGTCCTCCTTTTGTTTCGGATCGTCGAACTGGGAACGTGTGTGAGAGGGGTGGCCGTTGTCCTTTGACTGACGAGCCTATGCTTTTTTTCTGGACTGCCTTTGGTCTGATGTGAGCTAAATACACGCCTCTATTCGCGGGACATTGGCAACCGGGAATGCTTTTTTCGTTTCCCTGGGTTCTTTTTGCCGCAGTCCTCTTCTGTTTGTAGAGCTCTCTATACACCCGCAACGTGCCCTCCCGATCCACCCCTAGTGCACTATACTAATGAGGAAACAGGTCTACTGTGTAGGAGACTAAATTACTTGGTAGCCACACCAAGCCAACAACGAAGAGGGATTGATACGCAAGGATTCCCGATGTAGGACAACCCAGATGTGTCAAGAGCGCGTGCGAGAGCGTTGGTGGTGTCCCGAAGAACAACATCTAATAGGATGGGTTGACGCGCGGCCAGTGGTGCCAAGTGCCCGAGACAATCAACAAACGAGCAAACCCCCGTTCGCCGCCGCCCCCCGCTTCCGTTCCCATCGTGCGAAATCAAATATTGTCGTTGGTGTTGGATTTAGCGGGAGGATTTCCTTCCCGAATCAGCACCGCCCGACTCCGCGGGTATGAATGACGTGGGCACCGACTATGACGGCTATGGGTCTGACGGATCCTACTGCAGCGATGGGGGAGGGGGCTACGCAGACTACGGCGACCAGAGCGACGGGGGTGGGGACATGGGTGGATACGGTGATGGTGGTGGTGAAGCCTATGGTGGGGGAGACGGAGAGGGTGATGCCGGTGTCGCGCCGATCTCCCTGGAAGATGCTTTCCGCAACAAGCCGCAGACGTACGAAGACCTATGTCGCAACCATATCGTGAGTGTCGTAACCATGCTGGATTATACGGCAATCTGGAGAGTAGATGTTGTGATGCACTGCAGTTAGTTCAAGCTCCCATGTGCGTCGTTCGATGGCATTGCCTGATTGATTTCCGCTGCCTACAACTAGATTATTGCTTGGAACTTTTGTTCTGTTCCGGATTGCAGCAGAATGGCGGGGGTACCCAGAACCGAACTCCAGAGGCTGCGGCGACTGTCTGTGTTCAAAGCGCACCGTTGTACGAGCACGAAAGAAGTATTGGCTCTCTCTGTGGTATTTGTGTGGCAGTAGTATGCTATGGTCGGGTAGGTCGTTGCAGGCCTGTGGTGATGCATCTCGTGTCGGTCTCGCAGCATCCTGGTGGCAGTTTCTAATACGACGGTCTGGTCGTGGCATTGACCCTCTTGCCGCTGGTCTATATCGAACGGCATTACGTGCTAGTCGTCCCTCCTTGACTTGCATTGGGCGGATGATGGACGCTGCGTGTGTTGGTGATGCCGATTGTCTGCACTAACAGGAGGCGTTTATGCGAGGGACGGAGAAGTACGCGCACGAGACGCAGCTGTCAAAAAGAGTCGGGGCGTGGCAGGAGAAGCTCGAGCCGCTCATGGAAAGGCAAGCTCGAGGGAAACGACGCTCTGCCGTTTGTACTGGACTGCTCGTCGATGTCCTTGTTGTTCAATCTCGAAGCTCTCCCTTCTCTTCAATGGCAAATACTTGTACGGTTTTTGTTAGTAACAATACCTACTACAGCCCCAACATAAGGGACACACACGCAAAAATATAAAAATATGACTCGAGTGAGTCCCAACATTTGCGAAGCAAATACCGCTATTATCATGTGGAACCACAACAAGCTCAGAGAGACGAAGAACTGCTGGAACAGATACTGTAAGGCCTGAGAGGGAAGCAGATCCCATCTTGGTGAGGCTCGTAATTGTTTCCGCAGCGACAACGGGGAGCTTGAGGTGGATTGCGTGCCATTGATGACCGTCCGCGACTGTTCGTGCCGCGCTTTGACCTTGACCAAACGTCCGTACAACACGGTACCAATGTTTTCAGCCAGGAGAAGAGGCAGGCGTTCGATATCCACGCTTACGGGCAGTCCGTCCTTTCGAGGGTGGCGTCGGTGTTAACTCCTGCCCAGAGGGCGAGAGCACACACGGCCGCCAAGGGAGTACACCCCAAGGTGCGGTGCGGTTATTGCCATGGTGCAATCATCGGTCGCCCCGGTAGTCTAGTTGGTATCCTCGAAAACCTTCTATAATAGTGGTAAGGGTCGGGGGTTCGAATCCCGGCGTAAGCGAGAGTTTCTTGCAAAGTGAGTAGAGTTTCTTGCAAAGTGAGTTTTTCTCTCGCTTCTGTTCCTGGCCTGGGTGGAAAACGCTAGTTCGTGTGTACACAGAGAGAGAAGAGAGTGCTGCACTCTTCTCGCATTAATAATCGAAGGCGAACCACCGCAGGAGGGGTGGGTAGGGGAGCTCAGTGGAAGGAACCCTTCTGTGTGACCACGGGTTAGAGTAAACGGCACAAGTGCTGTGTGACCACGGGTTGGAGTACACGGCACAAGTGCTGTGAGCGCTATTTTCAAGTGAAGACAAAAAAAAAATAGTACGGTTATTACCTTGTTTTCACCTTTGGGCTTGACCAGGTGGCAGGGGTGCATACATGTCTGCCTCGCGCTATCCACGTCTCTTTCTTGCCCTTCCCCGAACCGAATAGTCTACTTTTTTTAGCCATGGGCCGTATGCCCCTGCGTGTCCTGCCGGTCGAAACAAAACTAACGCTTTCAACTAAGAAAACAGAGACCAGTACTGAACACTTAAGGGCTCCGCCGTGCGAAAGAGCTGAGCCACCCCGGGATTTATATCACCGTGATGTTTCGTTACTGCATGTTTTTTTTTCTTAGGTGGCGGACGACGCCGCAGCAAGTCCGGAGGAAGCTGTGCAGGCCGACACCGCTGAGCCTGACGTTCCTTTGGTCGACTTCGGCACGGTAGTGGCCGGGAAGGAGCGCTTCGACGTATGCCGGCTCTTCCTAGCGTCCCTTCAGCTGGTGAGAGAGGGGTCATTGATAGCTGACGCGTAGAAGCGCCGCATTCTGAATCGCTAGAATGTCTGCTGCCTACCCGTGAGGGCGGAGGAGTATTAGTATTCGCTATACATGATGTATGGTCGTTTGAGACTGCCGTATCTGACCTGTACCCATCAATCGTGCGTGCGTCGGTGCAAGGAATGAGCTCGATACCTATCTATCAACGAATACGTCGAATCACTCTGCTTGCTACTCCCACAGCTTCTCAATCCCCTTTGTCGCATCCATCCCCCGTGCTCCCGATTTCGTGCGTACTTTTCCCCGCCGGTCGTGGCCACCTCGACGGCATCCTGGCGCACCTTTTGGCGCATCCACCCTTGATTGATGATGCTTCCACGGGGGTGATGTTTGCCCTTGGTGGCACGACGGGGAACACCCACCAGGCGAACAATGGAAACGTCCGTCTCTTCCATGGGGACAACGCTGCCGACCAAGAGACAACTCCCTTCCGGCTCGAGCTACTCACGCTGCAAAACTCCGACAACATGAGTGGGTATTTCGCGCCATCCGCTTCCGCAGCCGGCACCGGACCCGAGAACGTTCCGGCGAATGGCACGACGAAGAAGGGCACCAAGAACGGCGCTAGGAAGGGCGCAGAGGCGAAGACCAAGACGGGGGGCAGAAGAGGAGGTCGGGGTGGTATTGTGGGGACGAAAGAAACGCCGAGCATGATCCAGGCGGCCGTATGATGAAGGGACAAGGGGGAAATGGCGGAGCTGTAATTTTTTGTGGGTGTTTTGGGCGCGGTGTTGATTTTTTTTTCATACCATGCACAGCAGCAGTCGAGTGTCTATCGATTTGTATTTTTGTACAAAATCATAACATCGGTTTTGTGAGAGTCATTTAGGATGCATGGGACACGGGTACGCAGCCTGGAAGGGGTCCCTGCAGATGGTGCGTGGGGGGGGGCAGAGGTAAGAAGACAAGAGGGACGGCCTTGGCGAGCAATTTAATTTATCAGGAAATAGAACAGGGAGACGAAGAAGGCTTGCAGGGGTCGGAAGGGGGGGGGGGGGAGGTAGCTGTTAGAAAAGGGTCGCACACGTTTGCGGTGCGTTCGCAACAAACGAGCGTGAAGACCCACACATTAAGCTTCCGACACCGCGATATTGTAGGCAGGCGGCGCGTCTAGAACGAAAGTCGGGGGGGTGGGGGAGGTTCGTCGCGTGGTGTGTGTCTACGTGATACCGTGCAGGTATTACACAAGGGCACGACGTGTAAGTAGAAGTAGCAGGGAAAACCAATCAGAACTGAACAGCAGTCTTGCCTCAAGGTTGTACAGCGCAACCGGCAGCCTGACACGTTTTGATGGCAGCGGCAGTTCGCCATCCAAGATGTTGGAACGCAAATATGTAGTTTCTTACGGTTTGGTGTATGTCGACCACATGGCGAAGAGCGGAAATGGTGGGCCAAACGTCCGTGAAGTTGTTGTGTTGAATATTTTTTCAGTGCTTTCTTTTCCTAAATACTTCCATTTTCTGTCTCGGGATACATGAGATGTTGCACCAGGTATCGTGCCATGGGCGCAGCACGTAACGTGTAAAGTATCTATCATGCTCCCGCCGCCGTCGTTGTCCTCGGTTTTTTGTTCGGCTTTTTCGATTATGGTCTCGTTGTTTCTTTTTCTTCTGTCCTGCTGCTGTTTTCCTTGCCAGTCACGTCGCCTGTGCGCTGCTGCAGGTAGGTGCGGGGAACATCCGATAGAGGCAGATAGGCAATGGGGTGAGTCCGCCGTGAGGCTGGTCAGAGAGAATAAACCAGCCGGTCCCATTAAATCTACGTGTGTATCTACCTGTGTGCCACTCTTTACTTGGCGCGCGTTTGCCGGGAACACATTTGGTTCTTGCCCGGTCGTGAAGCGCGTGCATTTACGCTGGATTAAGCCCATGAGTCGACCTTGGATGTGTTCATCGTCTAGCATCTGACCCATTATGATGTTATACACACGTGTCCAAGACACAACGAGATAGATTTAGGCAGCAAAGCATTTAACGCTGTTGTGTATATGAGATTCCTCACTGCTACATTATCCTGTTGAACCTTTTCATAGTCTATACGCTGTCTCCGAAAAGTGTGCCAGAGGCTGGGAGGAGTTTTTCTAGATCGAGAAAATACACGAGGACGCATGGACGGATGGATTTCATTGCGCCTTGTGGCACTCCATCATCCTTCCGTCTACTTCGACATGGCCCATTATCAACGCGGGCGGGCCTGGTCTTTCCTTAGGTTGTGGATAAAGATATCACCCCCCCCCCCTCCCTCTTGACCAAATTTCAAACCCTGACTTCTCCACGACGAAGGAGATGCCACACCTGTGAAACAGTCCATTTTCGGAAAGGTCTCGACGAGGTGGTCCCAACGCCACCATGTTCGACCCCGTTCGCGCTATTGATGCTGAGCCATCGAGCTCTGAACAGTCGGGTGTGGTATGTTGGCAACCTACAAACTACAGCCGTCTACATGCGCACGCGGGTAAACTCAATGACTCGATGATCCATGTGGTTGATGGATGAAACTGCCTTCAATGAACGGTGGGATCCATGTGGTTAATGGATGAAACTGCAAGCAGTGAACGGTGGGGAAAAAATGCCAAACAGAGGTGAGCGCGCAGTTCAACGCTATGTGCGAAGCACAGCAGCTGCCGGTCCCTTCTATCACCCCCACAGCAGTAGTATCGCTGCTGGGTGCCTGTTCGATTTTTTCTCTCTTCCCATCGCAGCAAGGTGCGTGGCGAGAAATTTCTGGTTCTCCAGATATTTCTTTGGGCTTGTTGGGAACGGGGAGGAACATCGGGAGTTACGCATCACAACACACGCAACACGTGGGTACAGGTTTTGGCGTCTGTCAAACAACAGGATTCACGCAGACAGCCGAGGCGGGAAGAGGGGCGAGGTGAGCACCGTGCGTAGCACTCGTTTTCAATTCCCTCTCTGTGGCAATCAATGGTTGGTTTCTGACCAAAGACATGATTGCTGAACACGAACCAAACCCCGTTCTTGCGCATGCAGCAAAGCACAGCTTACGCGGGGCGAGCCGTTGCGGGGTTGTGTTTATTTATGTGTGAGAGTGCCTCCTCCGAGATTCCTGATGCCTGATGCCTATCACAGCAGTAGTACACGTCTGCTGTCCTGTGCTTGTTGTGCACTACTCAAAGGTTTTCAAGTGTGCAAGCGCTGAGCGTTGAGGGGATTCATCGCACCCAAAGGTTAATTGAGGTTGGTCGCACGACAACTGCGAGAAAACTTCGGCGTGTCTCTTGCGCAAGTTGGCGCTTGCACTGACTGCGGGATCAGGGAGAGGCACCCCGATCCCAAAAGGTCTGCGATTGCAACGAATTGTTTTCCGAATTGTTTTCCGGTTGGCAGCTCAAGTGTCGCCGCTCTGATTGAGTTCGCACGCAGCTTTATGTAGCCCAAGGTTTGCGGTATTTCCGCGCAGTCTATGATGGGAAGCACCGTGCGCGCTGTCAGCTCTTCCGAAAACCAACGAGCTTATTTGGCAGAGTGTGGACCAGGACCCCTGATTACCTTGAAAGTACACTGTTGTAGTAGGAGCTTTCATCACATCCTACACACGAGCACAGAAGGGTATCCACATCGTGACAATTACTCGAAAGGTAGCGCGGATGGTGCTCATCTCCTTTCCACGTAACTCCACAGCCGAATAACAGTCAGCAAGCTGGCTACACTCACACATCTCCCTTCGTAGAGTTCCCCCCCCGCTCTCTGAAGTATCTGTGTCAGTAGTTACAAACCGGACACATGGCAACTGTGTCTGGCCCTGTCGATAGTTTTGTGATGCTCTGCCGTCTTCAACCCGTGATTATAGGGAGTGGGTTTCGAGCACGCATGCTGTTGGACATTTCATCCTTCCTTGACACGTGTTGACACGAGTTGAAAGTAGCATTCTTGATCTTGAGTTGCACACCTGGACATTTACGGATGCATAGGCTGGACCAACGTCGCAGAGGATGTAGATGCAATGTTTAGGCACTGTTAGTTGTTTGAGCTTGGCATGAGCGCTGTTTGAAAACAACATTTTCCGTAGGACATTCCCAATACTCGGTCAGCGACCTGGACCTGGAGAAGTCCCCAGACTTGGTGCCGAACATGCAGAAGCTCTGTAGTTTTTCGAAGATTCAACAGCAGTACAAGTACAAGAGCGCACGACATGCACCATGATATGCGTGTAGGACTTGTACTTTATGCATGACATACAAAAGTTGCACGTCGATGCTTCCATGTCCGTCCGTCCAACGTTACCATGGCAAACAATGCAACAGTGCTTGCGCGTGTTCCTCTCGACACGTGCAGGCAGCAGGTTTGGCGGCTGTGCTGGTGATGTCGGCAGCATTTCCTGAGTTCGACGAGGTGTGGCGTTGGGACGGATGGACAACTCTTGATGAGCATACCAATGATGGTGCGGTGGACTTGGACGGCAATGTCGTGCTCGTGGGGTCACAAGGCTACGCGGCCGCAGAAGACCTTCTCGATGACACTTTCGTAGATGCCTATTCCGGAGATTTTGCCGCCGTCAAGTTGGAGGGCGCGTCAGGCGAAGTGCTGTGGACTTGGACAGCTTCCTCTTTGGGGAGCGAAGCGGATATGTTTCTCGCAGTGGACACTGACAGCAACAACGATATCGTCATGGGAGGTCGGACGGAGGGGTACTGGTCATCGTCCAACCCCGACAGTGTCGCACATATAGCGGTCGTGAAGCTTGATGGGGGTACGGGGGATGAGATATGGAGGTACCAAGAACACCCTCCGGACTCGTACACGTCTTTGGGAAGTTATTTTTATTACGGTTACGGCAGCGTGAGCGGTGTGGCTGTCGACGGCGACGATAATTGCCTTTTGGTGGGCCAAACCTATGGCAGCCTGGTCTACGGCGAGGGTGACCCTGGAGATTCTGATTTCTTCGTCATCAAGCTAGACGGGACGGACGGTAGCGAGATCTGGACAGTACAAGGCGGAGAGTCGGCGAGCTTTGATTCATTGCACCACGTAAAGGTGGACTCGGGCGGAGATCTGATCGTCGTCGGCATAGGTGGAGACGAAGACGCGGTGAATGTTGTCGTGGTGAAGTTCAGCGGCACCGACGGCGCGGTTCTCTGGGAATATTCACCTGTCACGTCGTCCACTCATGATGTTCCCGCGTCGGTCGACGTTGACACCCAGGACGATGTGTATATTGCTGGCGGCTACGATGCCCTGAATCTGCAGGGCACTCTAGCAGAAACTCCGGTGGTGCTGAAGCTAGACGGGGCGACAGGCGATGTCGTGTGGACCTACGAGGGCGTAGCCACATCGAGCGCTGGGTTCCGATCCGTAGCCGTGGATCTCACCACGGGGTGGGTTGTGGGTGCTGGCTGGACGACGGGGACCTGGTTGACGGGTGCAGCTCAAGGCGGCTATGACTTCGCGGCGGTGGTGCTAGATGGGGTCACTGGAGATGAACTAGGGCGCTACCAGGATGGTACCACCGATGACGACAGTCTTAAGTTCGTTGGATTTGATTCTGTTGGGGGCTTAATCTTGGGGGGATCCTGGACGGACACCGGCGAAGCTGAGTTCGTCGCGATCAAATTTGCACCCTTCGAACTTGTAGCGCCTACACCGGCCCCTACCCTCCCTCCAACGCTCGCGCCAACGCTCGCCCGAACACCCGCGCCAACGGTCGCTCCAGTCACCTTGGCTCCCATGACGACTCCTTCCCCTCTAGCCATATCGGCGGATGCGGGCGATCCAACACCTGCTCCGTTTCAGTTGAACCAACCACCCCAAACCACCGAGTCTCCAGTCGGCCGTGGCTTAACGACACCGGCCCCGACAACTTCGGCGGCTGCTGCAGCAGTGCTCTCCGAGTGGGAGATTGCGGCCATCGCAGGCGGGGGGTCGTTCCTCCTTCTACTCCTCGGGCTCTGTGAGTGCCGATAGCTGGCGAGGTCGATGGAGCGTGTCCGTTTTACCTTCGTTGCCGTACCGATTGAGCACAACGGTGATGCGTTAACGTCTGCCTTATGAGGCCGATTCCTTTTCCTTGTGTAGACCGAGCCTCTTGTCTCCTGATCCCGCCTGGTACTGGTCGTTTTGGAGGCTGTCGGGCGAGGTTCTTGGAGGACAGACAACACCATCATCCATGTTTGTTTTGTTGGCGGGTACCGCGTGAAAGGCCGTTTCGATCACTGCGTTCTTCGACGTGTTGTATCCTAACCGCACCTCAGGCCTTTTCTGCTTCAGACGCAAGCGCCCTGAAGGTCAGCAAGGTGCAGCCAAAGGTGCGTGCGTCGAACTAGCCAGCACCGGTAGGCCTTGGTGTCGGTTCAGGGCTTCCCCGGAGTCAGAGCAGCGAACTGGCGAAGCGGCGCTTGTTCATACCCTCAGTGCGATGCCCCAGTCATGCATGCAACCTCTGTCATGCGATCACCTTCCTCTCAGCAGGTGCATCGCGACCTCTTCCAGTGGAAGGTTTCGGCGGTTTGAGTGTGCAAGGCGAAATTCTTCAACCTCGACCGCCAGTCAAAGGTGGGAACGGCCTGTCGCTCTCATTTGGGCCTGCGGAGCACTCGGCATTATCTATTGTTTTGTGGTGTCAATTGATGTCAGATTGGCAATATGTGGGACACCGTTCATGGTTCTGACGGCAGAAAGCACACGTGCTAGCTCCGTCGGTCGCTTTCGGCGGTGTACGTGTACTCTTAGTTTCGCCCTCGATGCAGAAACTGAGGTATCATTCTCTATCGTGACCCAGCGTGTTCGGGGGCTACTTGGAGCTGGTGTCTAGCGCAACCCTCACGTTCATGCAACGGCCTTGGCAATTGCAGGAACCACCTTAGCACTAGCACTTCGCCACGCTGGGATACCCAGCCGTTGTTGCACACATGCACCCACTCGTTTGCCAAAACAAAACCCTTAATCGCTTGTCAGAGGCATCACTTCACACCGTCCCCATTCGCTGTATCGACCAACCGCAGCGAGCGGAGTGGCAGAGTTTGCACCTCCTGCACCTCCTGCTCCAAAGACACCCCTGCCCCCACCGGCAGAACCCCCTCTCCCGCCACCACCGGCCTACAACTCGCCACCCCTTCCACCGCCTGAAGGTCAGAGCTGTTCGGCGATCAGGCACGGTTAATTTACGGCGTGCAATTTAGGAGGAATTATGCCGAAAAATCGGACAGTGTGCGGCGGGTCCGCTGTTGTTCTGTCGACTTGGCTGGGCAGTGACACTTTGATCGTGCCTGCCCTGAACCATCTTGCTGACAACATCTGAGTGAAGCAGGTGTTCATTCCGTAGATCAAGAACTTTCACCGCCATGGGATGTCCGTCGAGTTGAACGCCGTTTTGTTTGAAACCCCACGCAGTTGTTGCCACCGAGACCGAGGAGGTTCCGCCACCGCCACCCTACGAGGAGATGAATGCCCCGGAGCCTGCGGCAGCCCCGGCTGAAGCACCATGGGAACGACTAGGTGTGTTTTGCAGTCAAGCCTTCGACGAGCATGGTTTCGCGCCACCAACGTCGAGAATCCGGCACGTGTTGTATTTTTGGTCTCCTTGTTGATGAGCTGGTGTCATGACGAGGCTTGAGACCTCGATCTCATTGAATAGTCTCGAGTTCGTTGATAACCCTGTTTGCCCACTTCGTTTTTCGTCGGATGCTCCGCGGTCGTTTTTTGGGCATGATTGTAACCATGCGGACGTGCATGCGGGTAGAATACTTTTTTGAAAACACTGTCACCCGAACAGGCGAAAGAGGCACGAGGCAAGCAGTGACACCGTTACACCTACGGTTGAAGCGTTGATGGTGTCGAGTTGAAAGACAATTTCGTTTTTCCACTCTGCTTCAACTTCTGACATCGAACACGATGCGTTTCTGCCTCTTCGCCTTGTACTGTCCTGCACAGCCAAGCGAGTGGCCCGCGTCCCCAGCAAGAAAGCGTTCGAACAGAACTACCGAAACATTTCGGTCAGCCAGTACGCACCGTACGCACCGTCTACAACCAACCGGTAGTCTAGACCGCTTTTTCGTGGAGGCTTTGTTGTGCACCGCTACCTGGATATTCCGTTCGGCACGAGGGTTGTAGTTATAGAGTTCAGTACCGGTTGCCCTCATGATGATCTTGAAATCAGGCTCAGCCTGGGTTTTCCCATTGTATACCCCCCCCGGTCGCCCCGGTGGTCTAGTTGGTATCCTTGAAACCATTTAGAGGTCAGGTCAGGGGTTCGAATCCCGGGGTAAGCGAGCTTTTCTTGCAAAGCAAGTTTTTCTCTCGCTTCCGCTCCTGGCCTAGTGGATAGCGCTAGTTCGTGTGTACACAGAGGGAAGAGAGTGCTGAACTCTTATCGAAGGCAAAGTACCGTAGGAGGGAAGGGTAGAGAGGGGCTCTTCTGTGTGACCACGGGTTGGAGTAAACGGCACTAGTGCTGTGAGCGCTGATTTGAAGTGAAGACAAAAATAAAAATAAAAATACCAGTTTAGTGTCGGCTTCCATGCTGAGGCTCGATATTTTCTTGTTTGGTTCCAGGCCCTTAGCTTGATTTTCTCAGCATCCACATATGAGCTGGCCTGTAATGTACAAGATCGGTAGGATGGTTGCCATGCTGAGGTGATGAGGAATAACAACATGCGATACGGGACAGCCAAAGTGTACAGTAGGATAAAAGACTGAGAGACCACCGAGTCGGGGGTGGGGGATGCGGGCGGGGGCAAGGGAGAAGAAGCGTCGAAGGACCTCGTTGGAGGAGACGACTGTCGTTGCGGAGAGCAGGACGGAGTGAATGCGAGACATGTACCGGACTGAATATGATGGAGGCGGACTGGAATATTAGTCAAAGACCTCTCGCTTGTGCTTCTTCGCTATGCCCCCCGCCTGGTCATTACCCCCGAGGTGTAATAATGTCGTTATCCTAATTATCTTGTGTTTTGTAAATTTTGGTTGTCCCGGCGTGGAGTGATCTTAGAACTACCCACGTTTTCGTTTGCGTGTACGTGTGGGGAACGGCTTGGCCGGTGTAACCCCGGCGGTTAACACAGCCCGCCCTAGGAGGGGGAATCAGGCGATTTATGTGATGTTTCACACGTCGTGAACTTGTGGTTTAATGAGCATGATGAGCGACGGGCTCTCTTTCTTTATTATTGGATGAGGCCATTCGTTCTAGTTTTCTTATTCCCAGTTCGCCTTTCCGGTTGTCATCGTGTTATTTTGATCTGCTATCATCGTGTTTGAGGTTTTTCGGGGTCTAATTATTTGTGTTTCCGTTTGGTTCTCAATAATATTAAAGTGAATGTGTACCCTTTTTGTTGTAGTTGGCCTGTGACCATGGAAGGCGTCCGCGTCAGCTGGACCGGTACTGGGCAGAAATCGGAACGGGTTTTGTGAAGAACACGACGACAACAACAACACTACTGCTGTTGTCTTTGGAACTACTATGTATCTATGTGCAACGCATACACAGCAGGCTATCGCGAGAACAGAAATATATAATAAGTAAGTGTTGTTCTTCGCAAAACTTCATTCACCACATTCGCCTCAAGCAATGCTACAGTTTCAGTTCTATCCGCGGATGTTAGATAGCTACCTACAAATCTACCGAGAGAGATGAAACATCTCACGCTGATTTGTGCCCGCACTGCTGTTGCCTTCTCGTTCGATCTTTCCAACGTACGCACAACTGCAGCGGACTACGATAAAATACTGCGAGTGACAGATAGCAGCACACAGAGACCGGAGAAGAAACGTTTGTGTGAGTCATTTGTAAGCAGCAGGAAAAATAGCGGTCCACCAGAGTCCACATGGTTGTTAGTATATAGAAGAAGTAATAGATTTGACGGTGATAACGAAATGACAAACAACGGTAGGCACGCTGTTCAATATGGTGTGTGCGAAGCACAGCCGCCAGTACCAAACAATCACCATTTATTTCCCCGTGACGAGAGTTCCGTGTGTTTGGCTTTTTTTTCATGCAGGGGCGGGGAGAGAGAAATTTCTTTTTCTCCAGATGGTTCTTGGCTTGTGGGTTCAGTTTGTGGTGTGTGGGGAGAGAGGAGTCACATGCATGTGTGCATACATGTGCAACTGTTGCTCCTCGCCGCGTAGCAAACAACAGCATTCGCCAAGACAGCCGAGGAGGAAAGAGGGGCGAGGTGAGCACCGTGCGTAGCACTCACTTTCAGTGCCCTCTCTGTTGCAATCGAAGGGTGTGGTCCCTGACAAAGAGATAATCGCTGAACCTGCAGCCATCGATCGCGTCCATAGGCTCCCTGCAATTGGGCCGCCAATTTCCCAAAAGTGGCTGTGGGGGGGGGGTCAGGCTGATTCCCAGTCTATTTTGAAGCACATTTGACCCTTTGTTCTCGCTGTGGTGAGCCCGTCAACCTTGCACCGCCCTCGGACGCACAGGCCTCACAACGTTGTTCCAGCGCCGGACACGGGTTACACACACACCCTTACGCACCGCAGGCCACTTTCTGCGCCAAGGGCGTGGACACAACCACAGCCACGAGATGATACGCCTGGCTTGAAGAACACCCACAACGTCACACCAGCGCAAATCTCACCGCATTTCGCCTTACGTGACTGGGTTAATTTGATTTGTTTTTTTTTCCTCACAACTGGCTCTCTGCGGTCAAAGATTTTCCAAGCATGCGTGTACACCCGTAAATCACGGCGGCAAGGATGGTGCAGCAGTGGGTCCTTGTGTGGGGCTCACAGGGATGGGGACGCGGTATATGTAAGGGTGACGAACAGGAGCACAGTAGTACTACTGCTGTACAGCAGTAGCAGCTATGAGGAGAGAAATAGACTGTACAGCAGCAGTAGTAGTTTTAGTTTCTGAGCAGGTGTGCATGCCTGTCTCCGACAGCAACCATCCGCACAGAGGATGTACCTGTGCAAGCAATACCTGTTGGCACATCTTCTCCACCTCATCCTTGGACAGAGCATACGGCAAACGCAAATGCTAGCGGCGCTAGATGCGAAGACGCTGACGGGAAACCGCCTCACAGAAGCGCCAGATCGACGAAAAAACGGCCCGCTCATCAGAAGATCGAGACCAACCCAACGCTAGGCCCGAAAAAAGAACTCGTTTATCAGCAAAAAAGAAAAAACTCCAAACTCCAACAGGAGATAAAAAAATAAATAAGAGAAAACAAACAAATTTACTTATCGCTCTTGAACGGCTGCTGAATCATGTTTACTAGAGCTGCAACCACATGGAAGCACATCTCCAAGTGATCGAGTTGCTTATGGTTGAATTTCTTGTCGACGATACTCCACTTCTTCATGGCCCCGATTGCCCGCTCTACATGAATGCGCAAATTCGCTACCTCTCAGTTGGATTCCATGTCGGCTTGCGTGAACTGCTTCTCCTTCTGTCGCTTGTAAGGGGGCGCCACGTACAGGAAACCTTCCTCGGTCAACAACGGCGGCACTGAATTGAACCTCTTGTCCGCCATGACCATGAGGCCTTCGTGACCAAGGCCATTGTCCCTCATGGCGTCGACAAAACCAGACGCCTTTACAACCTCAACATCGGACATCCTACCGGGATACGCGGGCCCAATGTAACGAATCGCACCCCCAAGGGTGGCCGCGACAAGTAATTTCGCCGTCTGTCGCCCTTGTACGTGGAATATGTGATCCAGTTCCAGTCAATTTGCCAAGACCTGAAAATCTCTAACTCAGTGGCGTCCAGAACTAGAACACACTTTGCATACCCATGATCGACAAAGTTCTGCGGGACGAACTCGTCCACCTCTGCTAAAGTAGGAAGACGAACCAACGGCCGAAGACTACGCCAAGGGAAGTTCAACCACGTCGTGAACGCCCTTCCCCCGGTAGTCTCGTGGACACCAAACAGGGCCGATGCCACCACAATTGGCGTTGCGGTGCGCAGGACCATCAACGTGAAAGAAAGTCCGTTCATTCCCCGAAATATATTTCGCCTCTGCTCAACCCTTGTCCCCTCTGCTGTTAACCCGCCTCCCTCTCGCTGGTCATAGAACACCATATTCTCCGCCTGACCCTCAGCATCCAGGAACTCGTACAACTTCTGCAGGCAGTGGCACGTGGGGTGATGGCGACGATGCGACGAAGGTTGCATTGCGGGTATCAGCACATGAAAACTATCTGCATGGCTCGGTTAACAGTAGATGTAACATAAAATATTCTGACTCTGCATCCGACGGGCGCGGAGTTTTCGTGACCTTTCGTTGCCGTTAAACAAAACACGACCCCTCCACTTTCCCAACAGAAGAGCAGCAACAGCAGCAGTCACCCTATAGCAGTCACCCTATAGAGGCGAAAAACATCAAGGGTCGATCCGGACTCTGCTAGATTGGTAGCGAAACCAATACAATGGAAGGAACTTACATACCGCACTACCGCGCTAGCTCATTCTTGACGAGAAATATGTCATTATGGCCTTTTATGTCAAGAACAACGATTTACGCGCTGCTGTATGCATGTATGCATTCTTCAGCAGCGGTCTGTGGAGCATATACTTATTTTACAACTGCTGCTGTGTCGGCGGCATGCAGTAATGTGGCGTGCTCGTCGATTACGGAACTGGCCGGTTTAGAGAGAGACAGAGCGAGAGACAGAGGGAAAGAGAGGGAGAGAGAGGGAGGGACACATGGGCAGAGAGAGACAGAGCGATTGACAGAGAGAGAGAGAGAGAGAGAGAGAGAGAGAGAGAGAGAGAGAGAGAGAGAGAGAGAGAGAGAGAGAAAGAGAGAGAGAGAAAGAGACACACACACAGCGAGAGCGAGAGAGAGACGGAGAGTCGCGCAGCCGGCCGAGCAAGTAAGTGCTAGGACCTACAAACATGCCTATGTATCCTACGTTACGGCCCGTCTTGGGTACTCTGATGACGCGCACAAGCCTCAAAACACTGACCTCGATCCCAACCACACCAGGGGCTGGTCCTGCTGCTTCCTTTGCACTCTTCTCGTTCTGCTTCGCTTCCTTAAGCTCCGCCTCCAGCACCGAGATGCGTAGCCTAAGCTTCCTCGCCTCGTCATTGAGTCGTTGCTCTTCCTCGTTGTCATCCAGCAGTACTGCCCTGTATCTTGTCACCAGAGCATCGGACTTCCGACTCCATGAAAGGGCACCCCCGAAGCATTGAACATTTCCTCGCTTGACTGATCTGGCAGAGCTCCATCTTTTACCCTTACACCCACCGTACTACCATCCACCGAGTTGATAGTGTTATCGGTTTCTAGGCTCCCAGCTGGGAAGTGAGCAGCGGAAATCCTTGCGTCGCGTACTGGCCTCGGGAGGTCGCTCCGTCCGAAAAGGGCGTGGCACCAGCTTGCTCTCTTCTCAGGGTCATTCGGCATCCGTATGGTTGCGTGTCCGCCGTCTACTCGGCAGAATCCAGCATCACAGACGCACTAGTGGTTCCCCATCGGGGTGTCGGTCGCAGCAATCGAGTCGGATGTGAAGGCGATACCGGAGAGAGTGGGTGTAGATTGCTGCCTTGGTGCTGTGCTTGCTTTCGCTGCGGCTTGCTGTGGCTTGTGTTTTTTTTTTTTTAACCCTTATGTGACTACAGGCCGATTCAGCTCCGTTCTCAGCTCCGATCACTTTGCGTGCCGAAAGATCGCCGTTGTGTCTCGGCTAAGGGCAAAAAACATACATAGAGACCAGCAGGGAGACACAGGCAGCCCACCCCAAAAGCATGCTTATCAGCAATGCGCACAGGACTAGTAGCACAATACTGTTCACCCATGCCTAATATCTCTCTGACGTGGGGCAGATATCCTTTCCAGATCCAATCTACTGCCTACAGGCTGCAAGATTCAAACGCAAAATACCACCGGAGGGTACATACAGCACCCTGAACATGTGATCAACCCGGTGCCGCATCCGCGTGGGAGAGCAGAGCAAGCGCACACCGGAGCCGATGCTAACGTACTGCCGCGGTGCTTGATGTTGTTGTGATTGCGGTGCGTGTGGTTCCCAATATTGGGAGTGAAGGGTGGTTCGTCTGCTGTGTCCAAAATTTCGCTCAAAGGCAAGGGTTTTCGGGACTTCAGCTCCGATTACAGCTCCGATCACAGCTCTCTATTTGTAGTACAGAATAGTTAAATTTATCACGATTTTTATGCATTTTGTGCGATAGTGTTGGGTGAACGGCATACCGGCCCATGACTTGCATCGGTTGTTTCCAGGCCTCGAACGGAATACTAATTGTTTGGTAACCCTCGCGAACGTTGGACATCCTTAACGTGGAGTTAGATTATCGCGTCTGGAATTTCCTTTGGGACGGAACCAGATGAATCTCTTGCGGCGTCAGTTCTGTCCTCGTGGGACGTTAGGTATTGCGGCGAACAGCAAGCGTGCGAATATTAACACGGGAAACGGAAAGACGCCTAGGATGACGACTTCATCGCGCTGTATTGCCTAGGGCTTGGCACAACCCAACCCCGCGTTTCGGTGCCATGTTAGAGGTTTCGGGCATCTTGCTGGCTCCCCGTGCGACACAGTGCGAAAAATGGGGTATTGGGTTTGAAGAGTGCAACCTGTCGTCGATTGTTGTAACGTTGTTTTTTAGGCATCGAGGTATTCGCATCACAGCGTAGAATCGGTGTCAAAGTGTTTCAAGGCGAGAGCAACACATACTTCGTAGCGGAAAACACCATGTTGTATCCCCAGGCAGGTCCATGTGCAAAATTAGCCTAAATCCATAAAAAAAAAGTACCCCCCCCCCCCCTCCGCCCCCCTCCCTCCTCCTGTACCGCATTCCTCCATCAAGTTCCCCTCCGGGCAAGAAAGAAACACGCCCCAGCTTGGGTCGTGACAATTACAGCAACCCACGACCCCCCCTGCCACACACACAGAATCACTTCACGAGTGCACACGCAAGCACTTTTTCAACGTGGCTACGCAGAGTGTGCAGAATTGTTATCTTCGCGTACACTTGGCGGTAGATAATCCAGGCACACCTCTTGGTGGTCCGATCGCCTCTCGTGATGTACGAACGCCATTAATTTGTCCCTCTTGAGTTTACTGATGTCCTCGCCAGCATCGAAGTGCACTCTGCGTTCGGCCCATATTCCCCCGGTAGGATGCGGGTTGAATTGGTTCATTCGATCTATGGAACCCCACTCGCGTGGACTTGTTTGTCGTCGTCCCATCCTACATTCCCTTTCGGGTCCCGAACACTCCGGACGACCGTGGTTCCTTCCGACATACTCATGCCGTATAGCTCGCGCTGTTTGGCCGATCGAGAACCCTTGCCATGCTGCATTATCCAGCGGCATGCCATTCCCGTACACGTGGTAGGATTGAACGTGGCTAACTGTTCTTCAGGCATCTGGAGCAGTCTACCTAAAAACAGCGCCATGGCGGCGTGGGAGCACCCCCCCTTAATGCCTGCAGGACATTCGCAGAGAGCCGCGATGACCTCCAGGGCTGCCAGGGTTTGCGCCGACCGAGGGTCGTTGCCCACGACCTCCTCCTCTTCCTCCCTCTCCTTCTCCTCTTGCTCCGTCGGGGGTGCGTTCTCATCCACTTCTTCCACTCGTAGTTTGGTGCGGACGCGGTACTCCTTGTCGGCCGAGAAGGAGGCGCCCGCGCTGTGTGTTGTCAGTTGGAGATTATTCCATCGGGATGGGAAGGTTGCTAGGCGCAGTCTTTTCATTTTCGAGTTATTAATCTCCACTACAACGTTGCTGACGGAGCAGGCAGCGATCGAAAACAAAATCAACGAAATTCAGCGTACCGCACCGTCATGACGTGCGGGGAAACGAGGCAAGAACACGTGGCGGACCGGGTCTGTCCCTCGAGTATCGTAGAGGGTAACTTGTTTTGTGTACGATGCTGGCATCAGCGTCATTCCGATGGGAACATCTACACAGTTGTAAACATGGTGAAGACAGAAAAGCACGAATGCAACGGAAAGTACGTGTGCGCATGGTGCACAAAGGCCCGGGTGGCAATATGCTGCGCTGTCACCGTCGAATCGTACGTCGGGACTAGATCAAGCATACTCCATCTAAGTAATCCGAACATCAAAACACAACAACGTTAGAACACACACCGGAAACGTTATGACGGCAACGCGAAGCAGTCTACGCCTATCCTCCTTCCAGGGTGCATATCGTGCGCCTCACCTAATTCCAATCCACATTATGCCCCCTGCTGCCGGAACGGCTCAGAACCTGCTGAGGTTCCCCATGCCCAACACCCGCTGCAGCGATCTATACCAGAGCCGTGAGCCCTCGCCGGCGAGTTTGTTCACTTCTCCCATGAACCGTAAGATGACGGCTTTCGATATCTCGGGGAGATACCGCCGCATAGCGGACCACTCCTTTATGCGCAGCCCTGTCGCAGGAAGATCCGGCATAAGCCTGGCCTCCTTTTCGTCAAAAGAGCTGAGGTCCGGAACGGGATGGCGAAACGCCAAGTTGGTGTCCAACACACCGCAGCTCCTATTCAGCCTGACGATATCCCCAGCCATCTGAGCAAGAAGTGCTTTGTTGAACCCGCTGGTCCCGGCGTCGTCGAGACACCTCAAAACCTGACGGCAGAAATGCACACGACAAGAGGAGTATCCCAAGCGTGTGGGGCGCATATACGTTCATGCTTTGCTGATGACGCACACCGAAACTCACCCGCTTATCTGAGGCGAAGAACAATGTGTATGTTCGGTTACAATTTGCTATCTCCACGTGCAGTTGCCGCGTGCATCTCGTACCCCACCGCTGCCTCGAACAAAGCGCGAAGAAACCAAAACCTCTCCGTTCGTTGTTACCCTACGCACAATTATCCCGTGTTCGCACTACTGCTGTTACAACGAGGTTAACGCACATCAATATCTGACTTGTGATCAATGTGATCATGACGGTAAACAGACTGCGAGGGGGGCTGAATTGCACATATCCGGCGCCAATGGTGTACTTAATCTGCTTTGAGGGTGGCCCACCGTACGCGAACAATTTAACTACAGTCCAAAATCGCACAACTTGTGGGGTACCACTATGGCGCCATTTCAATTACAGTACTACTTAAACCAATCGGGACATCCGCCCCGAACCTTATTAACAGCAGCCGTAGTGCGCTGTGTGCAAAGCGGAACGTGGTGTGTGGTCTCTTTTGTGTGCGGACGAACATAGGTACGCGTGTGTGCGTACATCGCTCAACCTGCTGCTGGATGGTCGACAGGCGCACTCGGAAACCAGTAACGGCAGTCTGAAATATGACGAAACGCCAAGTTTACAACACAGGATGCACCCTTTACACAAAGTATACTTAAAAGTAGCAACGTAGGAGTACGCCCCCCCCAAAATCACTCCCCCCTCCGCCGCCACGGATCCCGGTTTTCGATTATTCGTAGACCTACGTGTCTTGAATGTTTTTCAGGAAGACCCTTGGGTATGCATAGATCCTGCTGTCGAAGTGGCCGAGAGCAAGGGTCACCAAGGGGTGAGGATGCATAATGAAGATAAAAGCAGGCAGCAGGAACAACCCACAGCAGCGGTGTGGCGTAAGGTCAACAGCTCACTCACACAGCTGACGGCCGACGACGTGTTATTGTCTCGAACAGCCCAGCGAACCTACGCGAACCAAAAACAACCACACGCCGCTAACCAAGGATCAACACGGAAGCACGGAACAAACTGCTGTTCCGTTGGCATACCGCTGTATGTGATCTGTCTTCCATGGGTGCCACATACAGAATACCCATTATTGTACGCGGACGACATTCACGAACACCATGACATACGTGTAGGGCTTGTAATCTTTATGATATCAAAAGTTGCACGTCGATGCTTATGAGTCCCGCCGTCCAACGTACTCGTCATGGCAAACAATGCAACACTGCTTGCGTGTGCGTTCTCAGGTTCCTTCCTCTCGACACGCGCAGGCAGCAGGTTTGGCGACTGTGCTGGTGATGTCGGCAGGAACACCTGAGTTCGACGAGGTGTGGCGTTGGGACGGATGGACAACTCTTGATGACCATGCCCATGATGGTGCGGTCGATTTGGACGGCAATGTCGTGCTCGTGGGGTCACAAGGCTACGCGGCCGCAGAAGGCCTTCTCGATGACACTTTTGTAGATACCTATTCCGGAGATTTCGCCGCCGTCAAGTTGGAGGGCGCGTCAGGCGAAGTGCTGTGGACTTGGACAGCTTCCTCTTTGGGGAGCGAAGCGGATACGTTTCTCGCAGTGGACACTGACAGCAACAACGATATCGTCATGGGAGGTCGGACGGAGGGGTACTGGTCATCGTCCAACCCCGACAGTGTCGCACATATAGCGGTCGTGAAGCTTGATGGGGGTACGGGGGATGAGATATGGAGGTACCAAGAACACCCTCCGGACTCGTACACGTCTTGGGGGATTTATTTTTACTACGGTTACGGCAGCGTGAGCGGTGTGGCTGTCGACGGCGACGATAATTGCCTTTTGGTGGGCCAAACCTATGGCAGCCTGGTCTACGGTGAGGGTGACCCTGGAGATTCTGATTTCTTTGTCATCAAGCTAGACGGGACGGACGGTAGCGAGATCTGGACAGTACAAGGCGGAGAGTCGGCGAGCTTTGATTCATTGCACCACGTAAAGGTGGACTCGGGCGGAGATCTGATCGTCGTCGGCATAGGCGGAGACGAAGACGCAGTGAATGTTGTCGTGGTGAAGTTCAGCGGCACCGACGGCGCCGTTCTCTGGGAATATTCACCTGTCACGTCGTCCACTCATGATGTTCCCGCGTCGGTCGACGTTGACACCCAGGACGATGTGTATATTGCTGGCGGCTACGATGCCCTGAATCTGCAGGGCACTCTAGCAGAAACTCCGGTGGTGCTGAAGCTAGACGGGGCGACAGGCGATGTCGTGTGGACCTACGAGGGCGTAGCCACATCGAGCGCTGGGTTCCGATCCGTAGCCGTGGATCTCACCACGGGGTGGGTTGTGGGTGCTGGCTGGACGACGGGGACCTGGTTGACGGGTGCAGCTCAAGGCGGCTATGACTTCGCGGCGGTGGTGCTAGATGGGGTCACTGGAGATGAACTGGGGCGCTACCAGGATGGTACCACCGATGACGACAGTCTTTCGTTCGCTGGATTCGATTCTGTTGGGGGCTTAATCTTGGGGGGATCCTGGACGGACACCGGCGAAGATGAGTTCGTGGCGATCAAGTTCGCCCCCTGGAACTCGAGTTACCCCACAACGGGGACGGAAGCACTTGCCCATTGGGAGATCGGGGCCATCGCAGGCGCGGGGGCTTTGTTCCTTTTACTCCTCGGGCTCTGTGAGTGCCGATAGCAGGCTAGGTCGATGGAGCGCGTCGGGTACAGATTTCGTTTGCTACCGTGAAGACCGAAGTAAATATATGCTTTTTGTTCAGAATATCCATATTTACCTTCTTCCGGAGATATTATCAATCCTGCAATTTTTCTTTGGCCAGGGGTTGGGAGTGTTTGCCAGGGATTGGAGAGTAACTTCGGGGGAGACAATCCTCAAGAGGACAGCTGAGAATCGATGTCGTTTACACCCCCAGCATGCTAAGCCATCGCTTCCCGCGGAAATAAATCTCTACACCGTGACGGAGAGTCTCTACACTATCCACGAGCATTGAGATGACAGTTTTTCATACATTCCATAGTCAGACGCCTTCCACTCGAACAATCCTGTACGTCGCCCATTGGGCAAGTTCTACCAGACTGGAGCACCATGTGTTGGGGTGAGATCACGACCCTCCCCGGCCGGTTCAGCGTTGGCATCGAAATTTGTAGCTACGTGGTCGGTCGTTTTATTGCGAGAGAAAGGTGGGCGTGAATTGAAAGGCGACAACGCCAACTGATGGAAAGCGGGAATCAGTGTCCCCTGTTGGCTTCCGAGAGGTGAAACCCATTTTTTCTGCCGAGTGGAGTTGCTCGCAGCGGGCCCGTGTAAAGAACGCACGTCGGCTCGTTAGGTCGGTTTTACCTTCGTTGCCGTACCGATTGAGCACAACGGTGATGCGTTAACGTCTGCCTTATGAGGCCGATACCTTGTGTAGACCGAGCCTCTTGTCTCCTGATCCCGCCTGGTACTGGTCGTTTTTGAGGCTGTCGGGCGAGGTTGTTGGAGCATAGACAACACCATCATCCATGTTTGTTTTGTTGGCGGGTACCGCGTGAAAGGCCGTTTCGATCACTGCGTTCTTCGACGTGTTGTATCCTAACCGCACCTCAGGCCTTTTCTGCTTCAGACGCAAGCGCCCTGAAGGTCAGCAAGGTGCAGCCAAAGGTGCGTGCGTCGAACTAGCCAGCACCGGTAGGCCTTGGTGTCGGTTCAGGGCTTCCCCGGAGTCAGAGCAGCGAACTGGCGAAGCGGCGCTTGTTCATACCCCCAGTGCGATGCCCCAGTCATGCATGCAACCTCTGTCATGCGATCACCTTCCTCTCAGCAGGTGCATCGCGACCTCTTCCAGTGGAAGGTTTCGGCGGTTTGAGTGTGAAAGGCGAAATTCTTCAACCTCGACCGCCAGTCAAAGGTGGGAACGGCCTGTCGCTCTCATTTGGGCCTGCGGAGCACTCGGCATTAGCTATTGTTTTGTGGTGTCAATTGATGTCAGATTGGCAATATGTGGGAAACCCTTCTTGGTTCTGACGGCAGAAAGCACACGTGCTAGCTCCGTCGGTCGCTTTCGGCGGTGTACGTGTACTCTTAGTTTCGCCCTCGATGCAGAAACTGAGGTATCATTCTCTATCGTGAACCCAGCGTGTTCGGGAGCTACTTGGAGCTGGTGTCTAGCGCAACCCTCACGTTCATGCAACGGCCTTGGCAATTGCAGGAACCACCTTAGCACTAGCACTTCACCAGGCTGGGATACCCAGCCGTTGTTGCACACATGCACCCACTCGTTTGCCAAAACAAAACCCTTAATCGCTTGTCAGAGGCATCACTTCACACCGTCCCCATTCGCTATATCGACCAACCGCAGCGAGCGGAGTGGCAGAGTTTGCACCTCCTGCACCTCCTGCTCCAAAGACACCCCTGCCCCCACCGGCAGAACCCCCTCTCCCGCCACCACCGGCCTACAACTTGCCACCCCTTCCACCGCCTGAAGGTCAGAGCTGTTCGGCGATCAGGCACGGTTAATTTACGGCATGCAATTTAGGAGGAATTATGCCGAAAAATCGGACAGTGTGCGGCGGGTCCGCTGTTGTTCTGTCGACTTGGCTGGGCAGTGACACGTTGATCGTGCCTGCCCTGAACCATCTTGCGGACAACATCTGAGTGAAGCAAGTGTTCATTCCGTAGATCAAGAACTTTCACCGCCATGGGATATCCGTCGAGTTGAACGCCGTTTTGTTTGAAACCCCACGCAGTTGTTGCCACCGAGACCGAGGAGGTTCCACCACCGCCACCCTACGAGGAGATGAATGCCCCGGAGCCTGCGGCAGCCCCGGCTGAAGCACCATGGGAACGACTAGGTGCGTTTTGCAGTCAAGCCTTCGACGAGCATGGTTTCGCGCCACCAACGTCGAGAATCCGGCACGTGTTGTATTTTTGGTCTCCTTGTTGATGAGCTGGTGTCATGACGAGGCTTGAGACCGTGTCGATCTCATTGAATAGTCTCGAGTTCGTTGATAACCCTGTTTGCCCACTTCGTTTTTCGTCGGGTGCTCCGCGGTCGTTTTTGGGCATGATCGTAACCATGCGCACGTGCATGCGGGTAGAATACTTTTTTGAAAACACTGTCACCCGAACAGGCGAAAGAGGCACGAGGCAAGCAGTGACACCGTTACACCTACGGTTGCAGCGTTGATGGTGTCGAGTTGAAAGAAAATTTCGTTTTTCCACTCTGCTTCAACTTCTGACATCGAACACGATGCGTTTCTGCCTCTTCGCCTTGTACTGTCCTGCACAGCCAAACGAGTGGCCCGCGTCCCCAGCAAGAAAGCGTTCGAACAGAACTACCGAAACACGTCGGTCAGCCAGTACGCACCGTACGCACCGTCTACAACCAACCGGTAGTCTAGACCGCTTTTTCGTGGAGGCTTTGTTGTGCACCGCTACCTGGATATTCCGTTCGGCACGAGCGTTGTAGTTATAGAGTTCAGTACCGGTTGCCCTCATGATGATCTTGAAACCAGGCTCAGCCTGGATTATCCCATTGTATACCCCCCCCGGTCGCCCCGGTGGTCTAGTTGGTATCCTTGAAACCATTTAGAGGTCAGGTCAGGGGTTCGAATCCCGGGGTAAGCGAGCTTTTCTTGCAAAGTAAGTTTTTCTCTCGCTTCCGCTCCTGGCCTAGTGGATAGCGCTAGTTCGTGTGTACACAGAGGGAAGAGAGTGCTGAACTCTTATCGAAGGCAAAGTACCGTAGGAGGGAAGGGTAGAGAGGGGCTCTTCTGTGTGACCACGGGTTGGAGTAAACGGCACTAGTGCTGTGAGCGCTGATTTGAAGTGAAGACAAAAAAATAAATAGAAAAATAGCAGTTTAGTGTCGGCTTCCATGCTGAGGCTCGATATTTTCTTGTTTAGTTCCAGGCCCTTGGCTTGATTTTCTCAGCATCCACATATGAGCTGGCCTGTAATGTACAAGATCGGTAGGACGGTTGCCATGCTGAGTTGATGAGGAATAACAACATGCGATACGGGACAGCCAAAGTGTAGGATAGAAGACTGAGAGACCACCGAGTCGGGGGTGGGGGATGCGGGCGGGGGCAAGGGAGAAGAAGCGTCGAAGGACCTCGTTGGAGGAGACGACTGTCGTTGCGGAGAGCAGGATGGAGT
>FN649737.1:1549782-1566025 GCA_000310025.1 Ectocarpus siliculosus
TCGCACACCGACGACTTGGCGGTGATGGAGCTTGCCAGGATATGATATTCAGCGTGTGCATTGATTGCTTCAAACCCACTCCCCAATGCAATTAAGGAATAATAAAAACACACACAGAAAGACTACCAATTGTTTTGATTACGGCAGATAGAGTCGTCACCAGGGCCAGCCAGTCACAATTGCCTCGAGTGCGGTCGTCGGGGTGTAACTTGAGAGAGAGGCAGGGGGGCAGCTCGAAAAACAATTTTTGAATTTTTGAACGGCAGGTGTTTGCCCGCATTGTGCCGGTGGCGGTTGAGGGCTGAGGGCCTAAAGTTGCCCCTAGGACCCAGTCATTTAATTATTTGATGGACCTAACTAATTGGATTTTGGCCAAAGAGGGCTTGCTTCGTTTTAACGTAATTTTGTCACACCCAAATAATGTCAATCGAGTAAATCGAGGTTCAGCAACAACACCAAATAAATGCGGCGGGAAACTCCGCGGCGAGGTGACGTGGGCAAACAGGTACCGTATACGACACAAGATATCACACCTGCTGGTGCTAATATTTTCGGATCTCAAACGAGGAGCCGAAATACCACCCAGGTTACGTAAGATAACACACACCCTGAGGTTAGACCGCATGTAACCACGGAGCCCCCACTACTATCACCCCGGTCATGACCTAGCACCAGCAGTGGTCGCTGATCACACACAGAATGGATCCGCAGGGAACACACCTACGAGTTGGATAATGGAAGCTTCTGCCTCGCAGCGCGTTGATCCAGGGTTCTTCAATGCATTCCTGTATAACAACTCTTTTTCTTCCCCGCCTTCTTTGCATATTCTCTGTTGTGCCAGGCGGTACTACTGTAGTAGTGATGAGATAAATTAATTTTCGTTGCATGGCAACATATTCCCTGCTACAGTAGTTGATTAGGGCGTTGTTGGCGTTCATCGCCGGAATCATATTATGTGATCAGGGGCTGTATCACGCCCCCCGTGATCACCCCCGCTCAGAGCACACGTAGTTATTGGCGGGCAGTGGTATCACACCCCCTGCACGTACGTGTGGCAGCAGGCACGGTAGTAGTAGGTAATTCTGTGCGTTAACCTTCCTAGTACTAACCTTCCTACAATTGTATTATAGTACTGGAAGCAAGCCCAAATGGGGACACTTTGGGGACACAGCACTCAAATGCCTGTTTACCGCACCGTGGTCGTCACTCTGCTCCGCTGCGTGAAATGCGCGTGGGAAACCTTGATCTAGCATGGTTGGTTGTGTCACGCTGTGTGATGATATACTGCTGTGTGATGCCTGTGTGCCTCTCGTGTGCCTCTGACTTGCTGTACACAATGTCCCAAGCCGCGTGTCCCCTTGATGGTAAAAACTGTACATAGCCTAGTACTGGGAAAATTGCTGACTTGGCTTACTATAGAAAGAGTCCTCAGTGCATTTGGGGACACTTTCGATGCCGAAGCCAAGTCAGCAAGTCAGCCTTCGGCCTTCGGGACTGCTGTACAGCCTCTCCAATGAGCGGACGCCATTTTGTCTGGACCCATCACCTGTAACTAACTGGGTGCTAGGAGGGTTAACACACCCCTTCGGTCCCTGCGAGTCTGCGTCAGTGGTACCACACCCCCCCCCTGAATATCACCCCCCCCGGTTATCACACACCCCTTTGTTATCACACCGTTTTTCGGCCCCTACAAGTGTGTGGCAGGGGTGTCACACCCCCTAATTACCACCCCCCCTTCACGGCCCCAACGGCCGCACTTTATCACCGGGGCTACATAAGATATCACACCCCCCACAGAATACAACACCCGGGGATAGTTTTTTACACGCCAAAATGTTTTCCCCCGGGTGGGTGGGATTTCTTGTGTCGTATACGGTGGGGCGATAGACAAGGTGCACCATCCCACAGCAGCTAGCTGTAGAAACGTATCAGCACACATAAGTAAGCATCAGTAGGCGGTGCCAGTGGTTCAGGCCTTATCCTCAGGCTTGCCCTTCACTTTTGTTTGGACTGTGTCGCTACACACAACCGGCCACTGACTCGCACATACTCTGGCCGGAAATATAAGCACGGTTCAGCATTCCCCTTGAAGACCTGATAAACACAAGGCCATGAGTTCGATTCTCGCTCAGAACACCTTTTTTCCCCCAAAAAATATACTCCCTCTGGCTGGCCGGAAATATACCGTATATGACACAAGATAACACACCCCCTGGACCGATTTCCAAAGCTCGATTACTCCACGACGAAGAGGATGCACAAACAAAACGATACATTTTCGAAAATTTCTCGACGAGACGATTCCAACGCTGCCGTTTTCGGCGCCGTGACTCTTCCTGCTGTTAAGAAATCGAGCTTTGAAAATCGGCCAAGGGGGTGTGTTATCTTGTGTCATATACGGTAGTACCACTCCTACAGCACGGTGTCGGAAATCCGGAATATAAGCACGGTTTGTTATTTTTGAGGCGCATGGAAATTGATTGCTTGCATCATTTTGTTTCTATCATGCTTGGATAGGATAGGCGGTCAAGGATAAAAAGGGACGCATAGGGGATGATAAGGTTTCATACCCCCCCGTGAGAAAATTAGCTTCAATACTGGACTCCCGAGAACATAGTCAGCTACAGGAAGCAAAGAGGGGTGTCGTTTTTTCTCTCGTACGCGCAAAAAAAAAAAAAAACATTCTTTTTTTTCTTGAGTATTTCTGGCTACTTGAGCTGCATGTACCACCACATTTTGAAGTGTTTAGCAGTTCTTTGGTGTTGAACGGGTCCAAAGCTTCTGGGGGGCAAAAATGAGCAAGTTGGGCGGGCAAAGACAAAGGGAAGAAATATATTCCAAATATATATTATTGTATTGGGAAGCAATCTCCACAGCAGCCAGCGCAAAAAGTTGACATGCTCACAGAATCATTTCAACACGCTGTTTCCAGGTATTTCCAGCTATTTCCCAGCAGCAGAAGTGGGCGATGCGTGTGGGTGCCGTACGGCTAGTGTGCCGCATGCGGTCCCGTCAGGGGTAACGCCAGCACGAGTTCAGCTCATCATCGTGGGGTGTGCAAAAGGGGCGCAGTCCAACTCGGGTACTTCGATTCAGCAAAAACCAATTCAATTTGCAATTGTTTTTTACTGCACCGAATATCGAAGTCACGCTTTTCCGGGCAGAGAAAGCCTCATCGTGTTTTTTTCCTGTTGACCAACCAGCGTCTTTGGCCCCCGGCACCCCCCCCAGACTTAGTTTTGCAGGGCCTCTATTTAGACTAGGTGGCATTTTTTTAACGTTAAAACAGGCCCTGATCGAAAGTCTCCACCACTACAACCACGATGGCTTTTCGGTGCTTCTTTATTGGTCGCTGTGTGCGTCAGGGAGTGCGGATCGATTGATGTGGGTGAACCGCTGTGTGTTGATGCGTGGACACACAGCTCTACGCAATATAACACCGACAAGAAGGTATCAGGTATGCCAAGGGTCTACGTGAAAAAAACTCCGGACACATAGGCCACTCCCTTTCCCCCCCCCGGGAGGGCAATTTCGACTTCTGTTTTATAGTTATATATAGTATTTAGTATAGGGGGCTGGCTTCGTTCACGAACATAAGTCATTGACCCCCCAACTGCAGATGTTTTTCTATTCACGGTGCCCCTTACGCAACTATATAGTAGAAATTAGAGTCGCCCTCTCCCGAAATTAGGGGAAACCGACCTACTGCTTCTTCCTGGACGTGCAAGTGCACCCCCCTCCCCAAAAACATCACGGGAAGCCGACCTACTGCTTCTTCCTGGACGTGCAAAAGACATACGATACAGTTTGGAGAAATGGGCTGTGGAAACATTTGTCCGAGTACGGGATCAAGGGGAAAATGTAGAGAGTGCTCAAGAAGATGACAGAGTGAACAAAAAGCGCGGTCATGTTAGACGGAGAACAGTCTAAATTATTCAACACTGAACAGGGGGTCCCACAAGGTTGCACTCCGTCCCCAACATTGTTCCAGGTGTTCATCAACGATCTGTTGAAAGTCGTAGAAGCAGTCGAGAAGGGAGTAGAGGTAGGGGAAAGCACGGTGTCGGGAATGCTATTTGCGGATGACTTTGTTGGGGTGTCTGAAACCCCTGAGGGACTGCAAATGCAAATTGATGCGGCGTTTGCTGAAAAGTGGAGATTGTCTGCCAACGTTAAGAACAGTGCCGTCATGGTATGCAACGAGGACAGGGAGGAACCTGTTGGCCATAGGTGGAAGTGGGGGGTCGAGGAGCTTGCAGTAGTGGACCAGTGCATATACCTCGGAGTAGAGATCGCGAAAGACTGCTCATGGACTGCGCACATGTCCAAGGTAGCGGAAAAGGGCAAAACACGAGCAGGGAAGCTGAACCAAGTACTCGCAAACCGGCACCTCGATACACGCTTCAAATTGAAGGTTTTGAAGAGCACAATCGTCCCGCCGCTAGAGTACGCCGGCGAAGTATGGGTGGGAAATAAGAAGGTAAACAACGAGCTCGAGGCGGCGCAGATGAAAGTAGCGAAAAGTCATCCTATAATAGGATGCTCCAAGCGCACAACTGATGCAGCCGTCAGGCATAACTGGGGATCCAATCCCTACGATCGGGAAGAGACGCAAGGAAGCTGACATGGCAGTATCGCATGCGCGACATGGGAGAGGAGAGGTTGCCGAGAATAGCCTAGGAGGCGACGTGGGAAAACAAGAAGAGGGGTAGAAAACCCACGGAGTGGGTCAAGGTTGTAGGTGACGTATGGAAAGGGTTAGAATTGACGAAGTCGATACGCTGGATACGGAGGGTCTAAACGGGTTCAAGGAGAAGATATCTGCTGCTTTTGCCGAGAGAGAAGAACAGAATCTAAGAAAAGAAACCAAGGATATGGAGCGTATAGAAGTGTACGGCATATTGAAAGAAGGAATAGGGTTCAAGGAGTACCTTCATGGACCAATGGATGCTGGGACAAAGCTGAAGGTCAAATTCAGGACTGGGGACATTGGCCTTCGAGAGCGTAGCCGAAGACTTTGGAAGGTAGACGATGAAGACGCAAAGTTCAAATGTGATTGCGGCTTCGAGTGCGAAGACCGTGTTGATGTAATCGCGGAATGCCGGCTGTACAAGAAGGAGAAGGAAGTGTACATGACTGAGCTGGGAAAAGTAGGAGAAAAGTACAGGGAGATGTTTGAGGCATGGGATAGCCAGGAGAAGACATTAGCTGTACTGGGGCATAGAAAGTGGTTTGAAAAGGCGGGAAGTGATATCGGTAGAAATTATATCGGTAGGATAGATAGACTAGGGAGACATTTTTGAGCCACCTTTGGCAAAGTAGGAAGGAACGATTGACCATCGGTGATCGGTCCTGCGGGAACAATGCTCCGTCCTCTCGAGGACGCGTGGTCAGCGGTCTAACTGCTAAGGCATGCAAATAAGAGTACGCCCCCCCCTCCCCGCCACGGACCCCGATTTTCGATTATTTAGTAGGCCTATGTGTCTAGGATGTTTTTCAGGAAGACCCTTGTGTATGCATAGATCCTGCTGTCGAAGTGACCGAGAGCAAGGGTCATCAAGGGGTGAGGATGCATAATGAAGATAAAAGCAGGCAGCAGGAACAACCCACAGCAGCGGTGTGGCGTAAGGTCAACAGGTCATTCACACAGCTGACGGCCGACGACGTGCTATTGTCTCGAACAGCCCAGCGAACCTACGCGAACCAAAAACAACCACACGCCGCTAACCAAGGATCAACACGGAAGCACGGAACAAGCTGCTTTTTCCGTATGCAAACTGCTGTATGTGATCTGTCTTCCTATGGGTGCCACATACAGAATACCCAATATTGTACGCGGACGACATTCACGAACATCATGACATAGGTGTAGGGCTTGTAATCGTTATGACATCAAAAGTTGCACGTCGATGCTTATGAGTCCCGCCGTCCAACGTACTCGTCATGGCAAACAATGCAACACTGCTTGCGTGTGCGTTCTCAGGTTCCTTCCTCTCGACACGCGCAGGCAGCAGGTTTGGCGACTGTGCTGGTGATGTCGGCAGCAATTCCTGAGTTCGACGAGGTGTGGCGTTGGGACGGATGGACAACTCTTGATGAGCATACCAATGATGGTGCGGTCGACTTGGACGGCAATGTCGTGCTCGTGGGGTCACAAGGCTACGCGGCAGCAGAATACACAATCGATGACACTTTCGTAGATGCCTATTCCGGAGATTTCGCCGCCGTCAAGTTGGAGGGCGCGTCAGGCGAAGTGCTGTGGACTTGGACAGCTTCCTCTTTGGGGAGCGAAGCGGATACGTTTCTCGCAGTGGACACCGACAGCAACAACGATATCGTCATGGGAGGTCGGACGGAAGGGTACTGGTCATCGTCCAACCCCGACACGACCCCACATATAGCGGTCGTGAAGCTTGATGGGGGTACGGGGGATGAGATATGGAGGTACCAAGAACACCCTCCGGACTCATACACGTCTTGGGGGAATTCCGTTTACCACGGTTTGGGCAGCGTTAGCGGTGTGGCTGTCGACGGCGATGATAATTGCCTTTTGGTGGGCCAAACCTATGGCAGCCTGGTCTATGGTGAGGGTGACCCTGGAGATTCTGATTTCTTCGTCATCAAGCTAGACGGGACGGACGGCAGCGAGATCTGGACGGTGCAAGGCGGAGAGTCGGCGAGCTTTGATTCATTGCACCACGTAAAGGTGGACTCGGGCGGAGATCTGATCGCCGTCGGCATAGGTGGAGACGAAGACGCAGTGAACGTTGTCGTGGTGAAGTTCAGCGGCACCGACGGCGCCGTTCTCTGGGAATATTCGCCTGTCACGTCGTCCACTCATGATGTTCCCGCGTCGGTCGACGTTGACACCCAGGACGATGTGTATATTGCTGGCGGCTACGATGCCCTGAATCTGCAGGGCACTCTAGCAGAAACTCCGGTGGTGCTGAAGCTAGACGGGGCGACAGGCGATGTCGTGTGGACCTACGAGGGCGTAACCACATCGAGCGCTGGGCTCATTTGTGTTGCCGTGGATCTTACAACGGGGTGGGTTGTGGGTGCTGGCTGGACGGAAGGGACCTGGTTGACGGGGGCAGCTCAAGGCGGCTATGACTTCGCGGCGGTGGTGCTAGATGGGGTCACTGGAGATGAACTAGGGCGCTACCAGGATGGCACCACTGATGACGAATATCTTTCGTTCGTTGGATTTGATTCCGTTGGGGGCTTAATCTTGGGGGGATCCTGGACGGACACCGGCGGAGATGAGTTCGTGGCGATCAAGTTCGCCCCCTGGAACTCGAGTTACCCCACAACGGGGACGGAAGCACTTGCCCAGTGGGAGATCGGGGCCATCGCAGGCGCGGGGGCTTTGTTCCTTTTACTCCTGGGACTATGTGAGTGCCGAATGGCAGGCCAGATCGATAAAGGCCTTCTGTACGTGATTTTGTTTTCCGGTCGACGACTCAAGGATGCCAGTTTTTCCGTAAAGTTTTCCTTATCTTCTCCCGTACACTTACGGCAATCTTGCCGTTCGGTCGTGGGCGGGGAGCGTTTGCCAGGGGATTGGAGAGTATATCAGGGGGGCAACATCCCCAAGGGGAAGGCTGAAAAAGGTTATCCTGTACACCTCCCCCCGCATGCATGCTACAGTTTCGATTTTTGCGGTATTTGTTGTCAATACCAGTGGTAAAGAGGCTCTCCAACATTGAAGCGCAAGCTCTTCTGAGATAAAATGACTTTCCACCGCCGGACGTCTTCGATTGCCAAAGCTTTAGCGCTCCCGAAAGCAACCTATTCCCCGCAGATGTACCAGACAGGGGGCGTCTTTGTTGTTGTGGGATCATGATCCTGCGCGGGCTGGGCAGGATTAGCACCGAAAATGTTGACTGTATGCCGCGTTAGTTTCGGGGAAGGATGGATTTCAAGTCGTTAACAGGATTAAATGTGGAAACTGCCTTGGAATCGAGCTGAAGTCGGCATCCCTCTGCTGGCTCCCAGAATTCACAATTATTTCGTAACGAAGACACGCTCCTCGTGATGAGCGAGCGCCGGCTCGTTCAGTTACTTTTCCAGTCATTGTACGGGTTGAGAAGCGGTGATCGTGATGAAAACGTGTGTCAACTTCGGCCTACGTGGCCAATCCCCATGTATCGGCGGCCGAGCCTCATGTCTCATGAGCCCGCTAGAGGTACGTGGAGCACAGACAACACCACATATTTGCTTGTTACGTTGGCGTACCGCGTGAAAGGCCGTTTCGATCACTGCTTTCTTCGACGTATTGTATCCTCACCGCACCGCTCAGGCATTTTCTGCTTCCGACGCAAGAGCTCTCAAGGTCAGCAAGATGCAGCCAAAGGTACGTGCCTCGATGTAGCAAGCATGCGGTAGGACTTGGTGTCGGTTCAGGGATTTCCCGGAGTTGGAGCAGCGTGCTGGTGAAACGGGGCTCGATCATACCCCCCTGTGCGATATCCCCGTTGTGCTTAGATCCTCCGTCATGCTATCACCTTCCTCTCAGCAGGTTCATCGCAAATTTTTCCAGTGGAGAATTTCGTCGGTCCGAGTGTGCAAGGCGAAGTTCTTCAACCTCGACCGTTGGTCATAGGTAGGAACGGCCTGTTACTTTCATGGCAACCGCAAAACAATCTTTAGGCAATCGGTATTGTGTTGTCGTGTGCGCTTGACTTCAGATTGTCATCGTGTGGGAAACCCCTTCATAGTTCTAGCACACGTGTGAGCTCCGGATCGTTATCGGAGCTATGCGCCTGGCATGTGTCGTCATCGATGTCGTGAACTCGGCGTGTTCGGGATCTGCTTGGGCTAAACCGCGTTCATTCACCGGTCGTACCATTTGCAACCTCAAACAGCCAGCACCCCAACCAGGCTGGATAACCTGGCCGCTATCGCATACGTGCACTCACTCTGCTTAAATGAAATCCTTACACTCTGGTCAGATGATTCCTCCCCCCCACCCCCAATCCCTCGATGCGTTGACCGCAGTGAGCGGAATGGGAGAATTTGCACCTCCTGCGCCTCCTGCACCTCCTGCTCCAAAGACACCCCTGCCCCCACCTGCAGAACCCCCTCTCTCGCCACCACCGGACAACAACCCACCACCCCTTCCACCGCCCGAAGGTCAGAGCTGTTAGGTGATCAGGCACGGTTATTCACGGCCCAAGAATTGGGAGATATCTGCCGAAAAGCAGGACAGTGTGCGGCAGGTCCACTGTTGTTGTATCTGCTTGGCTGGATGACATTTTCACCGTGCCTGCCGTGAACCGTCTTGCTGACGACATCGGATTGGGATGTCCACTTGGGATTGTAGATCAAGAACTTGGCACTCCATGGGGATATCCGTTGAGTTGAATGTCGTCTTGCTTGAAACCCCACGCAGTTGCTGCCACTGAGGAGCGTCCACCACCGCCATCCTACGAGGAGATGAATGCCCCGGAGCCTGCCGCAGCCCCGGCTGAAGCACCATGGGAACGGCTAGGTGAGTTTTGCAGTCAAGCCTTCGACGAGCATAGTTTCACGCCACTTGTTGGATTTCTGGTCCCCTTGTTGATGTATCTGCGGCATGGCGAAGCTTGAGGCAGTGTCGATCCGTCTCTGTGTCTCGTTGAATATTCTCCAATTGTTTGATAACCCTGTTTGTCAAACGTCGGGAGCTTCCGCGATCGATCGTGTTTTGGCATGATCGTAAGTATGATGCGTGCTGCGCGGAGGTGAGTATTTGAAACAGAACCGCCTCGCGAACAGGCAAAAGAGGCACGAGGCAAGCAGTGGCACCGCTGCACCAACAGTTGAAGCGTTGATGGTGTCGAGTTGAAATGACAATGCAATGACATTTACCCGCGCTTCTTCACCCTCTGACGTCCAAAACGATGCGTTTCTGCCTCTTCGCCTTTGATATGCCTGTACAGCCAAGCGAGTGGACCGCGTCCCCAGCAAGAAAGCGTTCGAACAAAACTACCGAGACATATCGGTCAGCCGCTACGCACCGTACGCACCGTCTACAACCGATCATTAGTCCAGACTGCATTTCGTGGAGGACTTCTACGTGGATATTCCGTTCGGCACGAGGGTTGTTATGATAGAGTTCAGTACCGGTTGCACTCATGGTGATTTTGAAATCAGGCCCAGCCTGGACTATGTACTCCATTGTATAGCAGTTTAGCCTCGCTTCCATGCTGAGGCTCGATATTGTGATATTTTCTTGTTTTGTTCCAGACCCTTAGCTTGATTGTCTCAGGATGCACTTATGAGCTGGCCTGTAATATACAAGATCCGCGGTTGCCATGCTGAGTTGATGAGGAATAACAACATGCGGTACGGGACAGTCAAAGTGTACGATAGAAGAGACTGAGAGACCACCGAGCCGGGGGTGGGGGGGGCAAGGGGGAAGAAGGGTCGAAGGACCTCGTTGGAGGAGACGACTGTCGTTGCGGAGAGCAGGACGGAGTGAATGCGAGACATGTACCGGACTGAATATGATGGAGGTGGACTGGAATAATAGTCAAAGGTCTCTCTCTCTCGCACTTCTTCGCTATGCCCCCCGCCTGGTCATTCCCCCCGATGTGAGATGTCGTTATCCTAATTATCATTGTGTTGTCTAAATATTTGTTGTCCCGGCGTGGAGTGATCTTAGAACCACCCATACGCGCTTATATTTTTGCGTGTACGTGCGGGGAACGGCTTGGCCGGTGTAACCCCGGCGGTTAACACAACCCCGGCCGTAGGAGAGGGAATCAGACGACAATTATTGTAGTTTTGATTGGTGATCTTTCACTCTTGAATTTGTTGTGTTTTTTTTCGAGCACGAGCGACGGACTCTCTTTCTCTTAATTATGAGAATGCGCGTGACGAGGAGGAGAAGGAGGAGGAGGAAGAGGAAGAGGAAGAGGAAGAGAAGGAGCCTGACAGGTGCTTCTTCTCATATGTCAAGCCTAGCCGTTGCTCGTAGACGCAGGGCGTATCACCGGTAACGTTTTGGCTTGTTTCTCGTCGATGCATGTATGTCAGCGTAGCGGTTTCGTTTTGGTGTTTGTTTTGCCGTTGGAATAACGGTACTTTTATTTTTTGGTGTTTGTTTTCGTAGCGTTTTCGCGCGCATTTTATTTTGGTGATTGCTTTGTTGCATGGCACTTTATTGGTACGATAGCCTAGCCGTTTCTCGCAGACAGGGTTGATGAAAGCAAGGCTGGCATGTTGCGTGTTGCGTTGTAGGCGCAGAGTAGCGGTTGCATGCGCGTAGGTGGGAAAAAAAATGAAAGGTGGTGTTGCGGCGTTGCTCGTGAAGATGTGGCATGTGGAGCAATGTTCCTGTTTTCAGGTTGGTTTGTTGCAGTTGGCCATTTACAAGTCAGCTTTGGGATAATAAACAAAAGTGACATCATAAACATGTTCCTGATGGCTATTCCGGAGGGAAGAAAAACAGCTTTTGTCCGATGGACCGTTTGCGGACGAAAAATGCGCGTACTTTTCACCTTGCGCCTTGCCTTGCCCGTGGCCTTACGCCCGTTGGCGGCAACTACACATGGCCATGCACTAGCCGTTGTTGAAGTAGGTCGGGCACGGTCAAAACCTCGACACATGAAATGGTTGAGAGGATGGGCACGGCCAACCCCCAGCACGTGAAATATTCCTTCGCTTCTCCCGTTGTTCCTAGGTGCGTGGCCCCACGGGGAGTTGCACACCTTGGAAGGCTGTTTTTCGTTGGATCGGGGCGATCTATAGGGGGGTACGTACGTGCCCGTGTCTCAGTTTTAGCTAGGTCTACTACCCTCGACCATTTTGTGTGCGGTGGTGCGTCCTTTCAGTTGCCCTGCCCTTAGACGTGCAGAACCTCATTGCTTGTTGTATCTGTTCGTTTCTGAACATGGACGTCGAAAAATGCAGACAAAATTGATATTCGAACTCGGCACCGTACATCGTCGTATATATTTCCGACCAATATTACTCACGCGATGGGATGAGCAGAAAACACTCGACTCTTTCCCGAACATATCTTCCTACCTCAATCTTTGACCTCTTTGGAGCAAGAGTCGATCTGCCAGAAAAAGCTACAGCAGTACATGTGGCCTCTACCCTTCAGTGGCGAAATGCACCAAAGACCAACAGTACCGCATGGTGCGGTTCCTCGTCAGCAATTCACCACGGTCCTATCGGATCTTGCGTACATTATTACGGGTCAGCTCGTAAGAAACGAAGTCGTGGATCTCATGCTAAAGTTTTGAAACAATACAAGCAAATATCGGGCCTCAGTATCGATTGCAACACTAAATCCTATAAAATGGGCGAAGTTTGACCTTCGCCCCATCAAGAAAGCCAGGCTGAGCCTAGATTTTCAGTTACATATGAGCGGAACCGGTACCGTACTGTATGTCTATTCCAACATTCTTGACCCAGGGGATATCCAGGTAATAGTGCACACAATGTCCGCCACGAAATCAAAACGCAAGTGTAGACTACATACTGATCGGTGGTTGACGGTGCGTGCGGTTCGTAGTGGCTGACCGATTTGTCTCGAAAGTCTCTGTTCGAACGTTTTAATTGGGTTCGCGGGCCACTCGCTTGGCTGTGCAGGAGTTTGAATGCAGAGGGCAAAGAGGCAAAAACGCATCGATCATTTCTGCTGTGAGAAGGTGAAGTGGCGCCAAATAAGCAGCATGGCACGGTGCTTTCAACTCGACATCATTAACGCTTCAACTGTAGGTGTACCGGTGTCATCCGTTGCCTCATGCCTCGCCACTT
The DNA here is from genome assembly GCA_000310025.1 of Ectocarpus siliculosus. Taxonomy (NCBI): domain Eukaryota; class Phaeophyceae; order Ectocarpales; family Ectocarpaceae; genus Ectocarpus; species Ectocarpus siliculosus. The sequence continues at coordinate 1,562,536 of FN649737.1, forward strand.
GTTCGCGAGGTGGTTGTGTTTCAATAATCATCTGACCGCATCCATGCACACAATCATACCCCAAAAAGATCACTGAGCACCCGAGGGAAAACGGGGTGGACAAAAGATGGTCATCATATACCTGAAGATTGCTCAACGGGGCACAGAAACGGATCGCCATGTCCATTACGATTGGGTGGGCGTTCTACACGAAACTTCCTAAAGCCTTTACGATATTACACTGACGCTAGCTCAACTGCAACGGGACCAGCAATCCAACACGTGGTGGGTTCTCGATGTTTGTTTGTGGCGTGACACTCCTTTTACAAGGATTGACTGCAAAACGCACGTAGTCGTTCCCGTGGTGTTTCACTGGGATTCGTTGGGCGCCGGGAAAATCCTTTTCCCGTAGGATGAGGGCGGCGGAAGCTCCTCAGTCTCCGCGGCAGCAAATGCATGATGTTTCAAAAAGGGGTGGCGTCTAACCACTTTGTTTGAAAGTTGGTTCTGGGCAGGGACGATGAAACCACCACACGACTTCGTCGATAGAACAACGGCGGACCTGCCGCGCCCTACCCGGCTTTAGGCATGTTGGCCCCCAAAATGTCGACGGTAGCAAACCGTGCCTGCTCGCCTATCACCTCTGACCTTCAGACGGTGGGCGGGGTAGCGAGTTGTAAGCCGGTGGTGGCAAGCGCGTCTCAGGAGCAGGAGGTGCAGACGGTGCAAACGCTCCCCTTCCGCCCGCTGCGGTCAACGAATCGAGTGGGGATGGTGGGGGGTGATGCTTCTGACGAGAGTGGAAGGCCTTCATTTACGGAAGAATGAATGCACATGTGCGAAGCGGCTAGGCAAGCAGCCTGGTGAGCTACTAGTGCCATGGTGGGTTTCTGCAAATGGTACGACCGTTGGATGAAAGGGTGCTCTAGACAACAACACCCCAAGCAGCTCCCGAGCACGCCGAGTTCACGCTGTCGATGACGACACATGCAATGCGCATAGCTCCGACAACGATCCGGAGCTCACACGTGTGCCTTCTACTGCAAGAATTATGAAGGGGTTTCCCACACGATGGCAATCTGAAGTCAAGCGCGCACGATAAAACAATGCCGATTGCATGAAGTTTGTTTTGCAGCTGCCATGAGAGTAACAGGCTGTTCCTACCTTGGACCAGCGGTCGAGGTTGAAGAACTTCGCCTTGCACACTCGGACCGCCGAAAATTTCCCCTGGATTAAATCGCGATGAACCCGCTGAGGGAAAGTGATCTCATGACAGAGGTTCTAAGCACAATGGGGATATCGCATTGGGGGTATGATCGAGCCCCGTTGCACCAGTTCGCTGCTTCGACTCCGGGAAATCCCTGAACCGACACCAAGTCCTACCGAATGCTTGTAACATTGACGCACTGACCTGTGCCTGTCCCTTGCTGATCTCGAGAGCGCTTGCGTCGGAATCAGAAAAGGCCTGAGGTTCGGTGAGGATGCAAAATGTTGAACAAAGCTGTGATCGAAACGGCCTTTCCACGCGGTACGCTAAGTTAACAAGAATAGGCGGTATCGTCTTTGCTCCACTAACCACACCCGATAGCTTCCGCAACGACCAGCACCAGGCGTTCTTAGGAGCGGGCTCGTGAGCCATGAGGCTCGGCCGATACACGTGGATCGGCCACGTAAGCATAAGTTGACTCAAGCTATTATCACGATCACCGTTTCTCAACCGGTACGACGACGAAGGCAATCCGATTAAACCAGTCGGCGCTCGCTGACGCGAGGAGCAACCACGTGACAGCCAACTTGTATTTCACCCATTGGGGGCCAGCCGAGGGATGCCGACTTCAGCTGCGTTTCAAGGAAATTTTCCAAATGAAGTCCTGTTAACGCCTTGCAATGAAGCTCTTACTGCGAAACTAAAGGCCATAGCAGTGTACCATTCTAACGTTCGGTACTAATGTTGACGACGCCCGGGGAGGGTCATCATCTCACAACAACGAATAACCCCCCCCTCTGGTACCTGCTTAGGGGGGAAAGACTCACTGTCAGAAACGCTTGGTTGTACATGTTAGTGAGATGGCATAGAGGAGCAAAACTGCGAAAATCGAGGTTGTAGTATGGGGAGGTGTACTGTCAGCCTTCCCCTTCAGGAATGTCCCCCCCCTGAGATGCTCTCCAATCCACTGGCAAATGCTCCCCCCCGACGGTCAAACCTAACACAGAACAAGGGAAAATTGACCTAAATCTCCCGAATATGAGGAAGATTCTGCCGGAGAAAACATTGCACTCGAGTCGTCCCGGTGGTAAACAAAAGCACCTACGGAAGGCTTTTATCAACCTGGCCTGCTGTTCAGCACTCACAGAGTCCGAGGATTTAACAGGAGCAAAGCCCCCTCCCCGCCTGCGACCCCTCCCACCGGTGTTTGCCATCGGGGTTGGGTTTTCGTCGCTTGGCAACGACGTTGTAAAACAAGCCGCCCCCCCCGGTGTTTGCCATCGGGGTTTGGGTTTTCGTCGCTTGGCAACGACGCTGTAAAAGAAGCCCCCCACTCGGTGTTTGCCATCGGGATTGGGTTTTCGTCGCTTGGCAACGACGTTGTAAAACAAGCCAATTCACTTCGTGAACTCGGCAACCAGGTTACCGTTTTTTTTTTTACCTCGGTTTTTTTTTTGGCGGTAACCATGAATGGTGGTCGAGTAGATCATGTTGTGCGGGGTCGAGAAACCTCACTCCGCGCAACGGGGGATGATCGCACCACGTTGTGTTAAAATGGTCAAGCTTCCTCGAGGCAGTTACACAGTGCTTACAACTGTCTCTGGAAGTGAAAGCACCAGAAAATAAATTAAGTCATACGTAGCTGTCATCCGTACGCAAGGAAGTAAGCACAAGATGCCGAACACCCTTAGCAGGATGCAGCTCACCCTTCATGCGACTCGCCAAATACCTCACGGCGCTTTGCGCTTGGTGATGTGAGAGCCTGGTCCGGTGAGAACCCGGCGTGCTCCGTCCCGGCTTTGTAGGGATGCGAGGTCAATGGTCAAACGACTACGGCATGCACGACTATGAGTACACCCCCCCCCCCCCCCCCCCCCGGGAACATTTTCCAGTGGGCGAGTATTTTTGAACCCGCCAAAGGCGTTTAAGAATCCCTCCAATCCCAAGGCCGGGGACCCGGAAAAGGAAAAGGGAGGGGGGCCCGGGGGGGGAAATTTATCCCCCCCAAATCCTCTTTCCCGGGGTCCCTCCCGGGGCCCCCCCAAAAAAACCCCCCCACAAAAACCAAACCAAAGAAAGGAAAGGAATCCTCCTCCGCGGGACCCCCCTGGGAACCTCCCAATTTGGCCCCCTAAAACCCCTCCAACAACCCCCCGGGCAAATCCTGGGCCCCTTGAGAAAAACCCCAAACCCCGGGTTCTTTTGTTCAGCCCGGACCCCCAAACCCCCCTGGGGGGGGAACCCCCCCCACCCCCAAAAAAACAACTCTCCACGTGGGTACCCCCCCCTAAAATCCCATGAAAT
>FN649737.1:1566125-1580449 GCA_000310025.1 Ectocarpus siliculosus
AAGGATTCCGGCATCCAGGATTAGGAGTCCCCCCCCCCCCCCCCCCCCCGCCTGCGACCATTTCCCAGTGGTCGAGTATTTCTGACCCGGCCAATGCCGTTGATGAGTCACTCGAGTCCGAGGCCAGGGTACCGGGAGAGGGAGAGGGCAGGGTGCCCAGGGGGGCGAACTTGATCGCCACGAACTCATCTTCGCCGGTGTCCGTCCAGGTGCCGCCCAAGAACAGCCCCCCAACAGAATCGAATCGAACGAACGTAAGGTAGTCATCATCAGCGGTACCGCTCTGGTATCGTCCTAGTTCGTCTCCATATACCCCATCTAGCAGCACCGCGGCGAAGTCATGGCCGCCTTGAGATACACCCGACACCCAGGTCTCTTCTGTCCAGCCAGCACCCACAATCCCCCCTGTGGTGGGATCCACCGCAACCCCAAAGAACACAGCTCTCGACGTGGCTACGCCCTCGTAGATCCACATGACATCCCCTGTCGCCCCGTCTAGCTTCAGCACCACCGGAGTTTCTGCTATATAGCCGAGCAGGTCCTGGGCATCGTAGCCGCCAGCAACATACACATCGTCCTGGGCATCAACGTCGACCGAGTGGAGCACGTCATGTGTGGACGATGTGACAGGCGAATATTCCCAGAGAATACTACCATCGATACCGCTGAACTTCACCACAAAGGCATCGACGGCGTCTGCCTCTCCGCCTGAGCCAACGGCGATCAGATCTCCGGCCGAATCCACCTTGACCTTGATCAAAGCATCAAAATTGGTTGACTCTCCGCCTTGTACTGTCCATACTTCGCTGCCGTCCGTCCCGCCTAGCTTGATGACGAAGAAATCAGAATCTAAAGGGTCACCTTCGCCGTAGACCAGGCTGCCAAAGAGTTGCCCTACTAAGAAACAGTTATCGTCGCCGTCAGCAGCCACACCGATCACGTTGCCCGAACCGTAGTATCCCGAATAAGACGTGTACGAGTCCAGAGGGTGTTCTTGGTACCTCCATATCTCATCCCCCGTGCTTCCGTCGAGTTTCACGGCCGCCAGATGTGGGATGTTATAGGGGTTGGACGATGACCAGTACCCCTCAGTTCTACCCCCCATAATGATGTCGTCATTGCTGTCGGTGTCCACTCAGAAAAAGTAGTCCTCTTCGCTCGCCAAAGAGGAGGTGGTCCAAGTCCACAGCACTTCACCTGAGGAGCCGTCCAACTTAACGGCCGCGAAATCGCCGGGATAGACATCTCCGAAAGCGACATAGAGTATGTTTTCTGCGGCCGCGGAGCCTTGTGACCCCACGAGAACCAAATTGCCGTCCAAATCGATAGCACCATCATTGACGTTATCGTCAAGAGCGATCCAGCCGTCCCAACGCCACACCTCGTCGGAAGTGGACACAATGCCCGGCATCACCAACGTAGCAAAACCTTGCCTGCATGTGCAGAAAGGAGCGTGGAGAAAACGAGTGGCAGGGTGGCATTGTTGTTGCCACAGAAATGCTGTCTAAACGTCTGAATCGGGATGCGAGCATCAACGTATGTATCCAACATGGTGCAGAAATCGACGCGACGCGTGCTGACATCAGGAGCGCACTATAGTCTAATGTGCACTATTTTATAGCGACATTGATCGCGCTTTGTCGAAGCATGTCGCACCCCGTGTTGCCACGAATAATCCTCAATATGTAGTAGATGAGGACAATTTGGAGGGCGGGGGCAACTTGTTCTTTGAGTCTCAACGACGTAACTAGTAAAACGCGTTCCAGTACCTCGACAAAGCAATAACGGGCGAGTGAACGTGCAATATTCACTCCTTAACGAGCACATGGCACTGTGTTCAGCAACAATATGGGACACTTGAAAACGCGAAAATAGAGCCTACGGGACATTGAGCAAAAGCGTCCGAGCTTCGGCGGCACCTTGACTTTTTTCTTCGTTCCGTGTTTCGCGTCGGATTGTTTTGCTCTTCCGGCACCACGTGGGCAAAACAATCTGCCGCCGTGTCGCTCTCCAAGGACTCTTTCTATAAGTTGAACATGGCGTGTAACGAGCAACTTGGCAGAGCGGACGACTGGAACTCTACGTCGGGGCTCAGAACCTTTGGTGCCAGTCCGACGGTGGACACGAGCCTCGCATTCACCACCAGCACTGCAGCTATTAGTCGGGATCACCGCTAAGGCTGTGATCTAAGCCATTGCGATGCTTGCTAACGCGGGCCAGGACATTTGTGCAGTTGGAGCCATAGCGGGCTACATCCACGCCGGCCAAGCTATGGCGTGGAGCTTATCCTCCGCCAGCTTGCCTCTGTGGTGCTCGATGATGATAGCAGTGGATCCTGAAGCGCTGCGGCCCAGGATACGGTGGCCCTTCAGGCGCAACTGTGGCCTACCGACCAGCCCACTTTTCCATGCAATATTTCAGGGTCAGGGGGGCTTTGAGCAGACCCACGCCCGGCTCAGCGCGAAAGGAGATGGTGCCGATGGAGGTTAGAGACCGGAACCGATGGTGAAGAACTATTAAACATTGGGCCGTCCTTCACACGGCGGGGGGGCGGCCAACTATATGGCTTTCCACGAGGAGCCGTTGTCTCTGGCATTGGGAGACGCCTTTGCAGCGTATGCCCCCCCGTACGCCGCTTTAATCCCATAGCTGTATATACGAAAGTTTGGGTGACTCAACCACGCTCCAGGTCAGTGGTCGCGAAGAAGACGGGACAAGGAAAGTATGGGTGGGACCACAGGCCGGAGCTGGAGGCCTCATCCAAAAACCCAATACTTAGATTAAAATATCCTAGGCCACGAGCAATAATACAACAGAAAAATCCTGTTTGTTGTTCTTTTTCACAGAATGTTGTATTGTAAACGACGAAGAATTATTATGTGATAAAGTGAGATGGATCTAGAATGTCGATGTAGTGTTCATATCCCTTGCCTATCGTTTCAGAGCCGAATGTATCTGCCGATGAACCAAATAGTAGCACCACGAGAAACTAATCGTGAACCCCAAATCTGCAGTTTCCGGTAGATATATTATTTATTTATTTATTTTTTCTTAATATGACACAACGAAACCATCTCTATCATAGAAAAGAGTCTGAGACAGAGTAGCAATGGATTCATAGCGTCAGAAAGTACCTGTATGTCTACGATTTCCCAGACAGCATATAGGGACATACAGGTTCAACAAGACAGTAAGGAGCATTGACGGATGCTCTTCTTGTGTGCGTGTACAAGTACTCCAATGATCAGTAAATTTACCCGGATAGACTTACTACATGGTCAGACGAGATACATGGACGCCTTCATGTAGACCGAATACAAGCACGCACAGGGAGATGTCACAATGTTTTCCATTCACACCGTGGATAAGTGCTGTTCCTTGAGGTGTTCATGGTGGTGTGCGGGTTGAGGAGAATGACCTACTCTCCTGTAGAAAAAAATACTTCCAAAACACTCTCTCTTCTTCCTATTGACGACATGTTCATGGTGGTGCGCGGGTCGAGGAGAGTGACCTACTCTCCTGTAGAAAAAATGCCTCCAAAACACCCTCTCTTCTTCCCATAGTCGATGTTGAAGTCGAACGGCCCCCTCTCTTGTATGTAGGGAACAACCGCGACCGAATGAATCTCAGAATGCATCCCAGCCAACGGCGAGGTATGGTCCTGTCCATCATGGCACAACAGGGCACCCTGAACAATTCCGCATCCAGCCTCGTGAGTGACCGATATTTCGTCGTTTTTACCCCCAGTGACAACTGGGTGCTAGCCTCATTTATCCATGATGTTCGTTCGAAAGCCTGTTCTCCAAGAAGAGCGAATGCCATCTTTCGATTACTGTAGCTCCCAACAGGCGTTTGACAACGGTTACCCACGATATTGTCGCTTTGTTCACGACCTATTTAGACTGTGCTCGGATCTTGCACACAGTACCGCCCAGCTCCGTTGTAACGAAGTCGAAAGGAAGCCAGGCTAAGATTCTGAACACGAACCAAGAAAACATACGAGCCTCGGCGTCTAATTCAACACTAAATCCTTTACAATCGGCAGGTGCTCGACCTTCGCCGTATCAAGAAAGCTAGGTCGAGTTTGATCTTCAGTTCCTTGTGAAAATGACTACTCTAAAGTTACATCTTCTCTGCCACGGGGAATATCCGGGAGTGGTACACAAAAGCGTCTTCGACGAACGATCAGTCTTGACTGCAGTAGTAGTGATCGCTTAAAGACGGTGCGTGCGCTGCGTAGCGGCCGACCGATTTGGCTCGTTCTGTCGGAACGTTTTCTTGGTGGTGAGGATGCGGGCCAGTCGCTAGGCTTTGCAGGAACATGGAGAACGAAAAAGCAGAAAGACATCGATTTCACTGTGAGAAGGGGAAGTAGTACCGTAAAACGTCATCGCGTTGTGCCTTCAACTCGACACAGTCAAAGTTCCTAGGTGTAGCGGTGCCACTGCTTGCCTCGTACCTCTTTCGCCTGTTCGCGGGACGGTTTTGTGCTTTCAGTAAGTCATCGCATGCCTACGATCATGCCCAAAAATGATCGCGGAGAACCCGACAGAAAACGAGGTGAGCAAACAGGGTTATCAAACGGATTGGAGACACGTAGTCTATTCAATGTGGCACAGAGACGAATTGAGACTGTCTAGAGCCTTTCGGCTACGCCGCTCACACCAGCTACTTCAAAAGAGGCCAGAAACCAACAAGGGCCGGACTCTTGACGTTTGTGGCGAGATGCTGCTGTGTGCTCGATAAGGCTTCTAGACGCACCTACTCATTGCCATCGTGTTCCATCTGGGGCTGAAGCGAAGTCCGGCGGGTTCAGGTCCCCATAAGACGGTGGTGGTGGAAGCTCGTCAGTGGCAAAAGCTGCGTGAGTTAGAAAAAACCCCCGTTAAACTCAATGGACACCACCATCGCCCAACACGTTCTTAATCGACAATCAGGAGGGACGATTTCATTGAACATGTGTCAGCAAAGATGGGCCACGGCAGGCACGATGAAACCATTACACAACCAAGTCGACAGAACAACAGCGGACTTGCTAAATCCTTACTGACTCCTCGGCATTTCTCCCCCTAAATTGCCCACCGTAAGAACCCATGATTGATCGCCTAACAACAGATTTTTGCCCACAGTAAGAACCCATGATTGATCGTCTAACAACAGCTCTGACCTTCAGGCGGTGGCGAGTTGTAGGCCGGAGGTGCCTGGAGAGGCTGTGCTGCCGGTGGGGGCAGGGTTGTCCCAAAAGCAGGAGGTGGAGGAGGTGGAAACCCTCCCATTCTGCTCGCTGCGACCAACGAATCGAGGAAGTGCGGGTGGGGGGAAATGATACTTCATTTGCAAAGTGAATGTATGTATGTGACAGCGAACAGGTGTTCAAGCCTGGTGAGGTGCTAGTGCAATGGAGGTATTCTGTACATGACACGCTCGATGGATGGATATGGAGGGTACGCCAGACAACAGCCGAAGCAGCTCTCGAACACGCCGGGTTCACGAAATAGAATGATACAACGATTCTTTTTAGCAAGAATGACACGATGGTTCTAGCATTGAGAGCGACACGAAGAATGCGCATACCGCCGACAAAGACCTACGGAGCTAGCACGTGTACTTCCTGCTGCCAGAACTATGGAAGGTATTTCCCACAGGACGGCATTCTACAGTCAAGTGATCACGACAAAACAATATATAGCGCCGAAAGAGTGGGATATTCTCCGCATGAGGGTGAGCAAGTCGTGTCTCCCTTTAACCTACGGTCGAGGGGAAGAACCTCCCCTTGCACTCTCGGCTTGCCGATTATTCCACTGCAAGACATGACGATGCACCCGCTAAGGGAAAATGATAGAGATGTTTTTAGCATGATGGGTGGGGGTATGATCGAGCCCCGCGACAGCAAGTGCACTGCTCCGACTTCAGAAAATCTTTGAACGGATACCAAGGCCATACCGAATGGTTCGACGCATTTACCTTTGGCTGCATCGTGCTGACCTTGAGGACGCTTGCGTCGGAAACAGAAAAGACCTGAGGTATGGTGAGGAAACCCATCGAACAAAGCAGCGATCAAAGCGGCCTGTTACTCGGTACGCCACCTACACAAGCAAAAAGTGTTGTACATATGTGCTCCACGTATCTCACCTGACCGCCTACACAACCACCAGCACCAGGAGGCGTCACGAAGTCAGAGGGTCGGCCTAAACACAAGGTCAGCCATGCAGGGCGGAAGCTTTCATCACCGCTGTGATCAAACGGAATTTACGGTAACAACGGCACACAAACCTAAGTTGCCGGCGCACGCGCTTGACACGCCCCCTCTGCGAGCCACTCCACGTGATAGAAACTTCGTGTTCCAGTTCTCAGAAGCCAAAGAGGGGTGCGCATTCCGCCTTCCCATCAACTGCAGTTGTTTTCGCCTTCGGACTCACCCCCCCCCGCCCGCAAAAAACGGCCGAAGTGTAGACATAACGTTCGATGTTAATGCTGAATAAGGTCCGGGGGGGATCGTAATCCCACAACTCAAACAATCCCCCGTCCTTGTAGAGGTTTTGCTTAGCGGGGCCTGAATCTCTTTCGGGGCGTAGTATTATAATAATGAAATCGACGAAGGCGCAAGGCAAGTTATTCATCTGAGAACCACTTGCTCGTGGGTGTTGGAAAAGACATTCCGCTACGGGTAAAGAGGCATAGAACTCCGGAAATCGATTGCCTAACAAGCATGCAGCGGGGGGAGGTGTACACGAGAACCATTCTCAGCCTTCCCCTTCGGACGTCCCCCCCCCTGACATACTTTCCGATCCTCTGGCAAACACTCTCCCCCGCCCGGCCATAACCAAACAAAGAACACGGCAAGATCGCTCGACGCCCGCGGAAAATGAAGCAGCATGCGGGAAAAAACGGCAATTTAATTCTTCCCAGTGGTGCACGAAACCACCCACGTAAGGTCTACATTGACCTAGCCTGCTACATGTGGCACTCACAGAGTCCGAGGAGTAGAAGGAGGAAAGTTCCCCCGCCTGCGATGGCCCCGATCTCCCACTGGGCAAGTGATTCTGTCCCGGCCGCCGCCGTTGTTGGGGCTGGGGTCGATATGGACCCACGACCAACCGGAGACGGAGTGGTCGAGGGAGGCTGGTTGCCGGCCAGGGGGGCCGTTGTTGGGTCACCCGAGCCCGAGGGTAGGGCGATGGGAGAAGGAGTTGGCACAGCCAGGGGGGCGAGTGTTGCTTCGATCGGGGCAAGCGAAGAGGACAGGGGCGAAAACGTTGTCTGCAGAGAAGAAGGAGCTGGAGTAGACGCAGACCCAGGCGCGAACTTGATCGCCACGAACTCATCTGCGCCCGTGTCCGTCCAGGATCCCCCCAAGATTAAGCCCCCAACAGCATCAAACCCAACGAACGAAAGATAGTCGTCATCAGTGGTACCATCCTGGTAGCGTCCTATTTCGTCTCCAGTGTCTCCATCTAGCACCACCGCGGCGAAGTCATAGCCGCCTTGAGCTGCACCTGTCAACCACGTCCCTTCCGTCCAGCCAGCACCCACAACCCACCCTGTTGTGGGGTCCACGGCTACCCCAAAGAACCCAGCTCTTGACGTGGCTACGCCCTCGTAGGTCCACACGACATCGCCTGTTGCCCCGTCTAGCTTCAGCACCACCGGAGTCTCTGCTAGGTCGCCTTCTAGATTTAGAGCATCGTAGCCGCCAGCAAGATACACATCGTCCTGGGTGTCGACGTCGACCGACTCGGGAACGTCATGAGTGAAAGATGTAACAGGTGAATATTCCCAGAGAATGCTTCCATCGATACCGCTGAACTTCACCACGACAACATTGATGGCGTCTTCGTCTCCGCCGATGCCTATAGCGACCAGATCTCCGGCCGAGTCCACCTTCACATCGACAAAAAAATCATAGCTCGTCGACTCTCCGCCTTGCACTGTCCAGATCTCGCTGCCGTCCGTCCCGTCTAGCTTGATGACGAAGAAATCAGAATCTCCAGCGTCACCCTCGCCGAAGACCAGGCTGCCCCAGGTTTGCCCAACCAAGAAACAGTTATCGTCGCCGTCGACAGCCACACCTGTCACACTGCCGGAACCGTAGTAAAAATAACTTCCCAAAGACGTGTACGTGTCCGGAGGGTGTTCTTGGTACCTCCATATCTCATCCCCCGTGCTGCCGTCAAGTTTCACGGCCGCAAGATGTGCGACGCTGTCGGGGTTAGACGATGACCAGTACCCCTCTGTTCTGCCCCCCATGACGACGTCGTCGTTGCTGTCGGTGTCACCTGCCAGAAACAGATCTGCTGCGCTCCCCAAAGAGGAGTCGGTCCAAGTCCACAGCAAATCGCCTGATGCGCCGTCCAACTTGACGGCCGCGAAATCTCCGGAATAGGCGTCTTCGAAAGTATCATCGAGAAGGTCTTCTGCGGCAGCGTAGCCTTGTGTCCCCACGAGAACAACATTGCCATCCGAGTCGACCGCGCCATGAGTGAGAGTCTCATCAGAAGTTGTCCACCCGTCCCAGCGCCACACCTCGTCAAAACCAGGCACAACGCCCGACATCACCACCACAGCGTTTCGAAAGCTTAACCTTGCGTGGATGTGCAAAACGGGACGTGACAAATACGAGTGTCGGCAGTGCCGAAATTGTTTGCCACAGAACTGCTGTCTAGACTGCGATGCAAGCATAAACGTGTGCAACATGGCGTAAACATCGACACTTTCTGGCATAAGGAGCGTACTAGAGGTCACAACAAACGATAATGTCCTTGAGTGTTTTCGAAGCATATCCCACCCGCGTTGCTTTGAAACATCCTCAACACACCTCTTGGAGAGCATTGTTGGAAGGCGGTGCAATTTCTTGATTTGCGTGGTCTCAACATAAGGCCAACGACGTGACTTTAAAACGAAGGTTCAAGTACCTCGACGAGGAAAATGAAGGGCGGATGCACGTGCAGTCAATCCTAGGCAAGAACATGCAACTTTCTGGCGAAATAAAGGACAACACTTTCAACGGGAATGAGACATTTGGGCGAAATGCCTCGAAGTCAGGCCGTACTCTGACTTTTCTTTTGGTGCTTCGTGTCGGATTGCATGCGAACTAACATAGCAAGACGATCACAACCATGTCATCTTGCCTAAACCATCGGCGAGATGTCACTCGCGAAAAAATGGCCCGATGGGGAAACTCCGTAACCAACGCCTTTCATTTCTCAAGTAGTCTACAGGGTCTGCTGACCACGACGATACTTTCGGGCACACGAAAACCGCTAAATTATAACAGTCAAAGTGCCACAGAGCAGCAGGAGCTTTTCCCGGCCATTTGAATCATGTCGCGCTGCTGCTGCGCTTGCCCGTCAAGAGTAAAGCGGGCATTTCAGGGCGGCGCCGCTTCACCAAACAAAGGAGGACACAAATAAATATGAAAACCGTACGTATGAATACGCGACTCAAGAGACATCATCCTGGATTGATTTTCAAAGCTCCATTTCTCCACAGCAAAAAGAGGATGATACAGAAACTGCCGGCGTTGGAACCGTCTCGTCGAACACTTTCCCAAAACGTATCGTTTGGATTAGATCTTCTCCGTGGTGGAGTTGTCGAGCTTTGAAAATCGGCCCAGGGGATGTGATATCTTGTGTAACTGCAGCCCCAGCAAGCTATTGTTCCGTTCCAACGATCCATTGTAGTTTCTCCGGGTCGATGTCCGCAAAGACCCCGTGTCTGTAGAGATCATACCTCACTACTGTCTGTTGTCATCAATGATGTTTGCTGCAAGATATCAGGGAACACAGCACAACGTGTGTTGAAGTCGGACGATGCGCAGGAGAGAGAATCTTTGGAGAAGGCAGTATTTGTACGGTAGCAGATAGTCTACTGCTGTACACTCCTCATCTAATACGTGTAGTCTACAGAAATACAGCATCGATTGGTAGGAACAGCAGTAGTAGACTAGATCTTCTGCTGTGTAGCGCGCAATACACTCCAGCACCAGAGCGCCGCCTACCAAACATTCCTCGTGCATGTCCCTCTGAATGTGTTTCTCTCCGACAAAGGGCTCCTAGATTCCGAACAAGGACCTAAGGACCTAAGCTTAGTCTAGACTTCGACGCGAGGACCATTCTTCTTGGGTTCCCATGACCCATGACCCACCACTAAATATATGACGTTTTTCTTCAACCAACGACTCAATCTCATGGTCATACCATCACACGTTTTGGTTTGGTGGGGTTTGGTGGCTGGTTTGTGTGGAATAAACGCGCATGCATCAAAGACAAATGAGCTTGTTTTTGGCTTCCCCCGCCTCTCATGGCTGTGCCGGACTCTGTAGTGGTGGGTGTGGAACACAGAGAGAGACAGAGGCAGTAGGCGCACAGCGGCACCGAGAACAGAACATATTGCGGCGGTGGTGGTGAGCAAACCACCTCTTCGACGGAAAATAAACGTGACTGCTACGCTTCCGAGAGGTGCTCTGTCAGAGCCATGCTTCGCAATAAACTCACCCCGGCTCGCCTCTTGTATGCTTTCGCTGCTCCCCAGTATCACAAGGGCCGTTTCTCTCGCGCGGGTATGTGCAGCTGTGCACTCGTACTCGGTAGATAAAACTGCCCGTATGAAGATTGAATTTTTTATTCACGCAATTACAGTATTACAGTATGTAGTAGAAGTATAAACCCAACGGATCTAAGATACATGTACATAGGAAGGTTTGTTCGTCGAAGCAGATAGAATAAACTGGTGTTTATTTTGTAACAGTCGAATTAGAATTTGGCTTCATTTTCTACCGGAAACCCAGGGTCACGGTGTTTGGAATTATTAGTCTATAGTTGGGGGTGTCATTCCGTGATCGAGTCCACGCAGGGGCTGTAGCAAAGTCGGGTAACGTGTGACAGCTACAGAGCGCGTGAAGCAACGGAAGGACAGCAGCAGCCGCCTAACGCAGTAGCGGCGGCAGTTTAGAAAAGGGCGGGACGGGACACGGCGCAAGCATTGGGGAAGTGACCAGCACGCGACTCTCCATATAAAGGTGTGTACTCGTGTCCAACATTCATCGTGTCGGCCGTGTTCCTATTCGCGTCCCGCTACTCTTGTGACCTCACCGCTGCGTGCATTTAGCACGAGGGGGGAGGGTGCAGTAAGATAAGCGGCGGCAAGCCAACGCAGTCTCGCTCGCCGCGCCGCTCAGATAGGTCCCTTCCCAAACATGGGATGCGGTTCATCCCAACCGAGACGTACTCTCGCTGAAGAAAAAAAATGCGGTTCGTCCCAACCAGACGTACTCTCTCTGAAGAAAAAATTCAACGGCAAAAAGAAAGAGCGGGGCCTGTTGTATGGTCGCACGCTGACTTGTCGCGGTTGATAGCAGCCATTGTACTGCACGGGGTGGAGGAACCCTGCGGCATCGGACATAACCAATCGACCCGCGGCAGTAGGGCATGATGCTGTCACGATTATGCACATGAGGCAGGTGCCTTGTTTTCTGTTTCCCCCGGCTTACTAGGGACTACTTGCCGGTACAATCTTGTCTGTGCCGCGCACAGAGGGGCATATAGCTGAAGGAATCGACGATAATATGCCCACTCACGTAAGCAATCGTCTCCACGGATGGTATTGACAAGTCCCCACTGATGGTATCGACAAGTCCCATGGCATACAAAGCGGCCGCATACGTAATCGGAAAGTGCATTCAACAGCATTCACGGGAACGGATAAAAGCAAAAACACATGCATGCGAGAGAAAGACTCAAAGAAAAAGACTGAAAAACAATGAAGACGAGAAAAAAAAAAAACGAGACAGCGAACTACGTGCTGTATGCATAAGGAAAAAGAAGATGAGAAAAAAATAGGGGGGGGAGGTGGATGTGACACGCGAGGTTCGAACTCGCGAGGAACGTCAGGTAGCGGTCCATGTGAGTGCATCACGGTCTCGAGGGGCATCACGTCAAATTTATTGCCGCCGTGACACAAACCTTCTATAAGAATACGTCACGTCCATCGACGATTAAGCGACCAAAAACGCCCGGACAGCAATTGATGCATGCCAAAAACTCGTCAACCTGCCGTAGGATTGTCTATGCGGAAGTGATCTCCAATGAAAATAAAAAAAAAACAAGGACACGCACCAGCACGGGACGCGCCAATAGTGGAAGCACTCGTCCGTGCTGTTGGCGAGTGGAAGTTAACCGATCTCAACGCAACGAAACACGAAGTCATACATGTATCAGCACGGGATGCGCCAATGAGTGGAAGCACCCGCGCTGTTGGCGAGTAGAGTTAACCGAATTCAACGCAGCGGTAGAAAAATACCACAAATCATGCATACAGTACGGGACGCGCCAATGAGTGGAAGCACCCGTGCTGCATATGTGATGTCAGCCTCAGCACGGGACGCGCCAATGAGTGGAAGCACTCGTGCGGTTGGTGAGTAGAGTTAACCGATCTCAAAAAGAAAGAACAAAACGCCGTACATGTATCAGCACGGGACGCGCCAATGAGTGGAAGCACCCGCGCTGTTGGCGAGTAGAGTTAACCGAATTCAACGCAGCGGTAGGAAAATACCACAAATCATGCATCAGTACGGGACGCGCCAATGAGTGGAAGCACCCGTGCTGCATATGTGATGTCAGCCTCAGCACGGGACGCGCCAATGAGTGGAAGCACTCGTGCTGTTGGCGAGTAGAGTTAACCGATCTCAAAAAGAAAGAACAAAACGCCGTACATGTATCAGCACGGGACGCGCCAATGAGTGGAAGCACCCGCGCTGTTGGCGAGTAGAGTTAACCGAATTCAACGCAGCGGTAGGAAATACCACAAATCATGCATCAGTACGGGACGCGCCAATGAGTGGAAGCACCCCGTGCTGCATATGTGTTGTCAGCCTCAGCACGGGACGCGCCAACGAGTGGAAGCACTCGTGCTGTTGGCGAGTAGAGTTAACCGATCTCAAAAAGAAAGAACAAAACGCCGTACACGTATCAGCACGGGACGCACCAATGAGTGGAAGCACCCGCGCTGTTGGCGAGTAGAGTTAACCGAATTCAAACGCAGCGGTAGGAAATACCACAAATCATGCATCAGTACGGGACGCGCCAATGAGTGGAAGCACCCGTGCTGTATATGTGTTGTCAGCCTCAGCACGGGACGCGCCAACGAGTGGAAGCACTCGTGCTGTTGGCGAGTAGAGTTAACCGATCTCAAAAAGAAAGAACAAAACGCCGTACACGTATTAGCACGGGACGCGCCAATGAGTGGACGCACCCGTGCTGTTGGCGAGTAGAGTTAACCGAATTCAACGCATCGAAAACGAAGTCGTACACGTATCAGTACGGGACGCGCCAATGAGTGGAAGCACCCGTGCTGCATATGTGTTGTCAGTTTCAGCAAGGGACGCGCCAATGAGTGCTGTTGGCGAGTAGAGTTAACCGATCTCAAAAAGAAAGAACAAAAACGCCGTACACGTATCAGTACGGGACGCGCCAATGAGTGGGCGCACCCGTGCTGTTGGGCGAGTAGAATTAACCGATCTCCACGCATCGAAAACGAAGTCATACACGTATCAGTACGGGACGCGCCAATGAGTGGAAGCACCCGTGCTCATATGTGTTGTCAGTTTCAGCAAGGGACGCGCCAATGAGTGGAAGCACCCGCGCTGCGTACAAGTATCATCAGTGCGGGTCGCGCCAATGAGTGGAAAGCACCCGTGCTGCATATGTGTTGTCAGTTTCAGCGAGGGACGCGCCAATGAGTGGAAGCACCCGCGCTGTTGGCAAGTGGAGTTCACCGTATCCAACGCATCGAAAAAAAAAAAAAAAACACGTATCAGCACGGGACGCGCCAATGAGTGGAAGCACCCGTGCCGATGGCGAACCGGGGTTCACCGAATCCAAGAAAATATATATATAAAAAAAAAAAAAAGAGAAACCATCGCTAGTGTTCCAAAGAGAGAAATATTCGGGATTGGTCGACGTCCGGTGACCGTAGCGTCAGCAGCAATAATCACTCCATTCAATCCACAGGCGTCGAGAATGAACTAACGCGAGCTCGCGATATAACAACGCGTCGTTCTGGGCCCGACGAAAACCCACGTCAGATAGTTTCGCCCGAAGATAGGATTTGTAGACCATTCTAACTGCAGATCCAGGCGCGCGATCGACTACGCCCACGATGAAGAGGAAAAGAAGTGTTCCCGCAACGCCGCCCTGACGCTCGCCCGCCGCCTGCCGCCGGTCCGCTGCTTATACGACTCCAACCGCGACCAGATGCCGACACGGGCCTCACACGCGGAGCGGCAGGGCAGCGGCTGGGCAAGCAGGGCGAGGTCGGGCGGCGACACC
>FN649737.1:1581491-1642025 GCA_000310025.1 Ectocarpus siliculosus
CGCACCGTTGGCTTCGTACCGTAGTGGAAGAGCAGTGAGAGTAGTGAGGTATACTGCTGCCCTCCGTGCACTCAGAGAAGTGGTAGCGAGGTCGGGGCGTAACCCCCAGGAGTACGCGTTGCAATCGTTGCGAATTGGAGGCGCGACGGCTCTTGCATCGGGCGGAGACATCGCAGAACGAGTGATTCAGAGAGAAGGGAAGTGGAGGTCGGATGCATACAAGCCGTACGCGCGAAACAATGTAGAGGATTCGCGGCGAGTGTCACGGAAACTTACAGACGGCAGTAGGATCGTATCGAGACAGCCGGGGGAGGGGACCGTCTGGGGGAACGGATAGTTGACTTATTCGGTAGTCGTCCAGAAACTGACCTCGATGTGGGTGTTGTAGAATGGTGTGTACCATTTGAGGACTTGGTCAGTTTTGGGATTCCTGCGTTTGCAGTCGTAGTCCCCCGGCTAGTATTTGTGGGGAGAGAGATGGATTTGTAAGAGTTGACGCCGGCCTTTGCAGCTAACGCGGCCGGAGAGACGATGAGCGTTTCGTGCGTCTCTCTCCCCAACACGTAGCCTAGAAACCGAAGAAATAATGAAGCAATTCGAAAGAAAACAAAATAAAAGGAAGGTTTGTTCGTCGAAGCAGATAGAATAAACTGGTGTTTATTTTGTAACAGTCGAATTAGAATTTGGCTTCATTTTCTACCGGAAACCCAGGGTCACGGTGTTTGGAATTATTAGTCTATAGTTGGGGGTGTCATTCCGTGATCGAGTCCACGCAGGGGCTGTAGCAAAGTCGGGTAACGTGTGACAGCTACAGAGCGCGTGAAGCAACGGAAGGACAGCAGCAGCCGCCTAACGCAGTAGCGGCGGCAGTTTAGAAAATCCCGCCCTCCCATCCCTTTTCTTTCGAAGGTGGGGGCATAAGTTCGGGAATATTCGGTATCTAGTCAGGTGTTGTAGAATGGTGTGTACCATTTGAGGACTTGGTCAGTTTTAGGACTCCTGCGTTTGCAGTCGTAGTCCCCCGGCTAGTATTTGTGGGGAGAGAGATGGATTTGTAAGAGTTGACGCCGGCCTTTGCAGCTAACGCGGCCGGAGAGACGATGAGCGTTTCGTGCGTCTCTCTCCCCAACACGTAGCCTAGAAACCGAAGAAATAATGAAGCAATTAGAAAGAAAACAAAATAAAAGGAAGGTTTGTTCGTCGAAGCAGATAGAATAAACTGGTGTTTATTTTGTAACAGTCGAATTAGAATTTGGCTTCATTTTCTACCGGAAACCCAGGGTCACGGTGTTTGGAATTATTAGTCTATAGTTGGGGGTGTCATTCCGTGATCGAGTCCACGCAGGGGCTGTAGCAAAGTCGGGTAACGTGTGACAGCTACAGAGCGCGTGAAGCAACGGAAGGACAGCAGCAGCCGCCTAACGCAGTAGCGGCGGCAGTTTAGAAAATCCCGCCCTCCCATCCCTTTTCTTTCGAAGGTGGGGGCATAAGTTCGGGAATATTCGGTATCTAGTCAGGTGTTGTAGAATGGTGTGTACCATTTGAGGACTTGGTCAGTTTTGGGACTCCTGCGTTTGCAGTCGTAGTCCCCCGGCTAGTATTTGTGGGGAGAGAGATGGATTTGTAAGAGTTGACGCCGGCCTTTGCAGCTAACGCGGCCGGAGAGACGATGAGCGTTTCGTGCGTCTCTCTCCCGCAACACGTAGCCTAGAAACCGAAGAAATAATGAAGCAATTCGAAAGAAAACAAAATAAACTCTTTTTTGGTTCGCTGGGTTCTTGAGTCAAACACGTCGTGCACATCTCTTTTTTGGTTCGCTGGGCTCTTAGAGTCAAACACGTCAGCTTACAAGCTTACACGAGCTGTTGATGATGAGCTTGCTTTGGAACACTTGGGAACGTCACAACCGCGGCTCTCGAACTACAGCATTCGCAAATTAATATATGCTGGTACACGTATAGTATTTGCGTATGATGTGTACATGACACATGTACCCAACTTCTGCAGTGCCGTGAGCGCGGCTCCACGTACTCAATCTTCTTGTGAGTTACGCCGACAGAGACTTCCAGCGCATCATTTTGATTATTACAGACAGAAATGAATGGTCGTCGTCGTCCGTTGTTTCACCAGAAAATAGAGTATACCCTCGTACATACTACATATATTGAACTACAAGTAGAATATGAGTCCCCCGATCAGTCACGCGCAACCGACATTATAAAGAGGCCGACAACATGTCGCAAATGATTGACAGCATCGAGCATAGGCGCACAGCAGTATACATACGTTGGTCGTACTTATACTTGTAATCGGATTGGGATGGGTAGGGTTGTGGGTAGGGTGGGGTAGCTTTTGGGTTTGGTCGGTCCGTTGGTCGGGTTGGGTCGGTCGGTCGGTCGGTCGGTCGGTCAGTCGGTCGGGTTGAGGTTGATGGGTTGTGTTTTTGGGTAGAGTCCGCAGGGGTAGGGTTGGCTCAGTCGGTTGGTCGAGTTGTTTTTGGGGGTTGGATTGGGCTGGTTTTTTGGGGGGTTGGGGTTGGTTATAGGGTAGGGTAGGGTTGTTTTGGTCGGTCGGGTTGGGGTTGGGTTGTGTTAGGTTGGGTAGGTCGGTCGGTTCTTTCTTCTTTTGGAGACGTCTTGATTGGGGCGTGGTCGTTACATGTGTCGCCTATTGCATGTTGCAGTTAGTTCACTTGGGATCAGGCGGGTTTTTGGGTTGTGTTGTCTTTGCTCTGGGGTGTTGATGATGGGTTCGTCTTCACCCGACCGTATCGGGTTGGGTTGAATTGGGTTGAGGTTGGGTCGCCGCCGACGATCGCGCCGTCGCTTCGTCGTTCGTCGCCGTTGGGTAGGTTTGGGTATAGGGTTGGGTAGGGTCGGGTCGGTCGGTCGGTCGGCCGGGCGGCGTCGGGTCGCATTCGGCGATCGCGCCGCCGTCGTTCCGTCGATCGTCGAAGTTGATCGCCCTTGAAACTAAGTAATATGTAGAGGACACTTACTTAGTGTTCTCGCAGGCGCAACCCCGCCTGCCTGGGCTCGGGTCTACGTAGTAACGAAGTGAAGGGACGGAGTCCAAATGCCAGGCGACGCAACAATCAATGTTACTGTAGTTGGGGGGAAACAAAGATATTTAAGTAGGAACAGGCCCGCTGGTCCTTGCTTGGCGTCACGCACCTGTTGTTGCAGTCAGTTTACGTTTATGTGCTCTTCGCACCAACCAGTAAGTAAAAAGTGAGGACGGGGGTTGAAACCTTGATCACCGTAACCAACTAATATACAAATATCCATGTAGCGCTCATGCAATTCGCGGACACTACAATGTTGGTTCCATTACAGCCTTGCGATTAAGGCGCGCGCTACACACACGGAATTGGCAACTAAGTTCATGGAGAGAGCAATTATTGGATTATGTTTGATGGGATGACAACACTTACTCTCTTGTCATCCATGTTGCCTAGAAGACATGATGAGGGTCCTACACACGCGGTTGATGCTAATAATAATCAAAACACACACACGGAGCTCGTCAGAACGTCAGCGCGAAGGATTTAGGCCGTCATCTTCTGGTGTACTTCGTCGTATTAGACTAATAGTTGGTTGCGCCGGTCAGACCGGGACGGTGACGCCAACAACAACAAAACAAGCAACAAACAAAGGCACGCACCGTCCTGTTTTATACAGCGTTCAACCCCAACACAAATCCGGCACCATATCCATCGCTGTCCATTCCTCAGCGTGACCGTCCCCTTGATCCCGAATACCGAGACGCGAGGTCAACGACACGTCGTTTCGTCTGCAGGGCACAATAAAAGAGCGAAACTCCGTGGGTACAGCGTGGGCAGGAGGGGGGCAGGCGGTGACTATCCCTGCGGAAAGCCCTAGAAATGATTAAACACGGGCAAAAACACTAACTTCTACCATGAGCTGTGACGGTAGCTACATCAGCCACCGGACAAACACCAATCCAACGATAAAAGCAAGCACCAATGAACCACTGTCGTCCGGTAGAAAAGGCTTCACCACCGCTATCATTCCGTACGCCGCCCACACCACCAAGCCCAGCACAAGCAAGCATTGTGCCGCTTCGATAGCCCATCTTCTCGCGGTTTTCAACCTGCGGCGATAGTTGATGCCATCCTGTGGACATCAAGGGAAACACGACAAGCAAGTTCGACGAAAGATAAAGCACTACGGAAGCTGGGTTGGGATACGTTCAACGGTTTCGTGCATCACATCAAGTGAACTAGTGGCCACCGTTGCGAAGAAGCAGCACACGGCCTACATCATCTACACCTACACGCACTCTACCCTACACGCAAATCACGTTGGCACGGTACTGTACAGTGTCAGGAATGGGGACGGGCAACGACTGTATAGAAAAATAATACAAGGAGATAAAGGGAATCATGCGACAGCGTCGTCACTGAAACACCGTTTTCCTCGACGACCTTCCCGTCCGAACACAGACCGTACGTTCGTTTCAGTTATACCCTACGCCGCTGAAATCACGGTTTTCGCAAGCATACCGTGAGGTTGTCCGCTCAAGACGATTTGTGACGATCGTTCGCGAGCGTTTCTGCACTTTTCGTAACTTTCTGTGTATCATGGCTCAAACGGAATACAAAATACGATGGGCGATATCAAGATAAGTCGTGCAAGCGCTTGGGGCGCCGATTTTGGTCTCGTCAGCGTCTCGACAACTGACCCGAGAGGCAGTTCGGGAAAACACTTTCTGAGGACACAATAATTATTCAAGCATTTTTTTCATTCAGAACGTGCTGATATCGTTCGTATTGATCGCCGGGACTTCGCGCAACTGCTCAACTACGGTTTGGGCCACTTGGGACACCAGTATCGTGTGGAATCTTGTGAAAGGGGCAGAGATAGCGACATTGGACACCCAGGGTAAGAGGCCCCCACGACATTCTGCTACACCACTAAAGAGCCACAAGAACATATGTTCACACAAAGCTGCCTTTAGAAGCTCTTACCGCCCTGGCACGCATGGGTTGGAAATTCCACACGTGTTCCCAATCAACATTGGGTCGAAAACTGCACGCTCGTGCTAGACTTCTTGCGCATTTCGGAGGAAAGCGGTGCTGCAACCGATTCTTCACACTGCACAAAAAGGTGGTTCCATGGTGCTTGTACGTAAGGACGTGACAATGCTAACTTTACGGTTGTAAAACATTATTCGGAGATTGAACAAAAGTGATCCGCTTTGCGCGTTTCCTAGACCCCGGGATGCCAACTCTTTTCCCCGGGCTAAGGGCTAACGAGAATCATATGTCAAATATACCCCGCTGCCCCCGGGTTTTTTCACATGGAAAAAAGAAACTACAAATGACTTCAAACATTACGAGGAAGGAGAGCGCAAATTTTCAGTTTTTAGGGCGTACTTCGTACTACAGAGGGAGAGAGAGTGGCCGTTCCCGCCGTTGTGCCCTAACCCCCCCCCAAGACCAAATTTCGTGTTTATCTGCTGGCGGACCCCATTTTTCACAACGCCACCATACTTCTTCCCAGTATTGTTTTCGTTGTTTTAGTGCACACTGACCGAAGTGGTAGTTTCATATGTTCATCGTGGCGCTCGTATTTGCTCAATAGCTGTCTCACGAAGCCCTTCACATTCTCAGCATTGGGTCGAAACGAATTTATTGGAAGCCTTCAAGCGACAAACGGCGGGCGAGCGGCGAGAGAACGATGACATCGTGCTAGGCAAGCCCACCCGAGAGGATTGCACCCTAAGCAATCACCGCTTCGAGCTCGCAGTAGCCGTGCTAGAGCTACATGCGATCGTCCGTTACCTCGTTTAACATCCTCTTGAGTCTCGCCGCTGTTGGTCGCTTCGTCAGTTCACGGTGCCAGCCTTGCCCCATCACACCAATGAGGTTGGGCGGTGCATCTTGTGGAATCGGTGGGCGTGTGCCTTCGAGAACGGCGGACATGATGTAATCCTTGGATTGGGGCTCCCCCGTGTGTTTGTCCCTCCATGGCTTATCCACAGCTACCAGTTCCCAGCAAATAATCGCAAACCTGACGTTATGGCGGTGAATATGTTGATAAAGCCATATGTCAGCACAGCGAGGATTCAACCGGGTGTCCAAGCACAAGTCAAATTCTCACGGGTTTTGGTTTCGAGCCTGGCAGAGTAAATGTGCAGTGTTCTGCCTCGAAATACAAGCGATACACAAATGCGATTGCAAGTGCACCCCAACAGACCTGATCTATCCTGCAAAAGCAGCAACGGTGCCTCCAATTCAGCCGCATTATCGGGCACACGAACACGCCTGGACAAGGTCGTATTGATGGGATACAGTTTAGTGACTCACGCATAGACGTCCCGTTCCCAGCCACCCGGCTTGCCCTTTAGGATTCTCTTGTCGAATACCTCAGGGGCGGCATGGCTGTGAGTCGTAAAATTGTACGCCTTTGTTGTTGCGTCATTCTCGCCCTTCGTCAAGCCAAAGTCTGCTATCTGTCATGCGGCATGCAAGCAAGTGGGCAATTAGCACGAACAGCTTCCAGGCAGCATATAGGTCGACCCTGAATACTACAACAGGCCGTTGATACGTCACAAACGCGCTAGGAAAAAAGCGAAAAGAGAAAGCAACCCCCGCACAACAACATTAGTTGCACGTTTTTCGACGCCCCCCGCGACGGCAACCGCTTGCCCCACGTAATTCGCGATGGGAGGTACGACTTTCCGACAAACGTTCTGTCTCTTTCCCCCTCCCCCAGAGATGTGAAATGCTGACTACGCGGCGAGTTTAGGGGAGCTTTCGGTGCGGACCACCTGCGGATCACCCGGGCAGCAACATAAACCATCGAGGGGACGCACGTGCGGCGACACATGACGCAGCGAGGGTGTCTCAAAAACGAAAACATGACCAACCTTCGCTTCCAAGTTCTCGCTTAAAAGCACGTTGGCACTCTTGAGATCTCGGTGCACCAAACCCTTGTCGTGAATATACGCCATGCCATCACATATGTCTCGAAGGAATCCAAGCCTGTGCTTCTCCAACTTGTCCTTGTTGTCCTTGTTGTCCTTGCAACTGCTGATAAATGTCGCCAGATCTCCGCCAGGCATGTACTCCATCATCAACATCATCTGTGCGCGAGCGGATTGGTGGGGTTGAGTATTGAAACGTCAGGTAGCTTGGTTCGATTACAGAAATGTAGTCACACCATGCATTCACGTGCTAACCCATACTCTTCATAAATTGAACCGTTCATAAGTAGCTTGCGTGGAAATGTGTAAGGACGCAGACTAACGCGCGTGCGTGAACTTGCCCGATGCTCTGATGTCGGGCCGCCAATTATTATGCGTACAATGTGCGCTGATTCGTTGAGCAGCGTCTTCATAACCTCTAGCTCGGTGGTGGGCGTCTCGCCATTGGTGATCTTCTTGACTGCGCGATTTTTACCGAGGTAGTCGACGAGGTAGACCTGGTATTGCCGACACGGGGGAGAATCGTTAGGGATGTAATTATTCAGTGTTCCACGAAATATCGGGCAAAACAGGTCGCAGGAGAAGTTCCCAAAGTGCAAGCTAGGGATTGGAAGATCCCTCTACAGTCGACCGACACACCCTTTGCGGCAAATAAAAACGTTCCTGCGTGCAAGGCATCGGCCATTTCCAATGCCCCTGGCCCGAAACACGCTGTGGCATTGCACGTTTGTCAAACATGTACCGTATTTACGACACAAGACAACACCACCCATACGCGTCATGATGAACGCAAAGCATAAACTACTCTCCAACAAGGGCATAAAATAGATAACACCCCGCACAGAGAATACCAACAAGCCGAGAACCGAGTACACAGGATAAGAAAAATGTGTTTACGCCACCTTTCGCAACGTAGGAAAGAACGATTGGTCATCGGCGATCGGTCCTGTGTGAACAACGCCTCTCGAGGACGCGTGGTCAACGTATTGAAGGCATGTACAACACGCACATGCCCCACCCCCCCACCCCCGCCACAGAATGCCACACCCGGTGTTAAGACTAGAGCCAAGTTGTGATCACCGCGATGTGATATCTTGTACCGTATACGGCTTCATCTATAGTCAAGACAGCGTGTCACATCGGCCAAGGAACACTTATGGTCGGCAACTAGGACGAGTCGATCTAGAGATATCCAATACTCGACAACGGGCCCAATGCCGCGCTCGGTTGGCTTCCGCTCAAGGCGGCCGAGTCGATCGCCCAACGCCATACATAGCACCCGCCAGCATGGACAACTTGAAACGCAATTGCTTGACAACCTAACACGCCTCACGTTTGCAGAACCTCCCTTCCCGATCAGCAGCCCATGGTCAAGCTGAACGCCGACGTCTTTGCGGTGTTCCGCAGCTTTCGTGCCGGCAGCAAGCTCCTCCTCGCATGACCCCTACACAAAGCAAGGAGGTGCAGGCGAGGTCGTTGTAGTTCTTGCGCGCCTCAACGGCAAGATCGGTTGGCGCTCTCATGCTCCTCCCAGTATCACGCAAGAGGAAATAAACTTCCAAATATTCCATCAGTCAAGATCAAGCGGCTCTACAGGCATCTTCAGCAACCACACGCCTCAAATTACGTCTGGCGCTATAGTGTTGCCGGTCATGCCGTTGATAATCGACAACAAGTGCAATTAACCGTTGTACACTCGTTTTACAATTAGTGAGCCTAGCGTGCAGTAATACCGTACAAGGCAGAGCATGGTGACATACCATTTGCAGCACGTCTCTCGCTTCCCAGATGCGCAACTCCACGAGCACCGACGGTTTTCGGAGTTCTTTCTTCGCCACCACACCAACCACCTACGACGCACGAAACAACGTCATCAAGGATGGGGCAGGACCAGGTGAGCACAACTGTACCTAGATGACGGAAGGCCCGGCCCTCTTTAGGTTATCCCAGCAAGGTGTGCGAGCGAAGGCGTGTTGATTGAAGATGTCACGATTATCATCTTCAGCTAGCCAGCCGGAGAGGCGAACAGTAGTGGATGGGTACAAAAAGATTGCAGATGACCATCAGAATCTACCCTAACCTCCATGGCAGTCTTCCACTATAATATTCGTTCCAACCCTTCTCCCCTATCCCCTGCCAACCAAAATTTCTGCAACCTACGAAAAACAATTTGTACCCACGCGAGATTCACCTCTGCCAAATTCAAAATCTTTGGGGCGACCCGAAAATTCCATGCCATGAAGTTCCTCAACTCCGGTGTGACCTGACAGAAAGAGACAAAAGGCAAAAGGCATTGAATAGTGTCCGTGGAACCACATGGCGGTTGGCCCAAGAAATGCACAAGCTTTACCCCACACAATACCGAGGGGCTTCACCAGGACTTTGTCTTAGGGTTCACTGGTGAACTTCGCGCGATTTTCGGCAGCAGGGATCGACAGGAGGACACTGGGAACCTAGACCCATATGGCATGTGTCAGCGCTTCCGCCGTTGGGAGTAGGTTCTACGCACCTTGTCGACCATTTCACCGAGCTTGGCGAAAAGCGACTCCGGGCTGTGGGGCTCATCCCTCTTCTCTGCCTGGCATTCCACAAGACACTGATGGACGCGTGATCAGCATCAGGTTAGGGTTAAGTCTGGTGAAATTGCGCATAGATCGAGGATAATTCATGCACGTAACTACACCGATAGCCGCAGGCAGAACCCACAAATACCATACGTAGGTTGCATAGTGGGGCTTTGAAAATCGCCCCAGGGGGTGTGTTATCCCAAATATGACACCTGCGGTAGCTGTAGATCGCCCAACGCGTCCGAGCAGTCCAGAGCTTGGCCTCAGATACTGCGTTTCATATTGCGGGTGGCTTGGCACTGAGTTCGCGTGGCAACTGAACGAACTATATTATGCATACGGTTTGCGCTATTGTTCTTAGGTTTACGGGCGTACGGAAGGGCCTACAATGGCCCACCTTTGTGCAGACACCTAGATCCCCCAGAATCTTGTGCGCCTCTTCCACAAACTGTCTCAAAGATTCTTCTCTCAAACAATCTGCGTAGTTATGGGACATGTATTTCAGTGCAAAAAATGTTGTCTGTCGTTCCTAACAGAACCACGTAACCAATCGGATCGCATGAATCCATAACACGTCATTCTGATGAGAACATCTTCACAAAGATGCCTATCAAACGCGATTTGATATTGACGCTCTACCCGCGTCGATGTTGGGTACAATACAGTTGACGGATTGCGTAGGTTAGTTCACAAACAACGACCGTACCACCTTCACATTGCCCTGGGAACCAAGGCATCGCAAACAACACCGCCCAGTGAAGGTTCAACCAGACGTGTTGTGGATCTATCTTCGAGGACGTCTCGGGGTATCAGTGCGCAGCGAAAAACCCACATGTCACAATGTGATCTATTCTGTCCCCCTCACTCTACAGTCGGCTACTTAAAACTTGTAAAGCGGCTGCCATACGCAGCAGCGCGAAGGTGAACCGTGAACCGAAATCATCACAAATATAATTGTTTGACCACCTTTACATAGGGCTCGTTCCGGAAAAGCTGCCGTCCTTTGGTCACCGCTCGCATGCTCCGAAGGCATAGTCAGCCCTCCTGATCAAAGAGACGGCAAGGTGGAGATTCCACGCAAAAAAAGATAAAAGCACTACAAGCTTGGAGGGAAGTTTTCAGCTCGTTAAATAGAACTACTGTAGCTTTTGAGTAAATTCCACTGCAATACTGAATGACGTTTTCTGGCTCAAGGCCCACGGTTTCCATCCTTGGTTAAGAAAACGCAGACTTCCGGACATCCCTTTCGACTGTGGTTATATCTCGAACGGGTAGTCTTCCTGTGAGATGTTGACTCTCTAAAGGAAAGAAAACGCCGGGGTGAGGCCAACCGAATGTGATGCTATAGCGAACGAGCACCCAGCAATTACACACCAGATACACCAGACCAGTAGCGTTGGACATGAAAAAGCCGGCTGGTTCATGCGTAGGGCGGCAGTGGAGGCCTCTCCCTACAGACCGCACCTAGGCAGTTTATTTTGGCCCAGGCTCGATGCTTATTGGCTGCCTCAAATTGAGCACCTGTTCATATTTCAAGGTCCTTGTTTCGAGCAGGCACATCCGCATGATAAAGGGGGTTCTTGTTCTTCTTTCTACGCCGAGGGCCCCATTCAGAGGACACCGGGTTTTTTTTCTGGATGAACTCAACATTCGTTTTAATAGAACGTCGCTCAACAGAGACCTCTGGACCCGACGTGATTGACCATTTAGAGGTCCACAAGGGTCACGTTCGGCGTGATTGTTCTCCCCGCTCTACTAGCGCCCGTCTTACCCTGGGACCTTTACCCTGCTCTTCGATGGCTGGACCTCCTCCCTGCTCTACGGCGCTCCCCTCAAGCAAAGTCCACGACCCTACCACCGCACCCACCCGCATCTCCACTGTATTTGTCCAACGGCAATTTCATGCGGCACGTACTTTGGTCTAGCTCGAATGCACACGGTAGTCGAAAGGTGGCGGGTACGCTCCGGGGACTGCGGAGTGATCAGGCCACCAAACCAGCCCATACTCAGTTTAACGGGTACTCCACGCTGCAGCAACGAACTGTCAAGAGCAGCGGGTTTAGACTCTTGAATCCGAAAACCGGTGGGTGCGACGAAGGAAGAGGTGTCGGTAAGCTTTCGTCGCCCCCGCGTCGACTCGATGGCCTCCCAGTCTGACTTCGTGGGTAGTTGCCAGCAATGACATGTTCTTTGATGGCCTCGAAATGTCGATCAGGAATGACACCTCTTCCTTTCGATTTTAACAGTTGGCCGAGCTCCTTCAATTATTCAAGGGGTAAAGACATGGCTCTGCGTGGCACGCAGCGTCGCAGGCACCCCAATGTCACGCGACGAGGGGTGGGTATGCCTTGTAAAACAAAGCTAAGCACCTACCCCGAGGTAAAATGTGAACGCGGCTCTGAGTGCTAAGACCGGGTTCATGAGGTTGCGAAATGTCCGTTGCACAAGAAGGAGAGGAAATTGTACACAACTGAGCTGGGAAAAGTAGAAGGGATATACAGGGAGATGTCTGAGGCATGGAATAGCCAGGAAAAGACGGTTGCTGTACTTGGGCATAGAACGTGGGTTGAAGAGGCGGGAAGTGATATCGATAGGATAGATAGGCTAGGGAAAACATTTGAGACACCTCGGGCAAAGTACTGTAGGAAGGACGATTGGCCATCGGTCCTCGGTCCTGTGGGAACAATGCTCCGCCCTCTCGAGGACGCGTGGTCAATGGTCTAACCGCTAAGGTATGCAAAACATAAGAGTACGCCCCCCCCCCCCCCCTCCCTCCGCACCGGTATTATTTGAAACGGAGATCCCCTTCCTCGCCACTGATCTGCAACTGCCGGTAGGTGGGGTCACCGGACACCCGGTGAGTCACCCCTCACCACCTTCATGAGTTCTTATCTTGCAGCGTCCGCGGTTCGGGGGTCTGTTCTTATTTGTTACACAACAAATGCGGGTTCTTGTTCTTAATTAATACCACGTCGGAACTGAGCACGTGTTCTCAGCCAAGTTCTTTTGAATTCTTGTAAGTTCTTAAGCGCGAGCCGTAGGAGCCTAAACGGCGAGTAAGGTTTCTGTGCTAACCCGATATCTTGCAGTTGTAGTCTATCGCTAGGACACCATTGAGAGGCGACGTGTGTGAGTAGGCGCGCTGCACTTTGCTGCTGCTGCTGCTGCTGTGATATCGAGGGCTGTGTTAGAAAAGCCTCGAAATTACCGCTTTGTAGAACTCGATAAACGGTTGTAACAGCCGCCTACGAAACTCCGCAAATTGAACCAGTACCCGGTGTCAACCACTGCTGTAGCTATAAGCTCCGTGACGCAGTTACAACCGTTTCGTTTCGACCCAGAATGCGGAGTGTTTGAGCAACCAACTGCTGCGGCCCTCGATGTCACAGCCCCAAACAGCAGATGTGTGAGCACGCCCACATGCCAACATGCACGTCGCCTCTCCACGGCGGTGTCCTCTAGCCGATCCACAAATCGTGATAATATATTGGATGTACAACCTAGTACTGGTCGAGTTTGAAATTTGAAATGTCAACACGATCTAAAAAGCAGTATCGCAAAATCATCAGATGGATCTTCCATTCCCGATGAATAAATCATGGGAGGGCATCTCCGCCCCCGATGGTGATTTCATCAGGATATTTACGATGCTTTGCCCGCTCTCCCCACTCTCAACTGGAGCACCAACGGCCGACACACACCCCTGTTATATCGCAGTACGGTCGGCACCTAACAGCGCTTCCGCCGCGTTAATATGCATATATATACATATGTAACTTAAAGTATGTATGTTGACGGGTATTTTGTACCAGGTAGTTTGCTGGTACGCATACGCGAACGTCTGCGCAGCTTGTAGCTTCTGAAATTGGGCTCCTGAAATTGTTTTCTGGTGCGTGGGACGCACAAGCACGAGGGCCGGAGTTTGCACGAGGGGTGCTGACACGACTTGCCTGTTTGCACCCGGGGTTTTCCGCTCAGTCAGTCACGTAAACCGAGAAGCCCACCCTTGACCTTTTGCCGAACCCACGGTGACCTCTACGGCAGATCGCGCCTTCGCCTCACAAGAGTCGCTGCGGTGTGCACTCTTTGCCCCTCTTTGCTACTTGCTGCTACTGCTGCTGATGTTGTCCTCCACTACAGCAGGCTACCACGGTCAAATTCTTGTACGTTCTCCCGATGAAACAAACTTCCCCGCAATTTCTTGCACAATATGCCACAATACGATTCATCCCGCGCCACAAACCTAGATCAAAATGTTACACATGCGTTCGGAAATCACGAGGACACTTTAAAACAGTTAAATATCACCATGGAAACCAGAAAGAAAGCTCGAGTTTGCAATGCGTCATCTGGACGAAGTCTCGGCCCTATCGACACGTTGTCTTGGTCGCGTGCCGTAGCCAAGTTGCAGAGCATCATTCGCGAAGTGTACATCACTCAGCAGCAGTAGTAATCTTCATGTGGAGAAAATGGTGCGGATATCTCAACTGGTACTGGCTGCTACGACGTATGCATATGTATGTATGTAGAATATTATATGGATGGAGATTTACTTTGTAGACAAAAACAAACGCTGCTGCTGTTTACCCACCTGGGCTGAGTGTTGAAAGAGGGTGTGTGTGCAGAAAGATTCTTGAGACTTCGGTCTCCTGCAAACGTAAGGCGATGATGACGGCGAAGTTTCGTGGACGAGAAGAGAGAAGAAAGAAGAACTTGTTGTACAGCAGTACTGTACACGATGACCAACCCTGGTCTGCACGAAACAGCTGACTGAATTCCACAAAAACTGGGTCTGGGGTGTGTAACAGCCAGCTAGCTGGTGTAACTGCAGACGGATCTGGGATGGCACACCTGCTGTGACAAAACTGCTGAGAGGTCGACTGTGGACACACAGACCGGATTCCACAACATGAGGAGGGGGGTGTCATGGCTTCCCTTTCCCACCTCACGTTCCCGCTCGTTCCCACATCTGACATGGTCAGATCCCGCCCCCCCCATCGCTGGATCTCACAATAATGAGTGACGAGCGACCCACAGAGCGGGTGGAGAAGCTGCCCTGCCCTCCTCGGAAATGGTATCACTCATTTCGGCATTCCCCAGAACCGGAGACCATCATCATCCATTTGAAGAATGCGAGCAGTTATCTTGTGCGCTATAGGGTGGTGCAGAAAGACTACTTAGCCCCCAAGAACTCCACGAAGACGAAGAATAAAGGCTGGTCCTTGTCTGCAGCTGTGTCTTCCACGCCGGTGGTAGAGGCGGGAGCGGAAAGGGATGAAGGAAACACCATATACAAGGAGGCACGCGACAAGGTGCTCCTGGACGCAACGGTGAAACCGCTCAGCGCTGACGACTCTGCGCATGCGAGAACTGTGCCATTTCCCCCGCAGTGTCACGAGCTCCTTGTCCAAGGGGACCTGCTGAGCCCGGATAAAGAGTGGCGATCTTTCAAAAACGATATCTATTATTCTGCAGATGGCCACCTTTTCCTCAAGGCAACGGACAAACGGCTGGCGCCAATTGCAGAGCAGGGCGAACCCGGACCAGTCGATCCTGTGGCTGAACAGCAGGGGGACTTGGTGGAAGTGGATGAGCATCAAGAGCACTCCAGGTATGAAAACATTCTCATGATAGAGGGTTCGGCGAGATTGCGCCACCACGCTGAAGCGACAAAGATGCATGAAGTACAACATCAGGGAGCAGCCCGATATCAGGCAACTTGAATTTGGAACTGCCGATGTAGCCTGTAGCCATCAAAATCTCTTTTCACAGGTGTCAACCCGATATAATTTGTGGCATTTTTCCACTTAGGACGGGGCCCTCAATATTTCTATCACGTCCCCCCCAATAGAGCTTCCACACTCGGAGCCCCACACCTCCTGCGCGCACCCCCCATACACACAACTGCAATGGGCGCCACATGTATCATGCTAGTATGCGCGGAGCATATGCGCGGAGCATTTTTGCGCTGGAACATGTTCTCTGCAAGGCAAAGAAGATGGAATATTTTTCTTCGCAGCACATGCCGCTAATAAACCGGCACGGCAGTTGGACATCAGATCGGTGCAGACGCACGGGATGGAGGTACCTACGTTGCCCGTAGAGACTTTACATGTCTCAGGTGTATTCACTCACATAAATAACCAAGACAAGACCCAAAAGAGGCCAGACGACCAGGTAAAATTGATCACAAATTTCGCTAGGGGAGAGAAAGTTCCCATCACGGCTATCAGGAAGACTCACGACACAAATAAATCCTCGTCATTCTATGCATCCAATAAACCACACGGCATCAACAGCGTAGGTAGAGTTAAGAGTTTGACGGCACTACTGCACGGCGCATTGCCGTGTTTGGAGTTTGACGGCAGTACATGTAGTACCGTATCGCCGCATGATGTGTTGAACAGCAGAGAATCGAGACAGAAAAACAAACAACAGGGTGTAACGTAAGAACAAGCAAGAGGCTCGGCGGCTCTGAGGGTGGGAGGTAGCACGCGACGGTACCTACGGTAGCAGCAGGGTACTATCGATCGGTAGAGCGAGACGTGTTCTGATGTTGCCGTGGCGGTGACGGCATCCCCGTGAACGACTCACCGGAAACTGCTGATTGTGTTTTTTTTTTTTTTTCATCGGTTGCAAAAAGACATGCATGATTGACGGATTGGCAACGCCTAACTAACGAGGGCAATCTATATGCAAACTGATGCGTTTTTGTTTTTGCTCCGAACCAATTCTGATTTCCCCACGAGGTTAGCTTGCAATTGGAACTACGCCATCTTCGCGCCCAACGCGCTGTTTTGGTGGCGATGCTGGTTGTACCCACCGTGGCCGGTTGGTTGCAGCGCTTGAAGGAGGCGGTGAGTGCCGTGGGTGCAAAGTCTATGAGCTTCGGAAAACGGAAAGCACCATACTTACCCCCCTTTCTTGTGCAATTTTAAAAGCTGATAACTCAAGATCGAAAAGGCAAGCACGTCGCGACAACGTTTGTTCGAAAGCTCTCTTCCGTGGCAGCAACTTCATCACGAGACGCTATCTTGACTCGGGGTGCCAACGACATTTGATGGCTCCACCAATCGTGTCAACTGGGGTAGACACCCAGATATCAACGATAATCTGAGTCTTCAGGACTGAGTTGCTCTGCGATCAGCTCATAATTCAATTCGAAGGGTGCAATTTCCTCTCTTCGTACCTTCATCGTCGGCCTTCTCTATCGTTATGTACTTAATGTATACCTCTATTTTTCGGCTTTTCGATTACCGATAGACAGGACTACGGAGTGACATGTCCCTTTCACCCCCGACAGGACCACGCGCTCGCCGAGTGCGGAATTCTTCACCACTTCTTTGCCTCTCCCAACACCGTCCCTTCTTCCCGCCGCTACAAATCCTCTCCCGGACACTCACCACCATCCGTCCTGGATGTTGGCCCCCAGCCCCATTGGGGGGCGAGGGGCCAATCCTTCACCCTAGTAATTCGACAGGGAGCAGCGTCGGTTGAGCGACGATTTCAACCAAAAAATAATTCGTTTTATTTGCTTGAAAAAAGAGGCGTGTTGTCAAACGGTTAAAAACAAGTAGACTTCTGTTGACTAAAGCAGCCCACTGCTACCCCGCTCTCATCCGAATGAAGGCATCGGATGGAGGTCACACCCTTCTAGTTTTGAGCTTGGGAGGTGCTCTAGGGAGCGAAAATCGACTGTGGTGTCGGCAGATTCCTGTGGGCTATAGTTATCACCTTGATTTTCAACCCGCGGCCCTTCAGAATCACCATTCACTGAGTACCACGTTACGATCTTAGGACTAACCTTCCGAACAAGAGCCGTACTGATCCCACCGAACCGAATGATGACACGTGACACTCGAATCTTGAGAATGGCGTGGTACCAGCTTCCCCGTCTTCGTTCGCGATGACAATTTCGGAATCGAGCTCGAGCTTATCCTTCCCCAGGAGTATGAACGTGCGTTGACCCAGCCAACCACCTGGAAAACTCATCACCCTCCCACCCCCCCTCCCCGGCATTGCGTATCTGTAGTATTTTCCAACACTTCCGTGAACGGGGGTTCCTTAGGGCCAGTGTAGGCATCGATGCTGGCCCTGCAGAGAGGGTGGCCATTGGCCTTTTCGACGATTTGAAGGCACAAATCCGGGAGGCAGGGAGTCACATCCGAGGCACGGTCACCGTGGACGGCTTCCTTGAGCATGCGTTGCGCGAAAAGGACGAGCATCCTGCACCGACGTCCACCCGCAACGGGCGCGTTGTCATACTCGTTCCCATTCTCGACGTGGAAAACGCGTTTCTTCATGTTGGTTCGTTGATACAGCGGTTGCATTTGGAATGTAGGGCGTCGGGTGGAATGATGGAGCGAAAAGAGTGCCTTTCCCCATGTAGAGAGAGAGTTCGAGGAGGAACGGGCCTGTGTTGTGGGTTGCGATGTGGAGAATCGCGGCAGAGCGCAAGGTCAAGAGCATCACATTTGGCATGTTTTTTTTTGTCTATTCTAATGAATTTCGTGTAACCGTTTTCGTGTAACCGTTTTCGTGTAACCGGCCGTTACTGCACGGCTATGCATGCCAAAGCAACAGCGATGTGTGTATGTTTTTGTGGCGCGCGCATCGATGCACCAGCACCGGTTCCCCTCTCGCGAACCAGTTATGTAGACAATTTTCTTTCAGGAGAGAGGGAGGTGCCAATAGCGATGCGATTTTAGTTTTGTTGCGCGCTTGTCGCTGAACCGGCGCTGCTCCCCATGCCGTCCAGCAATCCAGTTCTTTCGAAATGAGAAGAGGATCATCACAAAGTTATGTTGGTGCGCGTGTCATTGAGTGAGCGCCGCTGATTCTTATCGTTTTGATAAGCAAGGGAGAGATAGATAGCGGGAATCAATCACCTGTCGATGTGTGTTTTGTTTTATCGTCGAACGATCGCCGCTTTTCCGGTCATGGAGTGAGCCAGTTCTTTGCAATGAACCCTATTATTTATGCTTTGCAATAGCGTTAGCGGAAGCTACCTGTATTTATTCGTTTTCCCGAGCAGCATACAGCGATATCTTGCCTGTGGGCAACAAGGTTCTACAAGACAGATTGGGTGGCCATGCGTCGGACTAAATTTCATGTTGGGAAGGTGTAAGACGAAGATGTTTCGGGATGATGTTGGATTCTTGGGTATGTGGTGTGTTGCACGTTTTTTCTCGCAGTGACATACAGATGTACCATTTTGCCTGCAAACCTTCCTTGGCCAGGCATACGTATTGTTTCCCAGTATCCTACCTGGATCCTGCGTGGTTGGTTGTGCTGTTTGTATGTTCGTACACGCGTTCTTGGAAAGTCGGGTGGACACCGTTGCCAATTTCGATAAATAGTAACAGCGTTGACCGCAACCTCACTTTCACATGAGCAACGTCACGGTGTCAAAGTACAGCAGAGGTGGAGCTCGTGATACAAGCCCCCGTGGTGCGGCAATTTCCGTCACAATAGTTGGATACCACTCGTTCGTGGTATCGCCAACCTCACAGAAGGTATCGGGACCCCTTTGGGAAAATCAACAACACTTGGAACCCGATTGTTTCCGCACCTCCTGTCGATGCATGCAGTGTCACCCATCCGTGCCACACAAGACCTGCCTCCTTATGGTATGCACGCGGTACTCGGGCGCAACCCCGCGCCTGCCTGGCTACGGGTCTACGTAGCGGGCAAACGCCCCGGGCACTGATATTTCTGCATTGTACAGAATATATCTGTGTGGTATGTATGGTGCGGAGAACGGTTGTTCCGTGAGGACACAGGAGTGTATGTGAGGAAAGCATCTCGTAGCGAAAAATAAGAAGGCACGCACGCGGCTTACAGATTTCGCTTGTAGGACAAAGGCACACAGTAGAGCTCTTCGATTAGAGAGAGGCAAGCCGGTGGGGTAAGCGAGATAAACCGTACGTTGCCCTCGAGTGAATGCCTGAACTTATTTGTCCGTGTCGAACACCAAGTTGGGAGAGAACAAGAATGACAAAGTCACTAAATATAGCAAAAAAAAAAAGCAAAAGGGCGGGTGGTGCCATAGGCAAAAGCGGGTCGCCTTCGGGTGGTCTCTAATCCAACACACGTGACAGACCGCTACTTCTTAGCAAAACAAAATTTTCACAGTAGCCGGCTACTGCCACACACACCGGAAGAGGGGTTTTCTGCTGGCAAACTCTACAACCTCACTCACTTGTCAAGTACTGTGCGAAACATGCGTCCTCGACGAACCATCAGAAGATCGATACACCCACCGATTACGCAAGGCTGGACACTATGTAGCTATTATATTGCACGAATCTCGGATCCTGCTTGAATGATACCTCATCGCATGAAATTTGCTCTACAATCCTCGGCCTCGAGGGCAAAACCGCTAAAACAGTACTGCAACGGCCCTGTCACGGTGGCGCGATAAACAAAGCACATAGTGCCAAAATGTACAGTCACTGGTAGCGACTTGATACCATAGAGAACGGGGGGAAAGCTAAGAATTTCCAAATGAAAGTGTTCTTGAGGTGCCTCGGTGCCAATGGAGTAGCAGCAGCGTGGTGCCAAACATCTCCTAGCCACGTGTTACCAGGTCCGGGGAATATCCTATCCCCACTATACTTCGCTCTCTCCCGGAATTATATACCGACGGTTGGGCACGCACACCTTCCGACTAGAAACCAAACCTTTTCACATCCCGCCTGGACAAACGTCTAACGTCTCAACAAACGAATCTACAGAATAACAAACATGCAAAAGTGAAATACAAGTCAGCGAGGTTTCCAGCCGGGCAGATCGTTTTCGGGAAAACACAGCTATAATTTGGCACCAAATTACACACCGCCACTGATCGCACGTCGAACAAGGACGGAAACAGCCGGTACATATACCTGCTCCGTTGCTACGGGCCAGGAACGGCATTACGGAATATGCAAAGCCCAAGGGCAGCTGAAACGTTGAAGGAAGCCAAGAATCATGTAATCGGCATGGGGGGGAATAGCAAACAACCAGGTTTTGTGATACCTGCCACATTTTTGAACCATGAAGCCACACTTACGAACCACCGTTGGGAGCTGCGGTGGTATATGGTTTACTTATTGACAACAATGGACAAAGTTCCCGAACGTTTGAGACTTCTCTACGCGAGTGGCACCTTCTACACATTTTACATCCTTTTGAAAAAATCATCTTCAGCAGTTCTGTCTCGTCTCCCACAACCCGTGGTCAAATCGTCTCTTTCCGTTACCAATACGAGCAGGGGGGGAGGGCAAACACACACCCCTCACTGTTTTCTATGATATCACGTCTGTCGCTACGGTACCGTGTGGGGCACTGCAACGACGCCATCCCTTATCATGACAGATTGTCTCCCACCTTCTTGGCACCCACTAAATTAGACCCCACCAACTTGGACCCCCCTAACTCAGCCCCGTCCTCATCCCGCGAGGTAAATTTCGCGTCTTCGTCCTCGTCGGGGTACACGTCGACGAAAACCATGCGCTGTGGCTTGGTACTCGGTACGGGAAGAACCTGTAGGGCTGGACGAAGGAGAAACGGGAACACAAAACAGGACGGAATGCATGTGTTGGGAGAGGTTGCGAACAAAAAAAGGGCAAGGCGAGCAGCAACAACTTAAGACCCGCCATTGTCAAGACCGACAACAGCG
Organism: Ectocarpus siliculosus; assembly: GCA_000310025.1. Taxonomy (NCBI): domain Eukaryota; class Phaeophyceae; order Ectocarpales; family Ectocarpaceae; genus Ectocarpus; species Ectocarpus siliculosus. The sequence goes on from FN649737.1 coordinate 1,602,672, forward strand.
CGGTGCAGCTTAGAGAGAGGCCGTCGCCATCTGTCCACCCCTGAAACGTGAAAAGACAGAAAGCGCCCGACCCAGCCCTTGGTCGCCTCTGAAGACTTTCTGAGCGTGTACCATGCAGAATGAAGGTCATCACGTGCACCTATTTCACCCGCGGGGGAGCGCTACACAATTCGACATGCCTTGCACAAGTGGGCGCAGCCAAACACGGGAATGAACACCGCCCCTGTACGTTGTGGAGTTTTCGGAGAGCGTTGGTTGCAACACGCGGCACAACAAGCGCAGGCCACACACCTTTCGCCTGGGCAGCGGCGATCTCCGCCATCTTGGCTTTCGCTCTTCGCCGTACTGAACACAAGCCTGATCGCAACACGTGCAACGTTTGGCAGAAAGATGCGTTGCTCAAGTTTGACATCAAGCAGTGCGACAGGAATTTATACGATCCAAAGTTGTTTGCAAGCGCGAGGGCGACGAGCTACAAAGGCTAGCCGGTGCCAAACGTGGCACACAGCCGTAGGTCGCACAAAAACGGCAGTCGTCAGGTACCACAAGCAGGTGAAACGTGTGAAACGATGTGACTCGCGCATGCGGAATTTCTTCGATGCGAGCCAAATTTACGATGTTAACAAAACGAAGGTCTGACCATTGCTGGTCATCTCAATGGTGTCTGGGTCGGAATCTTCAGTGGAGCACTGGGAGTACAACATCGAGATTGCCACGAAGCAACTCTGGGATTGTGAACTTCGTTCTACCAGTCGGGTCCCTGTCACCGGCAAGGACATGGGCACGCCCGAGCGATGATGGCATTCGGCAACGAAAAATATCGTCCAGCAGTCACAACGAGGGAGGCTACCGTAGCACCTGGTGGGTTATGCTATTAGTATACCCCAGGGGCGTGCGCGTTTTTCTCTCGCGCGGTCACTCACATAGCGCCAGCAGCGCGAGAAACAGCCCACCCCCAGCAACGATCGTCCCGACGGCCCAGTTTTCGAGCGCCTCCGACGACCCGGACCCGTCAACTGCCTCCGCCGACGCAACGGCGGGGGCCGCGGTAGGTAGCGTGGCATCTCGCGCCGCCGCCGATGGAGATGGCGTTTCTGCGGCCGGGGGAACAGCGGTCGCGGGTGCCGCCGTCGACCCAGGCGTAGGCGACGGCGAAGGCACGGATATTGCGGTGGGCGGAGGCGACGGTGGTATCGTGGGCGGAAGTGACGGAGGTAGCGTGGGCGGGGGCGACGGGGGATAGGTGGGCCCGGCGGTGGGGCTGGAGGTCGGCGCCGACGACGGAGCGTCCGTGCGAGCCACGGTGGTTGCCAGGCGCTCGAACTTCATGGCCACGACGTCCTCGTCGTCCCCGGTCCCGCCCACCCAGGCCGCCGTCGAGAAGCCCCCGAGGAAAAACTCTCCGCTGATGTCGAACTCAACGAACTCCAAGACATCGTCGCCCAAGGTCCCGTCTTGCCATCTGGTGAGCTCGGCTCCAGAGTCCCCGTCGAGGACGACGGCGGCGAAATCGAAGCCGCCCTGGCTTGCCCCTTCGACCCAGTCGCCCTGAGCTCCTCCGGCGCCAACGACCCAGCCGGTGATCGGGTCGGCCGCGATGCTGTTAAGCATTATCCCGTCCCCGCCTGTCCCCCGGTAGGACCACCTCTCCTGTCGAGTCGAAATCGCGTCGAGGGAGGAGGGTGGTGATGAAGATCTAGCCCATGGTTCAAGCAATTCATGAAGACAACAATAATGTGTGTAAGCCATTGGAAATGAGTCATCCTGGAAGGCGTCTGCCCTCTGTACCCTGGCATTATAACACATGCATCAGCATTTTCTCGTAAAGGCAAGCATGCAGAGGTCATCTTGTGCGCAACCCGGGTCGGAGCTCAGTCAGACAGGCGAGGCCGTAGGGCAGTGAGCTAGAGAAAATGTGGATGCAACCTATTAAGAGGGTCACTTCTCCGTGTCTGTTGAGGACGAATCCCTCTTTTCACACTGACGTGACGTGGCAGCGAGATACCTGATTTTAGTGGCGTAAGGTCCGGGTGGGAACCCCGCCACCCTCTACAACAAGCGGTGCCAATCGCAAGAACTGGTGGAAGACCAAAAGAGAAGAGTTTTTTCGAGCTTGCCGACACTCGGATGAAGTGCCGGACGAAGCGCACCCGTGAAAATTTCACAGAAGGTCGAGAAGATGTGAATCGACTCGCAAGATATCCCGCCGGGTTCCGGCCACCCCTAGAAGACATTTTCTAGCAAACAGGAAAGAATCATTAATGAGTGGGGGATAACGCAGAGGTGGTCGTTATGAAGGGTCATATCTCTCCAATTCTGTCGAGAACGGTTCTCCCTTGAGAAATACATAACTCATTTTGTAGCAATCATACAATCCCTACTCACGCCCATGCGCGATCGCCGCCCCCCCCTACATACCACCATTTCCGAGAGGTCCAATTCGACACACGTGAGTGGCGAGGTTTTCAATTTGGTAAATACATCCTGCAGAACAAGCCTTCAATCATGGCCTCTACACCACGGCTCCCCCGCTTTCACAACACATCTGCCAGACGTGGGCAGAGAGAGAGATAGAGAGAGGGAGAGGGAGAGACAAGAGAAAACTCACCACGCCGGACTCCCCGTCAAGCTTGAGAACCACGGCCGTTGTCCCGACCTTTCCTTGGAAGTTTGGGGCGCCCTCGCCTCCAGCGACGTACACGTGGCTCCTGTCGTCCAGGTCCACGGAGTGAAAAACGCCACCGCTAGCCGTAGACGGCGCGTACTCCCACAGCACGGAGCCATCAGACCCGCTCAGCTTTACGACGAGAAAGTTGAGCTCGCTCGCGTCTTCGTTTGCGGCGTAGCCAGCCGCCACCAGATCCCCTGACGAATCCACCTGTCGCGGACGAGTTGGTCGCCGGACCAGGGGGGGAACGAAGGTTGAGGTATCATGCGTGGCATCCCTTTGAGTGCCCAGTTGTGGCGTCTGTACCTGCGGTACCTTGCTCGTTCTCGCGGATATATACCTCTCAGGGGGATTGAAAGAAAGAAAAACGAACCCTTCCGAGTGCTGGTGATACCAATTCGTAGTGTACACGTGGTTGTCATGCAGGCGGTGCTTACATGGCACCCTTCCAAAATGACACATCCAGTGAGCAACAAAAATTGTAAGGTTTGGATTAGAGTGTACGTGCGGCGGGAGAGGAACAATCGTCGGTCTTTCCTCTTCCTCACCTTCGCGCCCAGAAGACCCTCCCGAGTGAACGCGACCCCTCCCTGCACTCTCCACAGTTCGCCCCCCGTCACCCCGTCGAGCTTGATCGCGAAGAAGTCCCAGTCTCCCGGGACGCCCACGCCGTCCACCAAGCTGTTGTACGTCGTCCCAACCAACACCGGGTTGTTGGTGCTGTCTACAGCGACCCCGAGCACGTAGCTAACACCGTACCCTCCGGACGAGGACGTGGACGCCGCGGCTTGGTACCGCCACACCTCTGTACCCGCTTCGCCGTCGAGCTTTACGGCGGCGATGTCTCGAAGACCGTCCAGGTTGGAAGCACCCCATTCGCCATTGGTGAAACCTCCTAGGATCACCTGATAAGGGAACGGGCGAATGGAAAGGTGGAGACGCCGGCGGGGGATCCGGCCACGCGAATTCTCGAGTTTAGCGGGAAGCATAGCCGGTCGCCCCGGTGGTCTAGTTGGTAGCCTCGTAACCTTCTAGAGGTCAGGTCAGGGGTTCGAATCCCGGCGTAGGCGAGCTTTTCTTGCAAAGTGAGTTTTTCTCTCGCTTCCGCTCCTGGCCAAGTGGATAGCGCTAGTTCGTGTGTACACAGAGGGAAGAGAGTGCTGAACTCTTCTCGCATTAAAAATTGAAGGCGAAGTACCGCAGGAGGGGTAGAGAGAGGCTCTTCTGTGTGACCACGGGTTGGAATAAACGGCACTAGTGCTGTGAGCGCTGATTTGAAGTGAAGAACAAAAAAAAAAAAAAAATACTAGCGCTTCAACATTTTTTATGTCTCCGTTGACACACAACAGCACGAGGGTAGTAGGTCACAGGCATTGCCTGGGTTTAGAGCTTGATGGGCGGGCTCTCTCCCTCCCTCCCTCCCTCTCTCTCTCTTACATTGCTCGCGCTATCAGCGCCCGCCGATGTCATCCAATCGGCTCCCTGCAGGGACGAGTCAACCCACGTCCACAGCGTCTCGCCCGAATCCCCGTCCAGCTTGACAGCCGAGAAGTCAGCGCTTGTCGTCGACGTGGCGGTGTCATCGTCGAGGTTGAACGCGAGCCCGTCGCTCTTGCCGCACAAGACGAGGTTTCCGTCCCCACCGACAACGCCGCCAGCGGCGGACTCTTGGGCGGTCGTCCATCCCGCGTACCGCCAGGATTCGGTAAACACCGCTCTCAACACCGTTGAGGTCATTTGCCTGCGGCAACAAAATCGTGACAAACGAAACAATCGAGGGACCGCGAAGAGGGTGTTTACCACAGAAACTTCTGCTGCTGCTCTGTGTGTGCTGGGATCAGGTAACAAAGGCCAGATCTCACAGGGTAAGCAAAACTGCCAGCGACGGCAGCAGCATGTGAGCGACAGAGGCATACAAACCCTCAGTCCCCGTCCCGTACGCAGGGTATCACCCCATGTCATGTGTCCATGTGCTCGTATGCTATCGCGAGACGACAACGCTTCAACAGGGGGGGTTAGGGATGGTAACGTACCGGAATCCTGCATTCCCGATTGGAGGAGCACGACTTGGGTACATTGCACTCCAGGCGGGGCTTAGGATGGGCGAATATTCCAGAAAAAAATTAAAAAAGCGCCACGGAGAAAAAATGCTATTTCGCCCGGGGCCTGTGTGATCAGTGGTCTTTTTGGTCTCGCCCGCGATACGGTACACCAACAAATGACTCTTACGCGCTAATCCCCTAGTGCGTCTGGTGGGATAGCCCTTCGAACGGGTAAAGTAGAAGTATTTCTCGCCGCCTGAAACCAGAGTGAGTGATGCCTGACCTCAGTAGAATGAAACAAACAGTATTTACAACATTCCCGAGCCAACTGGGGTTGGTTGGAAATACATATATATTCGTGGGTTTGGACTGCGCACATTAGACGGACGAAATCTCTCAGGGTACGGGGCAGCAGGAGATTTGGGGAGGGGGGTATCGGCATCGGCGAGGCGGGAGGGTGAAAATCATTCAAACACACGTCGCAGGGGTCGTGGTTTGATCCTCAAATCCTCGGATTTTTCACCTTACTTGCCAACCGCCAACCCCGCGGGAAGAAAAGTCTCGGGGGTATGACGAAACGCCCTCTGGGGTTTTCATACGATCTGAACGTGTTCGAGAGCCGAGAGCTAAATAATGTCAAGAGCGGTGCATTCTTCAATGCCTACGTACGTACATACATTCTGGTGCGATTTCTACCGTAGATCCGTGTGCGTGTGTTACTAATTTTTAGGGTCGACCGCGCTAACCGCGGACCAATGTCTGTGTGTGTGTGTGTCTTTCTTATTGGCATCGACCGCGCTACCCGGTGGGGGGGGGGGGGTACAGTCGACGGTCCTCAATAGCGGTATCGAGACCTCTTGTCACTACCTACCGCTATTGAGGGCACTGCCGCTATTCCTCAATAGCGGTACTATACCGCTATTCCTCATTATTAGCGGTAATGATACCGCTATTGAGGACGAGAGCGGCAACAACGCCGAGCTGTTCCTCAATAGCCGCATCAATACCGTTTTTGAGGATGATAGCGGCAACGAAACCGTATTTTTTCACACACACTACGCTCGTTGGTGTCATGGTACCAACGCCATTGCGTCCAATAATAATACACTCGTAGAGCACCATGTTCATAAATAATACCAGTGGTTACTTTGAGTTAGTGCTGACACCAGATCAGTATTGAATTAGCTCCATCAGAAATCATCACCATCGTGCCGTACTGCTGCACTGTACTGCTGTACTGTACTCTACAACTACGCCCCCACTAGTCGTATCGTAGCAGAGCAACCAACCGTACAGAAAAACTATGATAGAGATGGATTCGTTGTGTCATATTAAGAAGAAAAAAAAATACCACAGCGTTAAATAAATCAGTGGACCACAGGTAGGTGCAAACAGAACCACACACAGCGTACACAAAAAATGTTAAACTAGAGCGAGCAAAAAAAATCCGAACCGAAAAATTCCGACAGATCCGAGTACGGCCGGCGGCGGCGCCATCAACTTCCTACCCCCTGCACTCTCATCAACCTCCTTCCTGTCGTTCTTCAACTCCTCCTTGTCGGATTCGGAGTCCTCAGTAAAGTTTTCATTATCTTCTCATTGAGCGCCGCCTCCGCGTCCGCGGCGAGAGCCTTGACCACATCATCCTGCTCCTCTAGCTGCACCCAAGACTCGACCGCCTCGATGGCTGCCGGGGTGGCGGGCTTACTCGGGACGATGCCGAGGTACGAGAGTACCTCGCACATCTCTGACTCTGGTCCACCACCTCCCCCCACCGCTACCTCCTTCACGCCCGTACTGAGCGCATCGAGTGCAGCCGTGAGCCCCGCCAACCCCCGATTCCTTATCACCTTTGATGCTCGCCTTGGCTTTGTCTTGCATTATTACATTGTCCTTTAAAGCGGTACAATGCAGCTATTATAAAGGATTCATTCCTCAAAAGCGGCACAAGTACCGCTATTATTGAGGGATGCATTCGTGCCAAGCGATTTTGTTGCCGTTATAGAGGGCACCTCGTTATTGAGGACCGTCGACTGTAATGAATGCTGTAATTCCGAGACTTCCACATGTAATGTGGAGGAGCCCCGGCAAACGGCTGCTTGTCCTTGTTCGCTGGAGAGAAAGTGCCCAGACGTCCATTGACCACCAAAAGTGGTGGAACTTGTAGAATGTACTCTAGGCAGAGCTCCTCTGAGCATGTCTCCAATCAAAAAGTGGCTGTACGCAGAATGTCGATCTCCTTCTTGCCTCCTGCGACGTCTCTCTGCATCTCTGCATACATACATACCCGACGAATTAAGGAATAATAAAAACACACACAGAAAGACTACCCATTCGAGATAATATACCCACAGTCGAACGGGATGTGGTGGAGTTTTTTCAGTGCCCGACGAATAAACTCTACCTCTCCCAAGGACAAAACAGCAGCGATCGATGATGATGTGGGAAACAAGTGAACGACATCGAGTTCCTCTATCTACCACATCAGGCAACGTGTAGACAAGATTTCGGCACTTTCTTTTGATAGGGGCGCACGCTCGCGCACAAGGCGTGTTTCCCTGCATGCAACACATCTCAGCGCCTTTCTTTCAGCTGATTCGTACAAGCTTGACTGAGGGAGGAGAAAAACGTCCCCTCGCGGACAGAAACAGTCTCCGGAGAAACAACGGAGACAGACAGCGACGGGCAAGCAAGTGGTTGTGGTGGGCCTCTTCTTGTTGTGTGTAATAAAGGCCGACGGTACAAAATTGAGTTCGGCAAAAATAAATGGTTCCCGCACCCCGCACAACAATTAATCAAATAATTCTGGCAGCAGTAGGTTTTAGCATGTTTGCGCTGTTGCTTGCAGCCATCACCTCTTGCGGCTTTGATTTACGATACGGTCCTGGAGGGTTGCGTTCTCGAATTGTCAGGCGGACCGTATGTAGAAGGTGGTGCGGGAGAGTGTCTGCCGCGGAAACACCACAGGAAAAGTGGCCAGAGGCGTTGCTTGTTCTTGACAAGTTATTATTGCCGAAATACAAAAAAAGTCTACACTTACTTGGAGCTTGTTTGCCGAGAGCTGCGAGACCAAATAATTCTGAACCTAACCCACTCGGCACGTCACCACCGTCTCTTCTACTAAACACTGCTGTAGATAGACTAGTAGTCTACTGCTGCACGATTCTTTGTGAGGAGGAACCGGAGGCTCTGTCGAGTCACATACACACTTGCGTGGTGCCCAGCTTGCCAGTTGGTTGTGATCTCATGTGTGATACGATACGTGGCTGGTTCTTTTTTGCGATTCGCTCCTTGCGCAGGTCCAAAATTCCACTCTTCGCACCTACCTGTGGTTTTCTGTACTCGGCCCCTGACGGGGAGAAGCGCTCCGTTTTCTCACTCTCTTGTTCTGCTACGGGCAACGGCGATGTGGCGCATCCATCTTGTGGGGCAGCGGGGGCACACACACGATTTTTGCGAAATCCCATCAAACGTGCCTGCCAGTGGATCTTTCATGTCAATCCTGTCTAAATATCTAAATAATACCTTCGGTTCTTTTGCGGATTCCGGCGATTTACAGACAAAGCCAGTTCGAGTAGGTAGGAGCTGCTTGCTTGTACGTCGAGTGATGGCCATCATGAAAAAAATAAGTCTGGTTATTATATTGAAGGAGGAGAGGGGACAACCACTACATAGAGAAGGAAACCAACCAGTTGGCACACGAGAGAGAGAGAGAGAGGGAGAGAGAGAGAGAGAGAGAGAGAGAGAGAGAGAGAGAGAGAGAGAGAGAGAGAGAGAGAGAGAGAGAGACAAAGATAGCAAAGCAATAGCTGTGCAGCCGAGCATCTTTGAGCAAATAATAATTGAATAAAATCTCGGTTTGGTGTCATATTAAGAAAAATAAAAAAATAAAATCTCGGTTTGCGGCTTGCTGCGTGCCATACCGCCATACCCCCCATATTTTTCTGCGAAACCCCCTCAAAATGCCCCGTGCCGTCATCGAGTCCTCCCGTTGTCCCTAAATCCCGACGAAATCTCCCGACGGATCTACAGCAATACAGCAGTACACACAGCCCACGCACAGGCAAACCTCGCCAGTGGTGTGTAGGCAGGCAAGGGCATGGGCCTCTTGACGGTGGGCAAGCCTCACAGCTGGGAGCATGCAGGCGAGCACCGCAAGTATGTGGCGAAGCACGGGGTGATCCAATTCCTCAACACGTACAACTCCGTCAAGGATATCACGAATGACGAGCTGCTGTGGGGAGACGAGGTACGCCGCGAGAGGGATGAGTCCTGTACAGCAGTTACCTGGCTTAGCTTGCCCTTGTTATGCTGTGAACACTGGTGCTGCTGGTTGCAAGATTAAGATTCGGTCTGAGGGTGCTGGCTGGTGTAGGCCCGGCGTGTCGGCGAAATGCATGTCACCGTTGTTGCGCAACGACCGTAAACCACCACCTGCTGTTCGTTGAACCACGCACACGTACGTTGTATGCACTCCCGCAGTGTCGCAGCAATTCAGTAGCAGTAGAACTGCTGTGGCAGGCCTGTCCAGCGAGCTCTAGTCACCACAGCTGCCAAGAACTGATGTAGGGGGAAATGGAATCAGCTTCCCCTCGACCAGATGTCCTCCGGTCTGAGATTGACTGCTGCTGTACTTGTATTCAAAGTTCAACTACAGCAGTACTGCTGTCACGCATGCTGCTGCTGTGCTGTACATACCCGTACGCAAGAGTGCGGGCGAATACACGGTGGCCGTGCGGGCGAATACACGGTGGCCCATCGATTGCTCCCGAGAGGCTGGCAATGCCACGGACGCGTGCTAAAGGAAGTTCTGGGCAAAACGTTTCAAAATCGGCCAATTTGGCATTTTTGCCAGCTGCTTCGCCGAACCCCAAGCCGCGTGCGTTCGCCCCCTTTGGATCTACAGCTCTTTTTTTTTTTTGCGGCACAAAAAAAAGGAGCGAGTGCGGGAGAGAGAGACAGCAGTACAGCAGAAAAGCAGAAAGAGACGAGTGTACTTCTGTAGACGCAACAGCTATCTCCACCCATAGGCCATGAGGGCTGCCCGCGACAGGACGGTGGGCACAGACAGGGAGGGTCGTGGAAGGGTTGATGCGTGGTCGCGGTCGGCCGCTAAATTAGGGCAGGCTTGCAGACCTCGAAAAGTTCAGTCGTCAAGCCTCCTTCAATACTCTATTTTCAGTATACTCAAATGATCAGTGAAAATTGTAAGTGAGAGGGCTTGTAGACTTGTACACCCATTGCCATAATATATTGCTGGTGCTTGCTTCTGTACTTCTCTGTCCCCTCCCCAATGTGAGCCCTGCCGGCTCACTACAGCTCCTGTGATTTTCCCACAATTCCCACAAGCACGCAAGCACACCAGCACACACCTACCTTTGCATCAGTGGCTCTCTAGTTTCGGACGAGGGTATGTGTGGGGCTATGATGATAGTGTTGTCTATGTGTGTACAGCAGTCTGCTGTAGTTGGGCTTGTCTATACTGCTTCTTCTGCTGTGTAGCATAGCTGCTGACATTATGACTGCTGGATCTTGGGAGTGTACGATTTTCAGATTGGGAGGATATGCCGCATACCACGATATCCTGGCCTGGTTGGGCTTGAAGTGCCCCTTTTCGCTCTCCTCCTGTCTTTGCGTTAGTGGCTTGCTAGATTCGGGCGAGGGCATGTATGTGGAGCTATTGATGAGTGTCTCTGCAAAGGATACGGGGAGAGATTCATGGTGGCATTCGCATTTATTTAGAGCAGTGTGCATATTTCGAATTTGGCCGTTCCAGGGACCTTGATAATACCCGCTGGCACTGTAACGTATTTTCATTGATCACCGGGTACGTACGCGGTCGATGCGAATAATATAGGAACACCTACCTATTGACTTGCCAACACCTGGCGTGGAGGGACACAGGGCGGCAACTCCATGGCATGCCACAACACCAGCATTGCAAATGATCAATCAAAGATCTGTCAGGACGCCTGTAGACCCAAAAGGGTTAACAAGTTATTCTACAGCGGTTTCCGCAGACACCCACAAGGTACATTTTCTTTTCTTTTTTTGTACTTTGTTGGTTACGCGACTAGCCATGTGAGCGATACGCAGGGTTTTTGTACCAAATAGGCCTCCAGTTTGTATCGCAGGAAGTGCACCAGGAATATATAGCGTGCCTACATGTGCATATCTCGATCCACAGGCTCGCATGTCGAAATTCAGCAGCCATGGTGTTCAGTCCGTACCACTCGAGCAGCAACACCAGTAGTTTAATTACAAGTACCAGGCCGGGTTGCAAGTCCCACAAAAAGGAGAAAAAAAATGACGAAGGGGCTCCGTGAAAATCAATGGTGCCCCGCGCAAGCCCCCATGATGTGTTGCCCTGTGACACCATCTGGTGCACACCTTTGTCACCGCTGGTACTCCCCACACAGATGGCTACGTGCTATGAAATCAGCAGGATACCTCAAGCATGTCATGTTCTACACGCGCAGACATTTGGTTTGCCCTGGTTTTGCTCTAAACCTGGCAAATGCCGTGCTTTCAAAAGTGGAAGAGATGCTGCATCCAAACCCGTTTCGCAGCTGTCAGCACCGAACTTCACGCTGCCATCCACCTGCGAACGAGTTGACGAACTCGCTCGAGACTTCGCCAGAGTGGATAACATAGGCATAGGTAGCATTGAAGGGTTGGCGCAATTTTGGATCGCCACTACGAGGGTCGTTCCGTTGTTCCAGTGAAGCACTCTATCGCCTGTATTGGAGCAAACGCGGCCCGCTGTCTCACTCCAATTTTGTTCGGAATTCTCCCGCAAGATTCCCCGAAAATTGACCTTCAGCGCTTCATACACCTCGAAAAAACGATCCCACCCAGAATTTTGATGGTACCACGCTGTAGAGACATGCCTTAAGGCTGCTTGAAAGGGTTGGCAACATTTGGATCGCCACTTCAGCCGGAGTTGTTGGCAAATAACGGCCTGTCCCATAGGATTTCGGTCGCTGTGGGGGCTCCGCGTGATCGATGCCTTGTCGTAATAAAAAAAAATTGCCTTTTGTGGAGACTTGCAACCCGGGTGAGGCAGTACTCTGCGTACCATTCGAGATATGACCCCCATGATTTACAGTCCTTGCAGTTCAGGGTTTTGGGCCACCTGCTGAATGCTGGATTCATACTGAGTCTGTAGTGTTTACACGGGAGGGCAGTGCAAGAAGAGTTGTAGGAGACTCGATTTTTTACCAACAACGGTGTGCGACGCCCGGGACCCGGGCGCGGACCGTTGTCAGGTTTCAGGTGCTCTACAGCAGTATTAATAGTCTACCTCTGTTGAATGCGCGCGAGAATCCAGGACAGAGCAGCACAGAACGACATGACAAGCTTCGACGGGAAGATATGAAAGATGATTTTCTTAGGACGGGTGGACAGCGTGTAACAGGCTTGGTGGTGTGTATCGCGTGGCTTTTCATGATCTGCTGCCTGCTACCATGATACTGGTACAATAGTAGCGGACAGCAGTGTGTGATGCGCCGTCTCTGCCAAGATGCCTTCTACGTAAATGGCAGTGCAATCCAATCTACGAAGTCACGCGTACGCAGTAATGGCGTGCCCATCACTACACGGCGACGAAAAACAAGAATCAAAACAATGTGATCGAAACTGTTCGGTGAGGTAACTCACAGATTTTTAGTACGACCGCCTACATCGAAGTACGTTGCGCAGCACTGTTAAATGTTTTCCGGACAACCTTTGTTCACGGGCACTGAGACGTGCTCCGGTGGAGCCGCGCAGCACAAGGTTGGTAGAAAGCGACCAAACGAAGGTTTTTCTTGGGTGGGCTTTTGGTGGTTAGCCCTATGATTAGGAGTCTTGCGAAGGGGATTCTCCAACGCTTCATATCGTCTCGACGTTGGAGTCCTGTCGCGGCGGGGGGCTTCTACTGTACATAAGCTCGTTTTCTTGGTCAAGAATGGCATTGAAAGATGACGAACAGGTAGCGCGCAACCAGGACGACATGAAAGAGTACGCAGGAGCACCCCCGTGCGGTCGGCGCGTTGATTCATGCCGTTGTACACATCAGCGGTCCGGTCTGCACTACACCGGTTTCTGCATGGCGCCGTTGTATGAAACGCCCACGTTCGACCTTTTTCGAAGCTGTCGAGGTTGAGGCTGTCACAAGAGCAACGCTGTCATCGGCGTTGACCTGACGATTTACCCCGCACCAGCTTCTTAAGCCGTCGAGCTTGAAGCTGCCACAGGAGCATCGCCAATTGAGTTGGCGATTTACCGTCGCACTGTGTCGTGTGTGAGGGACGAGAATGGGTGCGGCTTTTGAACGCCCCACGCGTGCTGGTACGCCCACGGTTGATGTTGCACGCTTATTGCCGCACGCGGTGCTCGCAGAGGAGACCTAGACAGCTACAGCCGAGTGGGCGCACATGCGTACTGTTTGTCAACTCCGACCTGCTGCTGCTGCTGCTGCTGCTGCTGCTGCTGCTGCTGCTCCTGCTACTGCGTGAATGATTGGGATACCCATCCCATTGGGATACCCATCCCATGAAGGTGGAGTACGGCATCTTCAAGGTCGATCCCGAGGCGAAGACCGTCAAGCTGTCGCTCAGAGGGGCAGAGGTAAGTCGTCGTCTAGCCGCACCGCTAAAACGAGAGGCACGAGTAGCTTTGCTTCAGGAATATGAGGCCGGGCCTGTCTGGCCTGAGCACTGTTTGGCCTGAGCACGGTGTGGGTGTTGATCGGCGCGTGGCCATCGGGAAGGTGGGCATTCCCATCCAAGAGGAAGTGCAGGCGGGAACGTGGAAAGGTTTGTATGTAGTAAAGAGAGACACATTCATCTTTTTGTTTGTGGCCGACGGCAGCTGAAAAACACGGCGCACGACACCCAAAACGCGACAGCACTAACGCCCTGAGTACTCCACGAACTGTTGCCTTCCTCCCCGCGCTTTCTGTGCTTTCTTTTTTTTGTGTGTGTGTGTATTAGATTCTCAAGGAGTTGGACGAGAAGGAGAAGAACTCGCTCCACCGCCTGGAAGGGTGCACGTGGCACCCTGAGTACGGGAGCTGGATGGTCGAGGCGACGCCGAGGGGACCATTCTCGGGCTACGCGGCAGACCTCGTCAGGGTGAGATATCGTTCCTGTCTACCGGTGTTTGTGGGGGGGGGTGCTCGGCAGATTCGTGATCTACGGGGCCTCCGGGGGTTACGCGGTATGATGGGCATGCCGCGTGGGGATCGTCTTGCCTCCCGCGTGTGTCTGTCGGTCGTGAATGGTGAAGGTCTCGAGTCAACCTTCTTTCTCTCTTTCGGTATATGACGAAGCTGCCGCACACAAGCAATGTTCAGCTGGGTTGTTCCGTTTGGATGAAGCTACACCCGAGATTTGGGCCCGACACAGACTTAACAGTTCTTGCCAATATCCAACATTTTTTCCCCCGAACTCACTCATGTGCACACTTCGATGCATCCCTTCGATTGGCGTGTTGGTCTCAAACGGGTTGTATTTCTGTGATATGTAAGAAAAGCGTTTGTAGGAGTGAATCTAGCTAGATACCTCGCCGCTACGCTCGCACGTCGTATCCCAACGCTTCGGGCCCCACCCTTCCTGTTCGATCCCTAACCCCTGACCGGTCCGTAAGGTGGAGCGCAATATGCGCCTCCGCCGCAAGCGTATTCTGAGCGTCCTCCGGCCCGGCGAGGTAGCCCCGACGATGACCTGCTTCCCACTCATGGGGGTGGGCGACTTTGTAGCCTCATCCGCCGTCCCCCCGTCCGCCTCCGACTCGAGCGAGAGACCGTCCTCGAGGTGGCACGTTCGGGGACCTGTGGCGAACTCCGCGTACATCCCTGACGTCGTGATTAACCCGCACCCGCGGTTCGGAGCCCTGACGAAAAACATTCGGGTGAGGGGGTGTAATGAGAGGTACACGCTCATGCCCAGGTCAAACCTTTGTTGTGTTTTGGTTTGAAGAAGGGCGGAAGAGCTGTGTGTACGGGTGCAGTTCGCGCTGTGCGCATCCCCACGGTTTCTTTTTTATCACCCTTGGTCAACTTCGTCATTTTGGTTACAGAGGTTCGTCCTCATGACTTGCAGCTCTACGCCTCTCCCCTCCCCACCCGCTCCTCTCTCCTCCGCCCTTCCCTTGACCTCGAACAATTGCTCTATTTTCTTGTTGAACCAGGCGAGGCGCGGCAACAACGTCGACATCCGCATCCCACTGTTTCGCGACGAGAACACGCCGGAGTTCCATGGCGGAGAGGCGGCTCTTCCCCCCCCCCCAGGTATACTACCGGCATCCTTTCTACCGTACCCGACCGTAGGTCGCGTGCGATACCACACCTCCTGGACCGTTTTGTAAAGGATCGATTTCTCCACGACGAAGAGGATGCCACCGAGTAGTCAGGTCCTGCATTACCGGAAAGGTCTAGGATGAGACGGTTCCAATGCAGACATCTCTGGCACCGTCATTGCGGCGTAGTTGAAATCGGTCCTGGGGGTGTGGTATCTTACGCAACCCACCGTACATGTAGCGGTACATTTTTTTACTTTGCGCCAGACAACGACGTGGCGGGGCATTCATTGAGCGCTCGGTTCGATGGTTCAAGGTGGTGGATTTAGTGGCGCCTCACCTCGAGTCATCCCTTGCCGGGTTTCTCGTGTCCAGGGGCTTCAACCCAGCGCCAAAGTAGCGGAGGGCAAGGCCGTGGGATAGAGGCAAACCCCCGCAAACGATTAGATACCTCTTCGTACAGAGACGGGGTCAATTTTTGCTTTCTCTCGCCGTGCGTTGCTAGCCTTGAGACGATGCACGTTGCTCCCGTTCTCCTTTTCCAGGCGCTGCCCCCCCCGCGGCGTGCCCCATCAACCCCACCCAAGGGCTAGAAAAGGCGCACGGTCCCCATGTGCACATGGATGCCATGGCCTTCGGCATGGGCTGCTGCTGTCTGCAGGTTACCTTTCAGGTGTGGATGGGGGGGGTCCCTGCTTACGTGTCATCGGGCCGGGGGGAAAGCCGCTGCTGCAGCAATGCTGTGATGCAGCGATGATACCATCCTGTGCTTGCGAACATTAACACATACGCGTGGTGGGATGCACGATAGCATTGGTGTGCTGCTCCTCATGCGCGCTTTTCCAGGTACCCGGGTGAAATGTCGTTGTAGGTACGCCAGTGTTGTTGCCTTTGTCGGGCTGTTGTGTTGAAGCGTTTCTGCATGGTATTCAAGAATCGTGAGGTTTGGGTGGGCGGGGTTTGACACGGTCTACTCTAGCCAAGGCGCGGCACGTGCACATGTTGTTCTGGAGGGTAACCACTCAAGACCGCCCTTTTAACCGACCGGTTGAACCTGGCGGCGTACCCGGTTCTGCACTTGCAAGCATCTCGGTAGCCCCTGGATGCTTCCACTTTGGATGCCATCTGCTGTGTGCCTACAGTAGGTGTCCGATTATAGTGCCGGTCAAACCTCGAGGCATGAATGTCAACTCCTATACTAAAACCTAGTTGTCCCTGTTCTGAGGAGCGCTGGCGTTCGGTCTAGTGCCGGTCAAACCTCTGGGTACTGCTATAACCGGGACACCGACTGTACTGTTCAGCGCGAGCAAAACCCCCTTCGTTCTCACCACCGGGACCTCACAGCGTTTCTCCCCTCTGCGCTCCCCCGCTCCCCGCCAGGCTCGAGACGTAGACGAGTCACGGTACATGTACGACCAGCTTGCGGTGCTGAGCCCGGTGATGCTGGCTCTCACCGCGGCGACGCCGATCCTGAAGGGCCGCCTGGTGGACACGGACGTGAGATGGGACACCATCGCGACCTCCGTGGATGACCGCACGCCTGCCGAGCGGGGCTTGCTCGACGCCGACCCGGTGCGTGCTTTCGATTCGGCGTCTCGTGGAGGCAATCTATGCGGCAAACAGCGTTTCAAACGTTTGGTGTTTAGCGTGGCTTCTGCATCACGTTTTTGTGATTAACAGGGAACACCCACAGCTTCTTCCGTTTTACTTTAGGAAAAGAAAAAAACTCATCTCTACCCATGGAAACGAGGAGAAACCTAGCGACGACTGCAGGTTTGTGTGGCTTCCGCATCACCACGTGCATGTATACCAACAAAACTACGGCCGCAGTCGGGTGATACGCTGTGACCGCACCTGCAACTCTTTCGCTTCACACGCCGTGTCTGCGTCTATCACGGCTGTGTGAATCCCCGGTTGGTGCATCTCAGGCGGCCAAGGAGGCGGCCAGGGACCCTAGTATGGTCGGTGACGGCGTGGCCCGGCTGTACAAGAGCCGGTACGACAGCATCTCCAGCTACCTGCACTACTGCAAGAGGAGGGAAGAGAACCCCATGCACGTGCTCGAGGTGATGTGGCAACCATATACCAATCCAATGCCTGCTTCCTTTTTAATAATGTTCGCTATCAGTGGTAGTCTGGACCTGAAGCACAGGCAGGAACAAGAATAGCAAAGGGTACAATTTCGACGAAAGAAAGTGTTTTTTTTGTCGTAGAACAACGCTCGCCCTGCATGGCTAACTTTGTGTCGCCGTCACCTCCGTGATGATTGATTCTGTTAAACAAGGGGGCGGTGAACGACGTGCATCGCTGCAACCGTTTTGTGTCCAATGTGCGTTGGCAGAGCACCGACCATGCCGGGAAGGCAAAGAGTTCACTACAAGTACACGTCTCCCGGTGGTGTGTCTGGGTCTTGACAGATGGATCGCTTCGCATTGTGGTCGGGATTAGATGAAGCGCCCGGCTTGTTTAGTGCACCAACTGCTGTCTCCCGCAGAATTCGATGTGAAACAGTAGCGTCCCCGAAGGTCTCGTCACTACCAGTGCCGCCTGACACGGAGAAAGGTGGACGTGGACGACGGACTGCTGTGTTCCGTGCCTTCGACGGCCGCACGCCGCCGTTCGACGCTCCTCCTGATTGCGTTTCACTGCACTGTGTCTCGGTGGTGGTCGCAGACGTACAACGACATCCCGTGCGAGGTCGACAAGGGAGCCGAGAGCTTCCTCGTGGAGAACGGAGTGGACCGAGCCCTCGCCTTTCACGTCGCTCACCTCTTCGCAAGGTGATGAATGAACCGGGTGTCTTTCTTCGGTTGTTCCCCGAGGGCAGCTCAGAAAAGACTGTGTGCTCCTTTGCTATCATAGCTGTTGAACGCGCGATGCTGCCGCGGTTGCTTGTGCGGTGGCATCGATCGTGGGCACCCCGGCCGTTTGCCTTGTTGGATACCACAGGACTAGAGTCGGCGGCTTTCAGCGCGAGCGAAAAGACGCGGTTGCTTGTGTGTGGTGGCATCGATCGTGGGAACCGCGGCCGTTTGCGTTGTTTGCTACAGAACCAGACTCTGCCGTCAGCAACACGACTTGACCGACTTACTTGTCTGTCGCTTTCGCTCGCAACAACAGCGTGGGGGGGGAGCATCAGATATTACCGTTCAACATAACGGCCGACCCTAAAGGATCTTGTTCTGGCAGAGCTTTTCGTGGGGCACCAGGTTGTCACGGGGCCCCTATGATATATCGTTTCGCGGCATTGATAAATAGTCAGGCTTGACTGTTGTCCCCTCCGGCATGGCATGGAGGCTCCTTGCCTGGTACACCGGGGAGATGACGGTCAAGAGTAATGTGAATGAAAAATTGCCATCTTTTTGCGGGGTGTCGTCGTCGTGGTGTGTGCCGCCGTGCAGGGATCCTCTGGTGATCTTCGACGGCGCGGTGGAGGAGGTGGACGACACGACGGCCACGGAGCACTTCGAGAACATACAGTCCACCAACTGGCAGACCGTGCGCTGGAAGCCGCCCCCGCCCAGAGAGAACGAGGACTCCCCAAGAATCGGTTGGAGGTATATTATACATCGGCCTTCGGGTCATCGGATGAGTGGTGGTTGAGGAGGCTTGCCGTTGTTGTTGCAGTGTTGACTGGGAAAAGAAATACTCCCCAAGAATTCGGCTGGAGGCTTGCTGCTGCTGTTGTTGTTGTTGTTGTTGTTGTTGTTGTTGCCATCTTGACTTTCTGGACTTGGGATCATCGGATCAGTGATGCCGGGTTGGGAAGGCGTGCCGTTGTTGTTGTTGTTGTTGTTGTTGTTGTTGTTGTGATCTTGAGGCTTGCCGTTGTTGTTGTCACCGTCTTGACTTTGAAAAAATCGTCCCTACCCCCCTGTCCATCAACTCCGGTGTCATGTCCTCCAAGGCAATGATTCCGTGGCCACGAGGACTTGGGGGCCAAATTGAGGTTGGAAGTACGGGTTTAAAAAAGGAGCCTGGGAGGGAGTAGTAGTCAGCACACGAAAACGCCCAAATCTCCGTCAGACACGACGGCTGTACCCACCACTGTGAAAAAAACAAAAGTACAACCAACGATAAGGGAGGGTGCATGGTGGGGTCTTCCTGAAACACGGCATCCCACAGACGAATGTGTGCTACAACAACGACGTCTTTGGGTTGACGAATCGGGCCGACTCCGCCAATCAAAAGTCGAACCGCACTTCTTGCGGCCGCGTGCGTGCAGGACGGAGTTCCGGTCCATGGAGATGCAGACCACCGACGCGGAGAACGCGGCGTTCACGGTGTTCGTGGTGCTGGTGACGAGGGTCATCCTGGCGTTCGACCTCAACCTCTACATCCCTCTGAGCAAGGTGGACGATAACATGAAGAGGGCGCACAGCAGGGACGGCGTGCACCAGCACAAGGCGAGGCGTAGCTGATTTGATCACCAGTCGGGGTTTTAGGCCGTGCTGCGTATCAGCGCATACGAGGCGGGTGGCGTGTAGTAAGCAGTAGCTGTGTGTGTGTGTGTGTGTGTGTGTGTGTGTGTGTTTCTCTCTATCGGACTAAATAGGCGTGAGATGTATGGAGGGGGTGTCGACAGAGGACGTGTTGTATGTCTTTTGACAATCCGCGCCGGATATCAGACCTGTTGGTTTCGAACCTGGCGGTGACGTGTTAACATCTCTTGAGAGAACCACCTCTTCGTCTAGACGCGAGGGCCTCGTGACTTCATTGTGTACCTCGTCCGCTGGTTCGGTTCCGACCGACTTTCCCTACAGTTCTGGTGGCGAATGCACATGGCCCCTCCCGACAACGCTAAAGCGGCGGCGGCGAACCACAGCGGTGCCGGCGAAGAAAACGGCCACGGCAAGGGCGATGATAGCGGCACCGGTGCACCAATGTCACACCCCTGTGAAGAAAGCCACGGTGGCGACGGTGGCACCTCTTCTGCCGTCGATCAAGAACACAAGGCGTGCGACGTACACGCGCAAGGTGTGAGATTTCTGAGATTTTCTGTCCGTCCTGGATGGACCGTCAAATTGCTGCTCTGTTCTCCCTCGCACTCACCCTCGTGTCCATTTTTTCTCTTGGCTTTTTTTTGTTGCGTTTACTCGGGGTGTTGTTGCCCCCTTCTTCCCCTCACTCGTAGTTTTTAACCTTTGGTTCACATTTTGGTTCATCTTTTGGTTCTTAGGGCACGAGGAGATGACGATTGAGGAGATCATGCTGGGGAAGGGCGACTACTACCCTGGCCTCGTCCCCCTTGTCTACGCCTACCTGGGACACATCGGGTGTGATGCTGCGACGATGGATACGGTCGATCAGGTGCGGCATCTCCACTTTGTTGAAGAGCTGCAGCTCAGCAGTTGCTGCTTTGACATATATCTCACTCCTATGTACGGCGTTTCTTTTTGTGTGAGGTTTGTGACGGACTTGCTTGGGAAACCTGTTGCTCCGGGTTCATGAGCAGGAGATGGGAGAGATGGTATCGATAGAAATGTTGTTGGACAGCAAGCCGTAGTGTTTCACCACTTGGCTGGCTCCACGCCTCGCCGTGTACCTACAGTACGTGGGTGCGATGTTCGTAGCGCGACGGTGTTGTCCTTCCGTCGGCCTACGTGTTTCCGAACACGCCCCAAAGCCTCCTGCCGTTTCAAGCTACAAAACGATCCTCTCTCGACTGCACCCTGCCGTAACGTCCTAGGTTGTTTGTGCCCGCGCGCCTTAGTTCCCTCCTCTCTCCAGTAACGGTAAGGGACGATTGGCCATCTGGGATCGGTCCTGTGGAAGCAATGCTCCGTCCTCTCGAGGACGCGTGGTCAATGGTCAAACCGCTTATGCATGCAAAACATAAGAGTACACCTCCCCCCCCCCCCGTGCCAGTGCCCTTTTTTCTTTCTTTCTATTTTGACTCCCCTCCCTTTACGCATGCTGCCGCAGTACATGATCCTGATTTGCAAGCGCGCCAGCGGAGAGCTCAAGACGTCCGCGTCCTGGATCCGCGACTTCGTACACGAGCACCCGGCGTACAAGCAGGACTCGGTCGTGTCAGAGGAGATCGCACACGACCTTGTCATGGAGCTGAGAGCAATTGGGGAGGTGGGGGCTTACCTTGTCCTTTTGTCTTTTCCCGCGTGGGCCTCTGTTCGTGATTTTGATGGGGAAGACTTGCTTGACCTCAAAGCCCTACAGCGTTACGGCGTTATTTTCCTGATAGTGATGGAAGACCTGCTTGACGCCAAGCCGTAGCCCTACCGCCTCTCGTCTTCTCTCTGTCTCTAGCCCGATTGTCTGTAGCCTCACAACATCTCGTCATGAGAAAATGTCCGGGCTGTTTCATTCCAGAAGTTTCATGTTTGACAGCCGTTGACCGCGCATCCCCCTTCGCAGCCCACGATTACCCCGGTCACACGTTTGCCACACGTTTGCCACACTGCCGCACAACATCGTTGTAAACCCTGAAAGCAGTGTCCCTGATGGTTGTGTCCCTGACCTGCCTCTAAAGGTTGTCTTGCCCGTGGTTGTGCCCCTGCCGGTCGCTCTGTCTATGTTTTGCCGTCTTTCGGTGCAGGGAGAGAAGCACGCACCGTCGCTGCTTGGCGGTTTGCACATCAGTCCGATCAGACCCAAGCAGGCCTACGACGTGCCGCTTTCCTCCACCAAGGTGTCGGGCTCCTGCCTGGCGTTCCTCGTCAAGAAGTACACGTGAGTTCAGTCGCTGTGTATCCGCGCTGGGGTTTCGCGCGCTGCCCGCCACGCGATTTCGACCTCGTGCTGGGAAGAGAACGAACGCTTGAGATAGATTCCCACAAACCGTTGGTGCTGCAGGGTGTGCACGCTTTGTCCCTTCTGAACACTCCGTTCCGCAAGGACCCAAATCGGAGGTGTATGTTCCCTCTTTAGTCGATACCATGTGAAGGGTTTTACTGCCATGTGAAGGGATTTACTGGCTGGTATTAATAGCGTATACCTTCACGGCCCAACACTGCTGTGCCGGTCCGTGAGAAGGGAATTCCGCGCGTGGTTTTTTACTGGCCTCTGTGGCGTGTTGCCGCTCAAGCTGTCATGCATTTGTTTACCTCGGGGCGACTTGTTCATGAAGGGCTTGCTGAATACCTTTACGAGGTGTACTAAATACGTCGTGGCGTGCTCTTCTTGTGAAGTCCTTTAACCCCTTTACAGTTCCCGTCCCCTTGAGGCTTTCGACCCCTTTGCGATGCCGTCGAACTGCTGTCGCAACAGCATGAGGGACCGGTGGACCGAGCGCGACCGACAGCTCAACGCCACGCTGACCGAGAAAACCACCCAGACTCCGCCCTCTACCCCCGAATCGATGCCTCGAGGAGACAGCACTACCAGCTCCTCGAGCGCCGCCTCGCAAGTAGGCCCGCTGATATCCTTGTCTGGCTCGGGAGACCCCACCGCCGGGGCCGCCGCGGCCGGCGTCAAAGGCGGCGGCGGCGGCGGCGGCGGCAAGCTCGATTCCCCCGGGCTGCGAGCGACTCGCGAGACCTCCATGTCGTACTACTGAGGAATTTTCTTCGGTGGGTGGGTGGGTGAATATCGCTCCGGTTTTTGATCTGTTTACGAACAAAGCGTCGAGGTATCCTCGCATCCCGTGGTGGATGGTCGAGTTCGTGGACAAAAAAAGTCCCAGCAATCTCATGCCGGTAAGAGTTGGAAAACGCGTGTCCGTGAGTGTAAATTTCTTGGAGGTTATCTGATGTGAGGGCAAGACTACTGCTGTCGTTGAAGCCCTTCTCGAGATAACGACATGGGTACGTATACCCCCGCGAGAGGGAACCTTCTGCGTGCCCCCCGGATCGTAGCTGTCTCAGTGGAGAACGTACCCTAGGCACATTCGGCCAGAGCAGCAGAAGAGTTAGATGGCATAAAGTCCCCTCAGTTTTCTTATTGTTTGTGGGCGTTGCTTGTGGTGTGGGGCGTGGTTTTCCCGCTGGGGGAGGGGATTCCGCTTCCTCCGTTTTGTGGCGCGGGGGGGGGGGCGGGCGGTTGGACTTGTTGCATAACAGACGTAAATTTGCGGTGCCGATGGCGAGTAGAATGGTTTGGAGCTGGAAGCACCACAACCATGGTGGTTCGCGTTCTCCTAACGAGCGGACAGCCAAACGTCGCACCATAGATGTTTAGTAGGAGTAGTCCACATATGCCGTGTCTCCCCATGTCATGCATGCAACACTTGAAGGTCGTTCCGGGGTCACGGCAATACGTTTGGTCGCTAGGGTGCTAAATAGCGTGTTGTTTTGCCCGTGGGAGGGGCAACTGCACGGCCATGAGAATAATTTACCTCGCCTCGTTAGCGCGGTAGAGCCTTGTGGCACCCTTGGTATCCTCTGCATCGGTACTTTGCCACCCTTTTGGGTGCAAAATCAACCAATCTTGGTGCGAATCCCCTGGGCTACTCGGTTGGAGATGAAAAACGTAATGCCGGCATATGTCCAAAGGAGGTGTCGAATACTCCATGGTCTAGAGCAGGAGCACCCACGACTTCTATAGGCGGCCCGACGGGGATGACTTGGTGTTTCCGTGTCAACAATTTTTTCCGCGGTCGCTTTATACATGTGCGGAACAGGAGGTGATTGGTTGAACGGATGAAATCATATTTGTATTTTATTGATGAGGTTCGCGTTGGATTGAGTACCAAGATGTTGGAAATGACATGACAGAGAGTGACAAGTTCGCGCAAACGATGTGGCGATGCGCTCTCAGGGGCTACAGGGGGTAACAGGGACGGCTTGCTGCTTAATCTCCTACGTGGTGCTCCTTGCGTGGTTCGACATGATACATTTTCGGGACATAGGCCTCGAAATACTGGTCGGGATCTTGGAAAATAGTACCAAGGAAATAGTTTATTCAGTTGACGCGGTTGAAACGCTGGATACGATCTTGTACGTGGGGGACAGGAAGCCAGATTTTGTTGTTTGTTTTTGCCGGAGTGAACGGGGGCTCGGCCTACAATTGACGTAGGCGCCGTGGTGGTGTGAGTTGCGGAGCTCTTGTTCATGATGGGGTGGGGTTAGCGGTGACCGTCATCGATATGGCCTCTAGATTGCCTGACGTTTTCTTGCGTATGCACGGCTGCCTTCCAGGGCAGCGTTTAAGGACGAGGCAAATCTCAACCATTGAGTGTTGACTTGTCTGGGGAGAGACAATTTGAAAAGGATCAACCGGGTCGCGGGAGGCGTTGAACGTTTCAATGGCGCTTAGAACTGCTCCTGCGGTGCCCATCATGAAAATGTTGGGTTGTTGGTGGCGTCGGACTGTAGGCCCAACAACCTCGTTTCTTTGTGCAAAGTCGTTAGTAGACTAAGTATGGGAGACATGGGTGCTTTTGATAATACATGCTTGAATTGCTGACGGCTTCTAGTGAAGAGTTCATCTCAAATGCCAGCGATGATGTCGTGATGATGTTACCGCTCGCGAGACTGCTGGTACTCGAGAAGAAAGCGCCCGAGGGAGGGCGGCTGATGCTGTTGAGCCAGTTTCGCTTTACTTCACAAAATCAAGGCAATACAGTGGTATTCTCGGGTAAATACATGTAGTCTGCTGTGTGGATCCCCGCAGCTCTTGCTGGGGAAAGAGAAGGAAGGCCTGTGTCGGTGGGGTATTTTGTAGGAAGGACATCGAGAGCGGCGGCGGGTAAACGTAAACATCCACTTTATTTCTATTTTATTATTTGTCCATCTAGATGGCTAGTGTAGTGTTGCGTCGATCACAATCAATGAGAGTTCTGTGGAAGTATTTTGAGAAAGGGCATTTGTTTTACTAGTCGATATGTGTGGCCGGAAGACTAACAGAAGTTCAACTTGTCCTACACGCGTGAACACCGTAGGCGACATGACACAAGATACCACACTCCCCGGACCGACTTTCAAAGCTCGATTACTCCACAGCAGCAACAGCAGCGGTGCCGCCAATGGCGGCGTTGGAACTGCCTCGTCGAGGGCTTTCGGTGAACGTGTCACTTGATTTTTTACACCCTGTTCATCGAGGAGTGTTGAAAATCGGTCGAGGGTGTGTGTATCCTGTGTCATCGAAGGTTACAGCAGTCTATGCATGCGCGCATTACAGTCTAGATTAAAAAAAAAAAGAGCAAGTCGTTGCTGCGAATCTCGATCCGAGCGAGGTACGACGCGCAGTTGTTCTTCCCCCGTCGAGCTGATAACTCGATGCATACACGTGTAGGCATCGGACAACAACAAGTGTCGGGGTCGGCCAATTGACACGAAACGTGACGGCTCTCGGCTCGTTGTGTTCTGCGGCTGTGCCGGGCATTTTCTGTCAATTTTCTTCGTTGTTTGCACCATAAAAAATACATATCGGCAGACTCTTCAGCAGTAGACTAGACTATATCTTCGATGCATGGGAACATGCCCGCAGTTTTTTCTCTCTCTCACCACCCCACACACCTTCGATAGATCTTAGCACCTATCTCGCCTCTGGTAGCAAGTACAACGTTGTGCCCGTTCGCTACCTAGGTTACGCGTGTACGTATCATATGTCATCGTATGCACTTCCATTCGTCCACCATCTACCCGGTCATCCGTTGCTACTGCTGTCGTACCGTTCATTTCGGGGTTCGCGGTTATTTCGGTTCCAGATTTGTTTGAAACCGTTACCGTTTACACCCTCAGCGCCACTCAGCAGCAGCAACAACATCGTAGACTTTGGCTGTGCGTTCTGCGAGGCTCCGTATAGAACTACTGCTGTAGATCATGAGATAACTTAGGCCGGCTGCTGTTGTTTCTCTCGGGCTCTGTCCACGGGAAAGAGAATAACGATTGTGTCGGTTCGGAGTGTCCCTGTCCTGATCGTCACTTTATTTCACGAATCATTTACGAATCATTTTCTGTTCCTCCTCGGGGTAAGATACACGGAACCGGGGCGCTTATTCAACGTCATTGTGTCGCCGCGCACCTGTCACACCCCGTTGCCTTGGTGTACATATTCCCTCTGCCCTCTCTCATCAGTGACTCGCCTTCACAAAAGCACACGCCGCGAAAGTTCTGCACTACTCCCTCGTGGCACGAGAGGGGACCATTGAAAGCAACAGGAGGCGTTGCACTGCGCTGGTGTGCGACGGCTGTAACTCGAGAAGGGGCTGTAAAACTCCGTGCCTAAAATTCCGTGGTATTCCTTCTCCTATCATACCTTACGGAGGTGAGAAACATACGCAGCCCGCGCTATGCTACGTTTCGTATGCTGCCATTCCCAAGTGGTTTTAAACCTTTTCGTGGAGTTGGTTTGGTTGGTCGTCTCCGGACGGTGTGTGTGTCGTGCATCCGTTGCGTTTGCCGGCATATGTTGCGTATTGTTCTGCAACTCTGACGGCTATACCGTTCACTCCAGGAAAGGATAAACGAACTCCAGGAAAGGATAAACGTTCATCATCCTTATTCTTTCGTGGCCCATGAAGATGAAGCTAGCGTCGCCTGAACGTGTGGAGTACATATGTATACTGTAGTACAGAGGGTTTCATCGGCCTCTTCGAGCCACGGGTGTCTACCCTGCTGCCCACCGAGTAGACTATGGTTAAGTCTTTCTGTTGCTGACTTGCCTTCTCAACGGCACAACAAGATTCCGTCTTCACGGCCTTTCTATGCGTACGTACCGTGTGTGTAGCCTCGCCGTCTCCATGTTTGCATAAGTTTTCAACTGCCCGCATTGCCGCTAAACATGAAAGTACAAAATGCGAAGTACCAAATACCACACATATATAAATGTGGCGTAAACCCGCGTCACACGCGGGCGGGCGTGCTGCGTAGGAGGATATCAAAAGAGCCGTCAGTCGTAAGTAGACTGCTGTAATCTATACACAAACCCCATTGCCTCATCAACCATTTGCGTCAACAGGTAGTCTCTTTTCTGGATAGTCTATTTTCTAAAAACCCTGACCGCTCAGGCACGCTAAAGGCGTGCCCCCCGGGCAAACGCAGCGAGGCCCGCCGCAAGCGAAAAATTTTGGGGTCAGGCAAAATCTAAGGCATTTGCCTGAGAGGGCCGATTCGTTGCCTGAGATGCCTGATTTTTGTCCTGGGCCTTTGCCTAAGAACGAAACCTACTAATTTCAAGTAACATTTTTTCAAGAATAGAGACGGGTCATACGGGGGTGATCATCGTGGCTCCTCTCCGTGTGTAGTTTAGAGCTGCTGTAGGAGCAATCAGGCAAAAAACACCGCCTCAGGCAAACATCTCATAGAAACGCCCTCTCAGGCAACACGTCA
This sequence comes from Ectocarpus siliculosus, assembly GCA_000310025.1. Classification (NCBI taxonomy): domain Eukaryota; class Phaeophyceae; order Ectocarpales; family Ectocarpaceae; genus Ectocarpus; species Ectocarpus siliculosus. The sequence continues at coordinate 1,629,893 of FN649737.1, forward strand.
AGCATGCCCGATCGGTCAGGGTTTATAATACGGTATTTTCTCAAGTATTTTCCAAGAACCTCATCGCCAAACCATTCGTTCACAAGAAGACAGTCTCGCCTACAGCCTCAAAACGTCTGCACCCGCCATTTGCGTTTGTCGCCCCGTGCTTGCGATGCGACCGTCGGATCGCAGGCTCCCATCGTTCTTCACGCTTGGCGGTGAAAAAAAAACACCCAGAAGATGTGGAGTGCTTCCCTAGGGCCGGTGACGGTCTCCATCGGGACCATCTGCATCGCAGTTGTCGCGATAATGTTCTTCTGCTGTTTGTGCTGCCTCCTCAGCCCGACGTACAGGAATGTGAGGGCAGGGAAATCCGTTCCTTTTGGCGGGCAGAAGTTTGACCCGACCGCAGAGGGAACCATTTGGCCAAGCAGGCGAGGGCAAAGGGCAAAAATCGACATCCCTTCTGCTGTATGACATCTCTAAAAGTCTCTCTTTTTTTAAGGAAACAGCCAGCGTTTGTGCGTGCCGGTCGTGTCGGGTTGGATTTTCTCTCGGGAGAGTTACTCCATCTCGTAACGATGTCTGCGTCCGTTGTAGTGGATAGTGCGCGGACGAATCATGTGTTTCTTTTTGTGCGGTGGTCGTGGTGCATGCCGTACTGCTAAATGCATGCACCCGACAATTGCAGGTCATCCATGTGTACGTGTTGTAGTACTCTAGCTGCTCGGTCCGAGAAGGCATCGATGCAACAAGAAACATCAACAAGTTCCATTGTGCACCGCCGCATTCGTGTATGAATACTTGTTCGGTGTTGTCGGTGTTTTGAGATGCCTTCATGCACGTAACCCCCGACTTTTGAAATCCGGCCAAGTATTGCCGACGTTGATTGGCCAGGGTTCATTCGAACGTTGGGACCAAACAGCAGTTGATCGTGCCTTGGAGAGCGTTGTGATTGAATGCACATTTGTTGAATGAAACCGCCGTATTTGTTATGGCAAGTAGAGGTCATTTGGGTGGAGGACTACACACTGCGTTTGGTAACATTCGCGTGCGGCCAGACTGGGGCATGTGTTGGCTTCACCACCGGGTGTTTAGCCGGTAGATATTGTCGCTGCTTTCGGGTACCCGTTCCCATTTTTGTTGCCTACAGGAGACTAGATGTGCTCTGGTGGATTCTGTATAAAACGATGGCACGTTATCTCTCGATGGATCTTGCGTAGGGTATATACGTGGCCATCGCTGTAGCGCCAACGGCAATATGCTTGTTGTCTTGTGTTGGGCGCCTTGTCGCGCGTTCTTTTTGTTTCCGACGCAGGGCAGCTCAGGTGGTTTTCGTTCTTTGAATTGTCCCACTGTTGCGACCGACGTTTCTTTTACGTGTTCCGTTGACTGTTTGTTTTCTGTGTTTGTGGCTCTATCACTAGCATCGACCGTATGCGTGTGTGCTAGAACCGCCGAGAATGCGTTCTTGGGGAGGGGGTCAAGTCGTACCATTCCTCGGATGTGGTTGAGACAAAAGCATGGCCTAAGGGGTTGATTGCCTCAGCCCAATCACACCTAAACAACTTTTGGTTGCTATGTTGCCCCCCATCGTTTCGGTCTGACTCGAGGACTCCACGGCATCAACCGAGGGCAACATGAGGGGGGGCACAGGCTCTACAAGCATTAACAAAGCCAACCCCAAATGTGGCCCATCCAAACATATTTTGCACAACCGAGGTTGCCAGCATCGGACGTGCAGTACCGGTAGCATACGGACACCGACCGGCGCAGCGATAGGCGGCAGTTCCCACTGTGTTCTCACGCGTTGTTTTGCGGAGGGTATAGGCAGTGCGGAAGTAACTGCAGTTTCCGTTCTCTCGGAAAGGGCAAAAAATACTTCAGAATCTCCCCTGCCAAGCACGCTTCCCCGACGAACGATTTTCATGTGTTCGCTATCCTCTGTGCAAGCACAGCCTTCGTATCCAGTCCCCACGTGCCAGATCGTACCAGCTCCCTTTGATAGGAACGTTTTCAACCATGCCAAAACATACACACTACGTCGACTCTCTCGTATCCTGGACTCTATCGCAAGTAACACGTTTATCTTGGGCACGCAAGCGCCATATCGGCCTACACCCCTGGGTGCCTTCTTCACACATACCATCGGCTTGGTAACCTCCGTGAAACAGGTCTTGCGCTCGTGACGACACAAAGTAGATGATCTGAACCAAGCACCCACAATTATCGGCCTTTTTATCCAAGACATTCTCGAAAAACTGAAACCAAACCAATCATTCGGAAGCAATTCCATCCTCTGGCGTGCGTACCACGATTGTAGGAAGACTACAACACGCTTGACATGCCTTGTACGACTATCCATATACCGCGGGCATTTTTCGCACGTGAAGACATCGGCACGTGCAAAAGGGTGAGCACGGAGGGCTCAAGTTTGCCCCCCAACGGTTTTGGATGCAGCTCACCCCGTTCATGCGTCATATACCCCATCATAAAATCGAGCCAGCCCCAACGCGTGCTTCGCTGGGCGAACCCACCAACGACGCGCTCGGCGACTCGGTCCCCGCTCTGTAGGGACGCGGGGGGTAATGGTCCGAAGGAGCCAGCCGTTGGCCGCACAGCCACTCGTCAGAATAGCGGGCCTGTCAGTCGACATCATGTCGCCCGGCGTGTCGTTGAACAGTTGGCCAATGCGCGACACTCGCGCTTGCAGACCACGACAACAAGCCTAGCCGTCAGCGCGTCCCTCGAAAGCTGTTCTTTGGCCGTCGAAACGCCCGCAACAGGCTTGGGGGTACTCGTCACCATTTACCAATGGTTAGATGGTGCTATCGGTGACAGTAAAATGGGTCCTCGTCCCCAGGTTTAGAGCCGTCGCATCATCTCTGAGAACTCGTCGAAGCTAATCTGCCCATCGTGGTCCATGTCGATGTCTTCAAGCATTGTCCGTGCGCAGTCCTCGGATCCCAACGCCTGTTGCCGTAGGAATGAGATGTTGACGGTGAGGATGACACATCTGCCGCATGGATATTCATATCGTTGAACATTCCCTTTGACCCAAGAGGGAATGAAGGCTGACAAATACTCATCGGGGTGGTGGCCATTCTCTCGTTCTGAAGTTGACAGTTTGTAAGCCTGGAGGTCCTTTTGTGGCACAAGTCCTGGCAAGCCATGTTTTAATAAGTCAAACGCGTGTTGACGCGGTGACACAGTACAGCCGATTTTTCCTCGTGTGCACCACAGGGCTGGTCAACACGGAGACCGCACTCTCGACGCGTGAGATGCAAGAGCCTTGGCACTCCAGACGTGCTTCCGCTGTCGGGATACGCTCTCGGCAGGCAGACAACATGAAACAAGCAAACGACAGAACATCCTCCGCAAGAAGTACACGTTTGAAGGACAGCAACGGCCGAGTCCTAAAAGCACAGAGACAACACCATAGCATACTAGCCACATACCTTCGGGAAACCTTCGGGGGTACTGGAAACAGGGAGGGGTGGTTTGCCCAAATGATGCGTAAGGATGCTACGGGCCCAGCATGACGAATAGGCCAAACGTGAACCGAAGGTGGGCAAACAAGTACCCTACCTAGCCCAACATCCTAATGTTTCGTTTCCGACACAGGAATTCTACGAGTGGTGGCAGGAGAGTCAACTTTGATCGTGGAAGAGTCAACTAGTTGCATCGGTGGCATGGCGCAAGATCGATACGGAGTTTGATATCTCACCTCCATCAGGTCTGATTTGTTGATGCTTCCCGTCCCCTGCAAATCGAAGTGGTCGAAGGCCTTTCTCAAGTTTTCTCGACGAAGAAAGATTCCCTGGGAGCAGCAGAACAGTACGGTTTGGTTTTGCCTTCGGTTAAACCGAGGGTGCGGCTAGCCATCCCAGCCGCGCCTTGCTGCAGGCGTTGTGCGCAGTGACGGGCACGGAAGGTTGATGCGGAACGCTCGTTGTGCACGGCTTCCCGCAAGAGCGGGGGTGGGAACTCCTTACATTCTAGTACTCCAGGAACGCAACAACCTGGTCTAGATGTAGAATGGCAGTGACGGTAGAAGATGATTGGCCGGACTGACCCCTCCCTCTCCCGCATGCAAGCGTTGGCCGGAAGCGCGAACTCGCGTAAGGCAGTGCGCAGGGATGGAATGAAGCTAATACCAAGGAAATATCAACATCGGGTCGTTTGTTGTGGGTGGATGTACTTGAGGTTTCCAAGCCCTCGATGCTGCATCTCGTACGAGGTACAGTCCACATCATGAGGACCCGACAAGAACAGGTTTCTTTCTCGCCATGTGATTGGGTGTGCTACGTCATTACATGAATCTACCGTTTTGTGGGTTTTCGAGAACACCGGAGCCGCTTGTGAAGTGTCGATATCCATGTTCTGCGCCCCACTCCCACTATCTACCACAACAACACAATCAATCGCTACCAGCTCCTACCGCCGCTGCTTCTCTCGTTACTACTCCAACTACGGCGGCGTACCTTTTCCATCGTGGCAGCAAGGAAATTTCGGTAGTCCAATTTCTTGTCCATGGAGTTGAGCAACTCCAGCACCTCTGCCTGCATCCCCACCATTCCTTCCGAAGCAATCACCTGTTGATGACATCATCACAGGAGGCGAGGGAAACGGAGAGAGGGGGGGCGGGAAGAACATTTGAAGTAATCACAAACAGAAGCAATAAATGTTCCAGAGAACATGACTTCAGCAATTGTGGCGAACTTAGGAGTGCCGCGGCCGATGGGTGGTATCGTTACTCCCGGCCCCGTCGGAACAGCCAAGAAATGAGCACGCGTCTGTGCGGATTTTCTTCGAAAGTGGTAAATGTTTCGAGAAGCTGAAACGACGGTTACCGTGGAAGTACCTTCTCAATCTTTCGGGATAGATGCAATTTCTAGCAGATGCTGGATAGGGCTCCGGCAAATTCTCTGTATACAGTAAACTAAACAGCTGCAACAACCATGCGACGACGACCACAACAACAATCATAACGACCACAAACAGCAACAGCAGTATGAGGAAGAAACGCAAAAGCAACGACACCGGTTGCGAGGACAACCGCCAGCACTGCCACCACACTACCAAACAATCTCAAGAACAACAAGGCCTCCTACTGTGTATGGTCTCAAGAGGAGCGCCAAGTGGAGTCCCTTCACTTGAACCGATGAGAGGCACCTTCCTAGAAGTTCTATTATAGTCAAAATCTCTACCGAAGGAAACGCATGTGACAGACAGTCAACGAACCATGTTCGATCGGAGGGGCTCACTCAAGCGCGACGTAAGGATGATAGATAATTGAGACAAAAAAAAAAACGTTACAGTAGGAAATAGCATCACCTGCTGGAGCTCGTCCACCGTGATTTCTCCATCCCCGTTCAAATCCAAAGAGTTGAAAACCTTGCGAAGGTGACCCTCATCCGCGCCCCCAACATCCTGCCGCAGACAAGCAGCAGGCATGCGCAGACGGTGTTGGTGTGAAAGGTATCTATCGGCCAGTAGTATCCATAGCAGCATCTACGTGCAGATTGTGTTGGTGTGGAGGTGTCTGGCTAGTCCCTAGCACTGCATAGCACAGCAGCAGCACACCTTCGACGAAAACATGAGTAGTAGTGGACGAATACGAATGTGGCCAAAGCAGAGCCATACACCATCGTTGGCGCAGTGCAAGACTAGTCGTGGGAGGGTTTCCCACGGGTGGATTGATGGGTGCTCCTACCGATCTTACCTCTGCGATGACGTTGAGGGCGATCTTCTTGAGGGCATTGGCGCCGGCAAACCTTCGCAGCCGATGGTTCAATCGTAATGCGCTATCCCGCAACGTTTGAGCCGCCGCATCGCCGCTCATTACCTGAAGAAAAGCAAAGAAACACCTTACGCTTGACATGAAAAGAGAGTACTCGCCCCAAAAAACTCGAAATAAACGAATCGCTGCCCTAGGAAGACCCAACCCAAAAGCCATGAAACCATGGTCGGGCAAGAGAGGCAGATTCCATAGCTTCAACTGGAAGCTCGAAGCTGAGATAACAATAGATAACAATGGTACCTATGAGAGGCGATGATGGTTAAATACTCCTTCAATTTTCAAAAACCGTCATACACGTCATCCTGCCCAGACCAAGCACGAGAGGCAATGCACTAGACACAGAACACGGCGCCTGCAGAGCTGCCTCGTCACCGTATTCGCGCGGCAAAACAGATTCGCGCCGCACGCCTCCTCTGGTCACCTTTTCGAACCACGGGTGGACGAGCGCCTGACTTGCGGTCAGACGTGCCGTGGGGTCCTTGACGAGCAGCTTCCTGATGAGGTCCCTGAAAGGACACGCACGGTACGGTTGATCGGTCACACAAGCGCGGGGAACGCTGTCCGTGGTTTCGACATCCACCAGCACACTTAGTATCTGGCTACTGCTGCAGCAAACGTGTAAGAATGTTCGTCACAGGATCCTTTCGTCGGAGACCTCGTCTGATACTTCGTCCAAGACTGAGATTTCGTCGGAGATTTCGTCGGAGATCTCGTCGGAGATTGTTCGTTGGCGATCTCATCGGAGACTTGGTAGAAATCGTCCGAGAATCGCCGGAGGATGAGATTTCGTCGGAGACTGCGTCGGACACTTCGTCGGACACCTTTTCGGGTCGCCACGTCCATTTTCGAGAGAGATCCGGTACGTCGGACGTTGCTCATTGTCTTGTGCTCTTCCCGCCCCCGGGCTAAGGCCCTATTCGCAGCTTTGCGGTGCCACAGATGAGACCAGCACCATTTCCGCGACAACGCATGCCTTCGAAGCAGCACACGAAGGTTGCGTCTAAATCCTCGAATCCGACTCTCGGTTCATGATATGTTGAGTTCCTCCTAACGCTAGAAAAGGCGGAAATCCGACGGACGACTTTTGGTTCTACTTCTGCACCCTCATCGTCGCACGGTAGGACAGAAGTCCCCTTCTCACTTGGCGTCGTCGGACACGCTATCCCACTCGGGGCTGAGGAAGCGGTAGTCGACACGCTGCACGGCTTTGAAGATCTCGGCGTCGTTGGCGCCATGGAAGGGTGGGTAACCGCACAGGAGGATGAACATGATCACCCCGATGGACCACAGGTCGCAGGCCTTGTCGTACTTCTTGGACAGAACTACGGTGCCAAAAACAAAACAAAAATAGGCAAAATATTAACATTGCACAAGGTCATGGTAGTGGTGGGGCTTCGCGACCCACCGCTGCAAGCTGCATGGGTGCACTCGCCGCCCCAGCCACACGCGGGAAGCATGCAAGACAAAGGGAAGCCAAGAGCGCTACATGCATCCGAGCAAAAAGTGGGTGACACACCAAACGGGTGGTACATACCCGTGTCAAAAGCTGGGTCAAACAACTTGATGGTCCGCAGAGACCAGCGTGCGGCACACGCGTACTGGCAAATACATAGAAGCAAAACTCGGGGCGGGGTGGGCACGGTCGGACTCTGCTTCCGACCACGGCGTAAAAAAGGTAAGCTAAAAGGGCATATTGTGGGCTGGTACCATTGTGTGCGTACAGTCACAGGCTTGTTTCTGCCACAGCTACAACGCCAAGGGAGACGAACATGTAAAAAATTACTTGCCACAGCTACAATGTCAAAGGAGACAAACGTGAAACACTACTCGATAGTTGCAACCGCCGTCCGATTGTTTGTGAGGCAGATGACCGTCCAGACACCCAATGGAAAAGATAGATGAAACGTTTTTCGCGGGGCTGGGGGGCTAGATCAGGATCATATTGGCGTCACGGGCTTATGCACGCGTGCGCACATCCGGATATATTCATGCGTTGGTGCTCTGGATATTTCGGACCGTTGGAATCTATGTCACCTCTGCTAGGTAGTTGTGCGACTTATGGTGCTGAAAGAAAGTCGACCACCATGAGACGGCAACAACAGGGAAAAGCGCGGCTACTAGCTGGCAGGTTGAAGAACAGGCACAGCAGCTTCGAAAGCATACGTGCGTTCGCTGTGTACAGTGTGATGTGGGCAGTACTGCGTGGGACGCGTTCGAACTTAGCCTAGGGCACGAGCTTCGAGCTTTGCTTCGGGAATTCTGACTAGCCGACCTTCGGGCGCAATGTAGTACGGCGTCCCAACCCTGGTTGTCATCGCCTCGGACCCGTCCTCAAACCTGGACAGACCGAAGTCGATAATCTTCAGATCGGCCTATTCAGTACAGCACGATGCGGTTCCACAAGCACGGTTTGGGTGGTTAAAGGCATGTTCGGTGCAGCTGGTTGGATCGAGCATCTATGCCCGTTCGAGAGGATTGGTGTGTGCCATTGAAATGTGCGTAGTTATCCAACACACGCATGACATTTCATGCAGCAGTAGTGACGCGATGATACTGTAAACAATGGCACAGAGTTACGGTGCCTGAGGCACGGTCACTTGAAATTCGTCGCAACCGCCAAGTAGCCACAGCAGTGTCGACAAAACGGTGTGTCTCGGTCGGTCTAATGCGGTGCACCAAGCGCACCGACCTAGCGTGAGGTCGTCTCGAGGACGTCAAGGCTCCCGCAGTGACAGAGCGATCACTCACACCCTGGTTGTGTAGCCGGTAGCTGGGGGGGGGGGGGGGGACTCCTAATCGTGGATGCCGTAATCGTTAGAACATTGACCTCCCATCCCTACAAAACCGAGACGGAGCACGCCGGGTTCTCACCGGACCAGGCTCTCACATCACCAAGCGCGAAGCGCCGTGAGGTATTCGGCGAGTCGCACGAAGGGTGCGCTGCATCCTGCTAACGGTGTTCGGCATCTTGTGCTTACTTCCTTGCGTACGAATGACAGCTGCGTATGACATAATTTATTTTCTGGTGCTTTCACTTCCGGAGACAGTTGTAAGCACTGCTGTGTAACTGCCTCGAGGGTGTTTGACCATTTTAACACAACGTGGTGCGATCATCCCCCTTGCGCGGAGTGAGGCTTCTCAACCCCGCACAACATGATCTACTCGACCACCATTATGGTCACCGTAAAAAAAAAAACAGAGGTAAAAAAAAAACGGTAACCTGGTTGCCGAGTTCACGAAGTGAATTGGCTTATTTTACAACGTCGTTGCCAAGCGACGAAAACCCAATCCCGATGGCAAACACCGGGGGGGTGGGGGGGTTTGTTTTACAACGTCGTTGCCAAGCGACGAAAACCCAACCTCGATGGCAAAACACACGGGGGGGGCGGCTTGTTTTACAACGTCGCTGCCAAGCGACGAAAACCCAACCCCGATGGCAAACACCGGGGGCGGGGGAGCTGGGGGGGGGGGAAATCGGGTTAAGCTCAAATTTCGATCGTGTCCTGTCCAAGGAATTCCACTTGTACTGTACGTGCGGTAATCAACAGTGACATCGGTGTGAAAACACCTGTAGAAATTTGAAGAGGGAAGCGAAAACGTAGTGCAAGCCATCCAGGGAAGAACACTCTTTGGCTTGCTATGGATCCCTTTACCCCCCCCGGTAAGGGATTGCTTTGTAACGTATCATTTTGACAGAGGCAAAACGGTGTCACACTTGGTCACTGAGTAAATTTAGAAAGAAAACACATGCGAACCTGGTCGTCCTTCGTCTTGAACAGGAAGTTCTCTGGCTTGAGATCTCGATGGCATATGTTGTGCTCGTTGTGGCAATACTCGATCGCCCTGTGGCGCCACCCAAAACGCACGGTAGCACGCAACAAGCGCCATCGGGCGTCTTCTTTCAGGTACCAACGCTCGACCAATGAAGCAATGAAAGTGCAGTGCAAATGAAGCAATGCTCATGAGCTTCCACAGGTACTCTCTCTCAAGCACAATGGCTTGTGGGCAACACACCCTACCTAACCCGGCAAGCACAACGGGAGGGGCTCTCTGTGAGATTAGGTGTTTTCGCCTTAGAATAATATCCGAATGGGGAGAATTAGTGTATAAATAATGGACATCGCCCAGAAGGCCGTGTCAGAAATAGATAGACATAGGTAGCGCTATAACAGACGAAGAGAGTACCTCAAGGCGATGCCTAGGGGATCAACTCCCGGTCGGGAACACCATATTGTAGGAAACAAGGCGGTTAACGGTATTTATTCCCTCTACTGTACTGCATCTGCCCAAAATCTCTCGTTCATACCCAATGATCTTGATAACGATGTTGGCAGCATCCCGTTCGCTGTAGTGGCCCTCCTGCGACTCCGTCTTCAGAATTATCCGATCGAACAGTTCCCCCCCCGTGCACAGTTCAGTCACCTGGGAAATAACGACCATCACACGAGAGTTCCTCAATCGAGCCGCCCTTGGCTTTTCAGGAGCACGAGTTGATCATGAATTGGCAGCCTGCTCGATACTTGAGCAAGGTAACTCGCGCGCTGTCGTATGAAGCTTTAGCTAGACCCAGCCTACGGAGTAGAAAGAAAGCCCCACCATCTGTACACGGCTATATACCAGCCAGCGTGAAACACGCGTGATGAACGGTTGTCGCCAGTTATGAAAAAGGCAATTTGTTCTGAACCATACTCTTGCTTGATTACTCGTGAGATTCGAGCCCGGTATTACGTTATGTCTCTGAAAGCTAAATGTTGCTACCTCTCGACACTCCTCGCGCCGTTCTCGTAGCCACAAGTACTTCAAACTTTCCGGCATGGAAATGCACGTTTGTTCTTGTTCCCCATTGTCTCCAACGAGTAAAGTTGCATCGGTGTGCTACTCTGCACCATCAAAGGGTGCGGCTGCAAACATTTTCGCCGTTCAGCCTACAGTCCAGTCCCCTTTTTTTTTTCTCACTAGATGCAAATTGACGTCGTCTTCGTAGACATCCTCGAGCCGAATCAAAGTAGGGTGGTCCACCGCCCGGAGGATTTCGATCTCTCTCTTCAGCAGAACCAATCGAGGCACCTGCGCGTGAAGGCGAATCGGAATTGTTATTTCACCGCGCTTCGTAGCGTCGAAGCGCTGTGGCTATGCGTGGTACAGCACAGTTGGTTTGCTATACTGCCGCGCAGCGTTTGAGATATGATCTGGCTACGATGCTACATACGTGTCCATCTCGACTTCGAGGCTCACAAGTGAGTTGGTGCGTGTTGCAGCGGCGGAAGGGAGGAGGACACCAAGGGGTAACAAAGGGCTTACTTTGTTTCTTCGAACACACGTTCGGTCGGTGTAAACCATCGACCGTGCTGACTGCCGAGGAATAGACTACATATGTGTTACTGCAACGTCAGCAACCCCCTCGGTAGTCATGATGCTGCGGCACGGCATCTCACCTGCCGAAAGGGATACCAATCTATTCGGCAGGCGACTTGGCACTGGAACCACGTTCAAGTGTTTCCGTCAGCGTTGGGTGTGACCGTGTGCTCGAGGAATTATGGAATGATGGACGAGGCCTACATACTGCTGGTAGGAGATCTCTCCCCTACTGCTGCTGAAGGTCGGGTTCAACGCGAGCGGATACGCTCATCCTAGAGTGCGCTTTGTCAATGACTCGCGCCAGAATACTATTTTACGACAGAGAAGCACCAACCCTGCGTATATCCCACCTTGCTCTTCTTGATGGTTTTAATGGCGAACTCTTCTCCAGTAGCTGTTGATCACCGTAGCGAAACAAGCAAAAGGAAGACAAATGATCTCATACCGGGGGGTGCAGAGGGGACAAGAATGGGTTTCGCCGTAGCTGTGATTTCCGCGACGTTGCCGTTGTCATGCATGCACTGCCCACAACCGCCCGTTGTCCGAAGCCGAAACAGTGCCTCTTACAACGGACATGTGCATCGCAATGATGCTTGCCACGCAGCTGGTCTCCTTAACGGATCAAACAATGAAACACGACTCATCAGCATCTACCCTCGACGGTTAATCGCGGAACTAGACCATCCGACTAGTCAACGTTGACTCAGTGGTCTAATGGTTAAAGCGTTCTTACACAAGGTTCCACGCACGGGTTCGAATCCCAATCGGTCCACTTACACAAGAATCACCATTTGATTACCAAACAGCGGCGTCTGGCGAGGGGTCCGTCCCCGGAGATCTCTACGCTCAATCCCAGTGATTAAGCTTCTAACAGCCTCAAGCCCATGTGATCCGGCCGGGTGCTAACGAGCTCAGCGCATATCTTTTAATCGCGGAACTAGACCATCCGGCTAGTCAGCCGCTGACTAGTCGGATGGTCTAGTTCAGCGA